>OZ038491.1:75722705-75792705 GCA_964036315.1 Acanthosepion esculentum | reverse complement strand
ATTTTATATAGTTTGCTCGGTAGTCTTCTCTCCAGAAGATACCCAGATGTTAGTGGTTATCTGAATTCAATGTCTTCTTTTTCCTAGACTGGCTGTCACCCAAAGCAAGATAGCCAAATGTGTACTGATTTTATCTATTTTTTAATCTTTTTTCCAAGGGCATTAATGATTATATCCATAAAAAACAGCTAGTTCCTCATGGCTTAAAAGAAAATAATTGTGGCATTTTGTGTCTTAGCCACAAATACATATTTTGAGAAGCGAGATGCAGTAATCCCTCGATTAGTTCGGCTAATGTCGACATTAAAAGATAAACACAAATCGAACACGCATTAATCGAATATAACAGGAAATGATGTAATTTGTACCCAAATTTTAATCCCAATTCACAATTAATTTTCTAATTTGCATACTTTTTAATTAGAATATATGCACATATAAGAAGATACAATAATAATGCTATGAATTAATATTTATTAATCGGAGTTTTTATGAAAAACATTTAAAATGGCTTGCCGCATCATATTCTGTTTCTTCGGCACCAAAAAATTGCACCATTAAATTTTCAAAATATATCCTAATCATTAGTATTTTTACCTGAACATTTTATTTATAATCTTTCCATAGTAAATGCATACGTTTTTTATATTTCGATATTTTTTAATAAATGTAAATATCTGTATCTACTTAAATCGTCCTTTTTTTAACAAAAAATCAGGAATTTCCTTTTAAGACCTTACAAATAAACATGAAAAAAAATCAAAATATTGAATAAATTGCAATAGAGATAAATATTCAAATATATATTTTTATAATCAGCTGATATTAAAAAAATGATCTATTTATAACCGTTCATTTTTAACACTAATGTAATTAATTAAAGAACGGAATACTTGACTAAAAATAATTACAGATTTTCTATTTTTAAATTCTAGAAAATTTTTAGTTAATCGGTAACGATTAAAAAAAATAATTTTTCAATTACTATGGTTAAACTGAAGAATGTTTTACCGTACTAATCGAGTATTACGTATTCACTAATCGAATTTTGGTATATAAGAATTTTAGGACATTAGTCGAAAACATATTAACCGCATGCGCAATAATTGAGGGACTTTTGAATATAATAATAGACGTGATTTGATGCCCCGAGTTTATTAGAAAATGATGCATATCACATCTTTGTCTTTTTCAATAAAAATATTTTGTTTGATAAAATGTAAGTAAGAAACAGTTTCATATATTACTCGTACTGAGACATGTATTTCTTTAAAACTCCCGCTTTACGATGTGTAAATCTGATGCTATAAAAACTCAGAAAAAATTAATATGTAATATGGGAATAGTATCAAAAGATTATATTTTTCAAATTTATTATTCTACCTTAAATAAAATACAATAATCTAATAAACAAAACCAGGAACACAAAACATATTTATTTCACATTTTTCTACGGATTATGGAAATATAAACTTCTTTTTGTTTGTAGCACATCTTTTAAGTCGGTCTTTGATCCATGAATTTTAAAGAAGAATCCTTAAAACTCCAATGAAGACAATAAAAGCTACGAGGGCGTAATAGGTTACTTAGATTAAATGAAAAAGGGAGGAAAATAAAAGTATATCATTCAAGGAGACACAAGATGACGACTGACTTTGCACTTAAATTTCTGAAGCCGGAAGAGAGTTCCACAAGCTAGAAGTAATGGAGAAGAAACTCACAACTTTCGGAGTTAACTAGCAATTTAAGTAGTGAAACTATGAGACCTAGCTGCCAAACTAGTACTGCGCTTACATTCGTAAAATCTAGCTACTAACGAGGTCATGTTAACGAGTATGTTATTTAAAGCCAGAATATATTTTAGATTGTAAGAATTCTTTGGAGAAAATAATGATTTACTGATACAAGTCATATGGACTAACCTATATTAGTAGAAGAGGTGAATTTGTGCCTTTCAAAAAGGTATTTGCGTATAAGTGAATGTAAGAAAACCCGACAAGAATTGAAACTCGGCTATGTGATGAATAATTTCAAGCTGGTATGCATTACACCATACGCACACCTAAGATTACAGCATCTGATATTCTCAGACGCACACCCGTCTAGGTACTGACCAGACTCGACATTGCTTAATGGTAATAATACGAGAACCGACGTGATATGGCTGTATGCCTACAACCCTTTCTAATCTAATAATTTGCTGTAGAAGTGTATATACTATTGAATAAGACCGAACATTATGGCTGTCTGTTTATCGATGATTTATGATTTTAAATAATCATTTGGTTTTTACACTTTTCCTCAGGGATAATAGTTACGTTATGGTGTAGAAGGTAGTCTAATGTACAACAAAATAATTATCTCACTACAAATAGCTTCTGGTCTTGTATTCATTCTTCATCTCCCAATATTATTGGCAAAATTCAAAGAAGGGTCTGCATTTTAATGATCCTGACTTGATATCTCAATTTCACTCACTTTACCACCGCCGTGACGTGGCTTTCCTTTGTCTTTCGTACAAATATATTCATGGTAACTTGGGCACCTCGAGGCGGTGTAATGGTTAGCAAGCTTGTCTCGTTAAAACAATTACGACTGGGTAGTGAGTTCGATCCTCAATGGGTGCCACCTACATTCGGCCTTGTGCTACATCTAAACTACGCTTGAAAAATCACTATATTCATGCTAACTCTTCTGAAGAGATTCTTTCTCCAGTGACTCGACTGCAGGAATTTAAGCGTGCTGCTTAATTGGTCGGGGTGCGTTGTGTTGTAAAGGATTTCGGTTCGGAATTAGAACTCGACGAGCCGAGTTTAAATTTGTTACATTCACTTACGCATCAATACCCTTGCGAAAGGTATGAATCCATCTCTTCTCCACATCTGCAATGAATTGAATAACAGGAAAGACAAGGGATTCTTGGTTGGCAATCATTCTATCGTAGATAGAAACGGCCACGTACAGCTAGAAAATCTCTGCCTAGTCAGTCATGAATCGAAAGAGACATGGTCGCCTAATACTGTATCCCGTATGGCGCATAACTGACTGACTTAATTGGCAGTTAAGTCTCATTGGGCTACTGTTGAACTAGTTACATGTAACCGACATATTTATGCTAACAATTTCTTTTCTCTCCCGTGGAACTCCCGTCCGATGGATTGCTTCCCTGACACATACAGACTTCAAAAATTTAAATCGAAAGCCAATCGCCATCTGCTGTCTTCCTGAAACCTGTTCCTTTACTGTCCATTCCTCAATTCTCCTCTCTGAAGTATTCTCATCCTCTTTCATTCCCTGTGACCCCCGCGTCGTAATGCCATTATTGCCTTGCTTGATGTGAAATGAGTAAAAGAAATGAAAATGAATACACACATTTTTGTTTATAGTTTAAAAGATTTCAAATATAAGTCTCCTTTCTTGCATTCACTATCACATTAATTAAATATATTAACCCTTCACTTCTAAGCCTATCTATGGTTTAAAATTTGGCTCTCTTTGCATGGGAGACAACTAGTCTAGACGGAATAATTTGACATTAAAACAGTTGAAAATTCAAAGAAAATAATTAATAGGAATCTATAGAGACCTTTCATCGCCAACTTCGCGAAGATATATAACAATAAACAATACTGATTCTTAAACAGAATAATACAAATAAGAACAAATGTGGCCCATCTATCAATTTGGAATCATTTACTTAGAGCAGGAGATACGCCAGAATATCTTCATGCATGTCCATTATGCCAGGTTGATTTTGGAACTGTTTTATTGCACTTAATTTGAATGTTGTGGTTTGACACGATAAATCATGACGCAAAATAGTTTTTTTACAAAATTGCTAGTTTTTTGAGAAATTGAATTTAAATATTAAATTTAAGTTCAAAATATTAGCGTTGGAATTTAATTTCCGGAGATCAATGAAAGCCTTCTAGCACTGCCATACAAAATTTATAATTTACTGAAGCTTTACAAATTGTATATAGACAAGCGCATTATCACTAAATCATAAATAAAACCTTCATTTAATTCAAAGGGAAATTATACTGTGCAATTTAGCTATATTATGATGTAATATGTTATACAGTGCATTAGCTTTTGGGTGATTTTCAATAAACAATGCAAATTTAAACATTTTGTCTTATAATTTATGCTCAGCAGTATTATGGTGTCATATACACTTTTATCTATTTTTGTTTTTGTTGTTTTTTTATTAATCTTAATCTAACAAATCTTATTCATTCATTAGAGGTTTTGTAATTTAAAAAAAAATTACTTAACGAATACAGTTGAATAATGCATATTTTGTATTTAGTCATAATTAAATTCTGGTTTGAATATATTTTCCATTAAATGTATCTAAAATACAAGAGATCCAGAGACGGATATGCAATGTAATTGGCCCTGATCTGTCATCTCGTCCGCAGTCGCTCTCTCACAGACGCGCCGTTGCCTCGCTCTGTCTTTTTTACAAATACTTTCACGGTAATTGCTCCGATGAGCTGCTTTCGCTGGTTCCTAGGCCTCATGAATTTAAACGTCCCACGAGGCTGGCATCCCGTTCCCACCTCTTCACCGTTGAAACTGTTAGATGTAGACGTCTCTTCTACTCCAATAGCTTCATGTCTCGCACATCTCGCCTGTGGAACTCCCTTCCTTATTCCTGTTTCACTGACAAATACAATCTCCAAATTTTTAAGTGTAACGTCAATCGACATCTCCAGTTGCCTTGATCTATCCACTTCCCTTCTCCACATTCTTTCACCTTTCATTCCTATCTGCTCTCGCTCCAAATCTTCTGTAACCCCTTGCCTTGATCGATCCACTGTCTTTCTCCACATCCACTCCTTTACCACTCATATCTGCTCTTCCTCTAAACCTTCTGTAACCCCTTGCGTGCTAGTGGTTTCCAGCCTTGCTTGGGGTGATAAGCTTTAAAAAAAATATCAACTTTATTTCGATTTAGTCTGAATATAGTAAAAATTTAACGTCAGTTTGCAAGCAAAATCCTGCGGAAATTAGATATTTCTGTACATCGTTTCAGACTATCTTTAAAAAAATACTCAAAAGTTGATGAAAGCTATGAACTAATTCTTGGTGTCAGAATTTATCACATTAAACGCCAGCGTTCAGTGTGCAATGTTGATTTTCCAGAAAGAATAATAATCAACCTGCCCTAAAATCCGTAGTGGTGCCACTTCAAGATACCTTGAAAGATCGAGTCGCGCTATTTAGTGTTCAGTGATGAGAGGAATTCTTGCTTCGATTGTGTTCTTAGACCTGACGAACGGCATCTTCTCAAATTTATTCCCGCACAAGACAAAGACCGAAAGCCTGGCCTCAAAGGGTGAACTGGTATGAGATACAACGACCGAACAGCGTTGGTGTTTTTTAACAGGAACTCTGAGCGTAGTCATATGTATGCAGGACGGTGTTGAACGCGTTTCTTTAATGATTTACTAAGCGAAGATTACATGTGGCACAAGGACAAGAGTATGGAGCACTCAGTGGGGATCGAACTCACTACTCATTCGTAGTATATCTAGTTAAACAAGCTAAATAACAATTAAACTATGTCGATGTGCCCAACGCGGTTCATGGCGATTTACTTAGCCTAACTTAGATGGGGCATAAGGCCGAAATTATGGAGCACCCACTGAGGATCGAATTCACTACTCAGTCATAACTAATCTAGTAAGACAAGCTTGCTAATAATTACACTCCGTCCAAGTCCCTAACACGGTTTTATAGCGATTTACTTAGCCTAGATTAGATGGGAAACAAGGTCGAAAATATGAAGAACCCAGTGAGGACCGAACTCAGTACTCAGTCGTAATTCATCTAGGGAGATAAGTTTGTAAGCAATTGCACCATGTTGAAGTGCCCAATGCGTTTTTCTAGTGATTTACTAAGCCTAGCCTAGATGGGGCACAAGGTCGAAATTATGGAGCACCCACTGAGGATCGAACTCAGTTCTCAGTCATAATTGATGTAGTGAGACAAGTTTGCTAACAATTGCACCACACTGTAATGGCGAACGTGTTTTTATATGGACTGAATGTCGGATTATTCAAATTGCATTACACGCTACACATTCATCTAACGATGGGCTTCCATAATGAGAAACTAATGCCATACTATTGCAGTGAGTGATAAATTGATAAAAAAAATAAATAAATAAAATGTATGAGGCTGTCAGGGGTGTAAGTAATTATTTCCACTTTAGGAATTATGAATTAACCAACCAAGGCAGAAGTAAGATTTAATGATACGAAAATGAATACAATTAATTTATCGTATCTTATCGTATCAGTTTGTGGTTTGTAGTGGATTTCAGCGTTTAATAGCATTGGGGATTGGAACTTTTAAAATAACAAATACAATATCGCTGAGTGCATGAAATCCGAAAGCGTTGTACACTGACGTAATGATTTAAAAACATGTTTGAAGTTCATACTAATGTGCTGAATGCGCGCGCACACGCACACACACACACACACACACACACATACATACATACATACATACATACATACATACATACATACATACATACATACATACATACATACATACATACATACATACATACATGGAGTAATGGATAACGGCTTGGATTGAGGAATCGGAGAGCCGAGTTCGAATTCCAGTCGAATCCATTACATACCCTTGGGAAATGTGTGAATCCTCTTCCTCTTCCTCCAACTATGGGTAAATAGCAGGACAGACTGGGTTCTATAGCCTTGGATGGCAACTGGTCTAGGAGAAGGACAACTCTGAATTCAAAACCTGCGGAGGGTCGTTTGGGGACCTTGTGGCATTCGCTGCACCAGGTCCCTGTATTCGTCCCACCAAAAAGTGTGGATGGCCCTGTACAAGGCCTTCACCACTATAATCAAATCTCATGTGTCGGTGTCGGGCTTTCAGTTTCTAGGGACTGATCTGCCTGACGAGTTCGACGGGAGAGTCCATCATCAATTATATATATATTAGTGAATAAACATAATAACCAACGACGATAGCACAAATCAGAGTTTCATGCAGTTCTCGCAATCTTCATGTGCAAATATGTTCTAACCGTTATAGAGATTGCATTCTCTATAGAGATTGCATGATGATTCAGAACGAGGCAACGTCGCATCTGTGAGAGAGCGACTGCAGACGAGATGACAGATCAGGGCCAATTACATTGCATATCCGTCTCTGGATCTCTTGTATTTTAGATACATTTAATGGAAAATATATTCAAACCAGAATTTAATTATGACTAAATACAAAATTGCATTCTCTATAGAGATTGCATGATGATTCAAAATTGTGTGCTAAATCTTGTATTTTTAATTGCTGTTGCGTAAAATATTAGAATTACCATTTGAATTCTTAAGTTAGACATGCGAAGAATAAAAAATAAATAAAATGAAGTATAAAATTATTTAAATTTGGATTCTAAAGTAAACAATATATCACTCCCTATTTTGACATAAAAAAAGTTATATAAGGGTGCAAATATAAAAAATAATAGGTCGGAACTATATATCTGATGTACTTATAAGGTGAAATTATATATTCACACACGTTATAAATTAATCGAGTATAGTATATTGGATTATATGTTTGTATAGATATATAAGAAATGTTATGGCTTATAAGAATAGTAATAGTTGTTGCATATTATATTAATATTCGTAAAATCTATTTTGCAATTACTTTTAATCAAAAAGAAATTCAGATAGCATTGGTTTCGTTTGGTTTACTTTACGGCATATCAACCTCAATGGGTCGTTTAATGCCGACAAGATTTTTATTAGTGGTAATATTTTCTATCTATCTATCTATCTATCTATCTATCTATCTATCTATCTATCTATCTATCTATCTCAGTGTATATTGGTTGGGTTTGTTTTGTGTTACGGCATATCAACTTCAATGGGTTATTTAACGCCAACAAAATTATTATTAGTGGTAATATATTTTTTATAAAAAACTGTATTGCTATTAATATTATTTTCCTCGAAAGATTTATTTCTGGTAATATTTTTTCGTCGAAACTATACTGCTGGTAATATTTTTTTCAAAAATGTACAGCTGGTAATATTGTTTTAAATGTATTGCTGGTAATGACGTATTGGTGGTAATAATTTTTTCTTCAAAAATTTATTGCTGGTAATAATTTTTTTTACAAAGAATTTCCGATATTAAATCCTATTTTTACACTTTCATAGTATTTTGATCCAAGTTTGGGGGTTAACTATTTGCCCATAGACGGGACGCTTACAAAAGCTACCAAACAGGTTCAGGATGGATCCGGTAACTCCAGCAATTAAGAGATGGTTCTACGCAACTGAAAACATCCTGATCAGAGGCCTTGCTGGTGGATGTGGTTTATCGTCATACTCAGGGCGGTCAGACATCCTCATCAAAATCGCTAGACAGCTGAAGAAGATTAAAGAGGCGAAACAACTGAAACATTTTTTGTTATAATAATGATTATATGAGGGAATAAATTTGAATAAATCAGTGCAAAATAGATATCATTATTAATCTCCAAAATTCAAATAGTAATTATTTTGACAAACGTTGGCAAACAAATGTCAATTTAAAAAAAAAAAACCCAAAATGACCTAAAACTCCAATTGTTAATAGACAACTAAGGCAATGAAACATTTCCAAATACTTCTTTTATGTAATATACAAAGTGTCCTCCCAAAACTGACATAATTTAAAATTTGAAAATCTGAGTAACTACATTTCCCAGGTAAACGAAAGTAAACATGAGTCATGTTCAATAGAAGAAGATTTATCTCTCAAAATCCGAACAGGATAGGCAAAGGGATGTAGATTTTATAACCGATTACAAAGCTTCACAAATGTACAACATGCGCACCACCTGTGACATGACACACTTCGAGTCAGTAGTCCAGTTCCTGCCAAACACGCTGTAGCATGTCTTACGCAACATTCTCCACCAAGTGATTCTCTGCTTAAATTCCTTTAGTCTTGTAGGAAGTGGAGGAATATAAATCTATCCTTTCGCATATACCCATAGAAAAAATTTACAAGGTGTCAATTCAGATGAAGGTGGTGGCCATCTCAACAGAACATTGTCATTATCACTGACACGCCCAATCTATCTTTATGGTAGTTTCTCAAAGAGATAAGTTTTTCAAGCCAACTTAACTTTAGACATTTTGTTTTAAATTTGAGATCCTGTGAGTGAGAATTGTTATTAAACTACAAAATGATGCCAGTTTGGGTGAGGGAATCTTGTAATATTAATATTTTTTTCCTGTAAAAATTTTGTTTTTAGTTACCGGTACTATATTTCGGCCTTGTATTAGACTCCAGGTTCCAGTTATTCTTTGTTAAAAACAATGAAAAATTTGTCGTTGTAGCCTAGATGACAAGAACACAAAAACAGGATAACTCGTTTGTTTGTTTTTCGACATATTAACACATTGGGTCACTTAATGCCGAAATGTAATGTTTTTTTTTTCTAAACAGATCCTTGTATTTAAAGATTCAAATATATTATTTTATATTGCAAGACTATTGTACTTCATTTGGGTTACTTTAACCCATTAAGTGCCAAATTTTTTTAATGCGCATTTTTGGCCCAGGCAGGTGTCTTATTTTATTCGAATAGCTGGTACTTTGAAACTTTACAGAAACTAGAACATCAAATATATATTTGTATAAAACATCAAAACATAATATTGATTCGAAATAATAAAAAAATGCTTTTCAAAATAGTTATTATTTTTCTACTCGTGAAATGTAAAATTACGACAGAAAGTGTCTTCTATGATTAGTTACACCTAATAATAAAAACTTTAAAGGCTAAGTGTTGTAAAATATACTTCTGCAAATGAATGTATGTAAGCAATTCAATGTAAATACAAGGAATAACATATAATGAGTTTAATATTAACAGATCTCCAAATAGGGCTCGTGGCAGGTAATGGTTTAAATTAGAGCTTGACTCGACAAGACTATTGATCAAATCTCGCCTTTCCGATCACAAGACTACTTCAAGGAAAGCGGTGTGTTGGGAATCAGAAGTATCTAAAGCCGGCTCCTAAAACCATCAACTACCAGTATGCCGCCCCCAGACAATACAGGTCGCCAACTACGGTAAACAGGTGGCCTGACTGGTGGTTGCCCCTCCGCAGTCGGCCTATTCTGAAGCCCCAACCGACAGGGCGACGGATAACTCGTGATTGACGTCAGGATATAATGTGCCAACACGCGACAATGTGTTAATGAAGGTGTATTGAATTTTTATCCCAACCTAAAAAATAAAAATAAAAACTCTAAGAAACATGTTGGTTAGTCTGTTGTATGATTTGGGGGAAATACTTCGAGCCGGTAACCTTTCAGAACCTTATCTTTGTTTCATAGAATTTTAAGCTGGGTATGGGATTTACACTATAAAATTAACAGCCGAAATGAAATTCGATCTTCGACAAGTAACGCCGCCAACAGACTCTCTGGAAGCAGACATTGTATTAATCATATTGTCGAGGGAATAATTGTAAGATTTGGCGATTCTTTCAAAGTACAAAACATTTCCTAATGATTCAAACTCGATACAAAATAACGCCCACCTATTTTTCCAATGCCCATTATTTCGATTTCTTCATATATTGTTATTTTTCTCTTTTGATTCGGGTTTTGTGAAGTATTCGCTATTATGACATTTACGTTGTTATTTTCCACGCTGCCCGCGGTTCTATTACATTCTTCGTTAAGGACACAATTCGCTGACAAGAAGTTATAAGAAGTTAAGATAATAAAAGCGAGGAAGTAAATGAGATATAGTAGAAGAATCAATGAAGTGTGAAGGAAGAAAGGTCGGTTGGAGGAAAGAAGACAGTGAATTAAAATCATAAAAACTAAGAAACACGAAGGATAAAGAATATTCCAGAAGATTGAAGAATCAGGGAGAACGAAGGAAAGGAGGAAAAAAAGACGAGAGAAGATGAAGGAAGAATAAAGGCCAGAACAAAAGACATAAAAGAGAAAGAAAAGCAAATGAATAAAACTTAATAAAATTGTCGTAGCATACTACCGGACGATAATGGGTTTGTCCCCCATTCACATAAATACAATAATAAATAATGTTGGTCTAGAGTTGGAGACTCGTCTCCAGCTGCGCTGGTCAAACTCTCTACCTCCGAACAGAGAGTATCCATAGACGAGACTATGTTTAAGGGCAGAGTCTCGTCTCTGGAAACAGCTACCCGATCACGTTTGATACGGGGTCTGCGGGGAAATTTTGGCCGAGACTACGGGCTTGGATACCCCACATTAACTTCGGCCTTGTGCCATATCTGACTGCGTGGGGCGGTTGGTAGATATCCTAGATTTGGAGATTCGTCTCCAGCTGTGCTGGTCAAACATTCTGCCTCCGAGCAGAGAGGATACCTAGACGAGTTTATGTCGAAGGGCAGAGTCTCGTCTCGAGAAACAGCTACCCGATCCTGTTTTATATGGTGCCTACTGGGAATTTTGGCCGAGTCTACGGGCTCGGGTACCCCACAATAAATCGGCCTTGTGCCACATCTGACCGCGTGGTGCTGTTCGTAGATATTCTAGAGTTGGAGATTCGTTGTGGGATTCACTTGACTCACTTCTAGCAGTTGACTACTAATTCTACGCATCGCAGGCGAATCTTATATGTGTTGTTCTTCTTTTAACTATTATCGCTCATTACCAACCTTCGTGTGATTATTCTATTAAGTAACGTTCCCTAGGTTACAGCAAAAATAAAGGAAGGAAAGCTAAATAAGCAAACACGAGCAAATCACAAACTGAACAGCAAATATATATATATATATATATATATATATATATATATATATATATATATATATATATATATATATATATATATTTATATATATATATATATGTTATTATTAATATTAATATTATTATTATTATTATTATTATTATTATAAGTCTTATAAGTATAAGACACTATACTCGATCGGAAAACCTTCGGTGTCTTCATTTGCAAATAATCAAACCAATACCAAAGGAAAAAAAAGTGTATAAAAAAGAAAGAACAAAGAACATGTACGTTAGCCGAAAATAATCGTCCAGCATGCAAATCCAAGGCCCAAAGAAAAAAAAACCGATACGAGTACGCAAAATAAACAAACTAAATAAAGTGTTCAATGTTGTAAGTAGAGCATATATATATATATATATATATATATATATATATATATATATATATATATATATATATATATATATATATATATATATATATTATAAGAGATTATAATAAAAAAAAACATGTTGAAATCACCACAGAAAAGTTTTCATGTTTCAATACTATGATTGTACTTCTTAAGGTGACGGTAAGTAACTGGTGATTAAATGATTTTTAAATTCCCCCCCCACAAGCTTTAGCATTCGGAAAAGAGGTAACACTTTGTTTTTAAATTTCCTTAATCCTTTAATAACCAGTTACTTACTTTCGCCTGAAGAAGTAAAACATAATATTGAGCACTTTAAAAAGTAAATACTACAAACAGTGGAATGTTACTGCATCTGTTCTTTCTCTCATTTGTATATATATATATATATATATATATATATTTATATATATATATATATATATATATATATATATATATATATATATATATGATTAAAATGAAAGATGGCACACGTGTGCTTCTTATAATATGCAGATTTGATAGGCTGGTTAATGAAATGTGAGGGACAAAAATACAAAAAGTAATGGATAGCAATATTGACAATGTTGGATTGAGGATATTTATTATATAGGATATCCTACAAAAATGACAGGAACTTTTAGATTTACTATATGATGAAAAAAGAATTAACTGACATAGAAAAATAACTTTTTTAGTTTGAAAACCACATCTAATATTTGTGTTTTTGTTCTGTTTTTAGCTAATAAATTTCTGTCCTTTGATTTTGTTTCAAATAACTGCAAGAAAATTCCAGCAATTAAATAAACTGTAGCAAAATAAACTATAACTAAATTCCTGATATATATATATATATATATATATATATATATATATATATATATATATAAGGGGAGAGAGAGGGATAAGTGGATACTGAGGTCAACACTAAGCAATGGCAGTCTGTTTCATACTTCAAAGCAATCTTCAGCCCATGTGCGTTGTATTTTGGGTCGGCTATTTATGTATACTGTTCAATGTTTCCTTATGTATAGTAAAGTATATTGTATTATCCGAACGGCTATTCAATGGGTCGTAACGGTTATGTTTCAAGAGGCTATTCAGTAAAATTATTTTTTGATCCGAATGAGGTCATTGTTAACTTTTTACCCATTAATTATCAATGGTTACTTAATTATTTGTTGTTTTTTTTTTCATTATTACGTTTCCTGTTTTCATTCGTAGTTTGTTCATTTCTCTATGATTTACGTAATTTGTTTCTTTATATATTTACATTTTAGATTTTTTTTTCGAGGGTTGGTTCTGTTATTCGGTATGTTTGAAATATTGGGTTTGTATAAAGTATGTTACATGATCTACATTGTATATAGTGTATCAATTTTCATGGTTCTTTTTGCAAGGCATTTGATTTGAATTTTTTTTAATTTTCAGTTAACGTATTAAAAATTGATTTTCCTGCCTGCATTTTGAGATAATTTCTGATCGATTCTTTAGCAAATTGTGTTGGTCTAGGAAGGTAATTATAGATATTTTCGACTCCAGACAGTGTTTTTTGATTTAATGTTTTAAGGTGGTGTGATTTTCTTTTTTTTATGCGATATTGAGCATGTTTACTACAGCATACCTTAAAACTATATTTTTTAACACACACACACAATATATATATATATATATATATATATATATATATATATAATTAAAGGACAATAAAAATTTTAAACCAGAGTTCCTTACCATTTATTTTTAAAAACAGTGCTCAATAAACAGTAGAACATAATATTATAATTATTATTTAAAAATATGTCTTCATCGCGACACAGAAATGACCATGTTTCGAATCCAAAATCTAAATCTTGAATTAACCTTAAAATTTAAAGTTTATTTTCCTTTTAGAGGGATGCTGAATAACTTTAGAAAAAATTATTTACTCTTTTTATATAAGCTAAATTATTGTATAGTTTTATTTCGTGGAAGAAAGAGAATTTAGATTTTTTAAGCAGTGCTGGCATTGTTGACAAATGAGGATACAAGAATAATTTATGGTGGCAAAGTTTACGGTGGTAAGTATCAGTTAAGGTTAGGTGTGGGTTTGAACTTTCTGTCTGTTGATACTAGCTTCCTTATATGAGACCGTGTCATCATAGTCTGGTTTATTTATGATACACTACAATGCAAATGACACTTGTTATTTATTTTTTATTTATTTTCTGATTTTAATTAATTTTAATTAATTAATCGAGATTTTTTTTAAGGCGTTTACGAATATGATTAAGTCATATTTTTATATTCATATTTTAATTTATAAAGATCTAAAATTCTACATGTATTATATTTACTTATAAACTATATACGGTATTTTAAAATTAAAATATTAGAATATAATTACATATTTTCAAACGTTCTTGCTTTTGATCAAACAATAAATATATAATTATGCAAATTGTTTTTAATTAATTATTTTTTAAAGAAAATATAATACAATGTCTACAAAAACTGTAATTTCATTTCTTTGATTTAATGAATCTTTATTTTTCAGAAACTTAATTATGTATAACTCTTCATGTAGGCATAAATGACATGGGTCATTTAAAGATCTACATGTTCTTGTTTTTTTATTAGTTTCCATTTTACTGTGGGTGTTTTATTAGTTTCTTTTAAATGCCAAAAATATTTGGATAGGGATGTTTGGTAGCGACTCTTAATATTATTAAAGCAATTCAGATGTTAACTCCATCTTAATTTAAGTTCATTTTTAGTGAATCCAATATAGAACTTTTCAATATTAGGATTCTCAATAGATGGGATAGTGCTTTGGTAACCTACAGATTTTGTGAGACTTTTATTATTCAAAGTACAATTTACAGGATTCTTACAGTTACATAATTTTCTTTACTATTGTTTATTCTTATTTCTGAATCACTATTTCTTTGATTCTGGCTAATGTATTTATTTAAAATTTCATTATGTTTTTTTAATAATATTTTATAAATTTTCAGTACAGCTATAACTGAATTTTAGGTATTTTTATTGAAAAAAATTGCGAAGTTTATTATTTCTAGTATATTATACAGTCCACAGTCTTTAATATTAATTTCACAGTATGCACTTTTTTTACGGAGTAAGGATTTAAAATATATGCTATCATTGTCTGTAGCATTGTTAATCTTGTATTTATATAAGATTCTGTCAACCATAAATTTAAGGACGGCCAGTTTCTCTATTAAAATCACTGTTACGCTATACATCCTAGATATGCATATAATTGGAAGAAGACATTTGAGAACACACATTTTAAAAAATGGAAAATTTAGTGGTAATGGAATGAGTAAACCTTATCGGCAGAGAAGATTTTCGGCAATCAATGATTAAATGGTATTACTGGCGATTGACAATTATAAATGCATTCTCTTAAATCTAAAAATCCACTATTATCGCCCAATATAATTTTCCTTCCTTAACTCATGAAAAGTCACTATCTTGATAATAGCATATTTTTCCATTCGAGTTCATCATCATCAACATCAACTGCTTGAGTTTTGTAATCGTAGCGAGGGGATCCGAATGCAGAAGCCATATTGAATCTCACTCATGACGGTCCATCAACGGCAGCCATCAGCAATTCTTGCATAGTCACACTTGTCCATTGTCTGACGTTGTCCAAGCAGTTTTTTGCGTTGGCGCCCTCACATAGCTCCATCTTCAACGGTGACCTGCATGATGGTCTTGCACAGGCTGTGTAACGTGTCAAAACCACGCCATTTTTCCGTGTTTGACAGTGGAGAGAAAAGGTTCCTGGTGATCCGACCTGGAGAGGAGATGGGCGCCGCCAAATTATGTAAAAGGATTATGAAGGAAGAGAAAAAATATAACCCAGCCGGATCGGTCAAGGTCTAGATTCGAGTTACATATCTATTTGATTTGTTGGAATTATTCAAGTGATATCGATTTTGTTATTTGGTAAAAAAAATAATTATAGTTTATTATTCTGTAATATCATTCCGTAGGATCTCAAGAAGGTTTGTTTTCGATAATACTTTAATGATTTTTTAACCAATTTTAATCAATGATAATAAAAAATGGTTGTATATAGCTAATAGTTTAGTCTTTTCTGAATAAGTTGGAAGCCATGCATGACTTAAGACAAAATAATTTGACCAAATAATCGTAAATTCTATTAATACAATTCAGATCTTTTTCTTAAAAAATCTTTTCAGAAAAATAGTTTTCTCTAATGCAGTAGCTGTTAACGCTCTTTCCACTACTGATGTCGACTTCCTTCCTAACCTTTTGTTTGAAATAGTGTGTAACATCAACATCTTAGAGCATTGTTTTCTCTTCGAGTTAGATGTGCTATGTCGTTTAGTTGTTATTACTGTTGAAAGTCCTCAGACGATGTAGTTTCTGTTATCTGGTATAGTTCCTTTTTAAATGTCATTTTTTCATGGGAAGAAGAAACTGGTATTAATAAAAGATTCCGTAAATTAAAATAAGGAGTCGATAATCTTATCCCCCATATTTAATACATGTCAATAAAAATAGAAAATGAAAAAAAATATGGTCAAACACTTATTTGAAGAGTATAAGCAAATAGATGGCGTAATATTACCACAGAGATAAACGGTAATGGCGATATAAAACGTCTCCTTATAAGGAAAGATCCGGAATTTATTGCCCGATCAGCTAATAGTGTTTTCGGTTGAAATTTATAAAATCTCTCTTTTAAAATAGTTTTTTTAGGGAAGTAGGTTTCTCAAGTCCAGCAGCTGTTATCACTCTCTTCCAGTATTGACGGGGGTTTCCATTCCTTTTGTTTTAAAATGTCGTTCATTTCAGTTGTTATTTCTGTTGGAAGTTATCAGGTAACGTGGTTTGTGTTATCTGGTACAGTTCATTCTTTTGCGATTATATAGCGCCATTCAATAATATTGAAGGAGGATGTTTTTCGCCAAGATCCACATTTTTGACCGTTGATCTCAAAAAGGGGTTATTTAAAGCTGAGTGTTTAGATATTTCTGAACGTATTTGGCACCATACATGAAATCCGTATGGAAGCCTCAATCGGACGAAGTTATTTAAGAAGATGAGTTGAGTTTTCAGGTTTTATGTTTTGGTTTTGTATCAGCTTGCGGTTTGGGGCAGATTGTACATCTGGCGCAGCCTATTCTATGTTCAATTTCATTATCTTCTATATAAATTTGTAATAACTGATTCATAATCTAAAGATGTATGTTTTTTTTTAATTTCACCTCCAGAACTTTTAGGATGGTTTTCTGGTTAGATGTCATCATTGCTTTTATTCCAATACCAGACAATGGTTTCTGTCTTGGAAATGTATATCGTGAGTCCTATTCCTTGGAGAGGGGAAAGGCAGATCGCAGAAGAGTGAAAATATCAGAAGGCTGCAAAAGATTGTGGAGAAACTCGATGAGAGAGAGAGAGAGAGAGAGAGACATACAGACAGACATACAGAGAGAGTATGACCAGACAATAACTAACGGAGAAACCATAAAATTCATCACGAAATTTCCTCCTCCACTACAGAAAATGACACCATGGGAACATTGCATCAATTGTAATAATTAACGACTCCATAATATTGCAATTAAACTTATTCGATTGTGCAGATAATGTTTCATGGGTGCACTTTCCACAGGTGAACTTTTCGATGTCAAAGTTTAACTAGTCGTAGTAAATCAGCCTCAGACTTGACAGCAGTTTTGAATTTTAATTGCCTTACTAAAGCTAATCAACAACATTTTAACGTCTAAATAACTACACTGATGAAAAATAAAAATCCAACACATTTAAAATGAGTTTCAATTGTACAGGTAATATAGTTAATTGACACTAAATTGTCTCATATACAGATCAATATGTGTACAGGTTCCAAAAGAATGGGTGTATCAATAATACACATACCTCCTATTAATACACTGTATATTTTCTTTGTGTTTAAAAAAGGGCCTGTACCTTTGAATTAATACGATGTGTAATATGTCGAATACAGTTTTGCTATCCATAATTCCACATTATTGTAAATATTACGCCGTCTGTCAAGATATAGTTAGGCTAAGTCAACGCGTCAGACATCGCTCCATGATTGAATATTTTGTCAATAGTGATCAGTTGAAGGCACAGCACGTGGATGGGCATTCTTCTTCTTCTTCTTCTCCTTCTTCTTCTTCTTCTTCTTCTTCATCATCATCTTCTTCTTCTTCTTCTTCTTCTTCTTCTTCTTCTTCTTCTTCTTCTTCTTCTTCTTCTTCTTCTTCTTCTTCTAGGTTACCTGCCCTTTCTGGACGTTGTCGATTATGTCACTCCAGATTTTTCTGTCTTTTGTATCTTTTTTTTTCTATCTCTCCTACAATCTGTTCAGCCATCCAAGGTTGTTAGGCAAGTAATGCGCTGTTTTTATTTGACCTTCTTGCATTCAATGTATCCTGTGAGTGTCATATTTCCAAGGCCCTCTTTCCTCATTATGTTATCAAGAAATTTCGACTGTCGCTTTCTGATATTTATTAGAAGTGTCCATTTTGTTTCCATTTCCTCTAAAATTTTGCCGTTGCTCACATATTCAGTCCAAGGTATTCTCAAAGTGTAAGTGGATACCAGGCACATATATCACTCACTCGAATGCGCATAATATGGAGAAAACTTTAATAAGAGCAACGCATAATTTTAAAGGGAAAACCAAGTAGGAAATATAGCCAGGTTTGAAAACCCAATCGTCACATACAGGTTCTATTTGAAGTTGTTGACAATAGTCAAGGTGTGACTTCCAAGTTGACATGGAAGCCTCATCCTTCAAACACAATAAAACATATCGAGTCTCGTCCATTATAATCTCCCATTACTCCCGTTCATGAACAGGGATCCTCACTGCGTTAGATCCAAATTGTTAACGTCAAGCAACTGTCAAGTTAGTGATATTTATTGTCGTCCATCTTAATTCCCCATACTAACGTACGAACATGTTAACACTCCCAATCAACTGAGATCAGAAGACATAAGATTCAGGCCAGTTATTGTATCAGGGTTGTTGTTGTTGTTATTATTATTATTATTATTATCATCATCATCATCATCATCATCATTATTATTATTAGTTTATGCTATATTTTCTGCTTTGTATCCTGTAGAACCGGTGAAAACTATGGTCCGTAGGCCCTATTGGAGAATTGTCATTTACTTGATAGGACTTTTCTTAGTATATGGGACGTTCCTAGTATGATGATTTTCTGGGAAACTTGTATGTTCATGTTATCTGGGATATTGTTGGAAAAATTGTCTATTTCTTGCCCAACGAGGCCAGAAGGTCCGATTACTGTTGGTACAGTCTCATTCTTCATTCCCCATATCCTGTTAATCTCGATCTCCAGGTCCTTGTATTTGAACAATTTCTCGATAATTTATATGGAGATGTATCTCTCAGATGGTGCTGCTATGTCAATAAGCATACAGTTCCTGAATTTCTTGTCTTTTACGATAATATCAGATCTGTTGGCATTTATTTCTCTGCCAGTTTGAATTGGCATGTCCCAGAGGAGAGTTACATGATTATTTTGGGTAACTGTGCCTGGTACGTGCTCATACCATCTCTCAATGGTTTCGATTTTGTGCTTCTTGCATATATTCCAGTGCACATATGTCGCTACCTTGTTATGTCTTAGGACATATTCTTTTCTTACCAGTTCCAGACATCCTGAGATAATATGGTTTTATTATTATTATTGCAATTATTATTATTATTACTATTGTTGTTGTTGTTGTTGTTGTTGTTTTTAACGCCTGGCCAAATCGTTATAACATTCGAATCTCAGCGTGGTCGATTTATCAGGAAGGTGACTTTATGGTGTTATCGGCCTGGGGAGGTGTTAAATATATGCATTCTGTTTGTACAAATACTGATGTTAAGTGATACTCAACATGTACATAGTTTATTTTTCTTTTCATTGATTATACTTGCCTAAATAGGTAAACATTCCACACCGTGCGATTTTTTTTTAAAAGGTGGAATAATAGATAGCGGCTCGGATTGAGGAATCGCAGAGTCGAGTTCAGAATTCCAGTCGAATCCATTAAGTTCATTTACGTGCGAATACCCGGTCTACAGCAGAAAGAAACGGCAACCTACTGTGGGATAAAAAAATCTGCCTCGTCAGTCATGTATCAAAAGATACATCATCGTCTATGCGTATATCACGCAAGGCACAATGCAGACTGGCTCTTGGCAGAGGTATGAATCCTTTTCTTCTCTCTTCAGTTATAGATAAATAGCAGGACAGACCGAGTTCTATAGTCTTGGATGGCAACTGGTCTACCGCAGAAAGAAATGGCAATCTACTTCCGGAAAAAAATCTGCCTCGTCAGTCATATATCGAAAGATACATGATCGCCTAATGATGTATCACGCATGGCACTAAGCGATTGCAAGCAGAGACTACTAGATACTTTGTTAATATACCCAGGTCTCTAATTATTAAACGCTATCAGGGCAGTTTCCATGTGTCACATTTTTTCAATTCCAAGATTTTTGAAAATATTTCTCTACATGCAAGGCAATATGGCCACTAACACGCAAGTGTTTGCTGAGCAGGAAAGAACATGGAAAAAAAACACACACATTATTAAAGACAGAGAACAATAAAAGTCATTTCAGTCTTCCATCAGCATGGCTGATACTAACATCCAAGAGAGTGATTTGTTGCGCCTTCTCGAAGTAATTTCTCGGTTCACATGAAGTGTAAAGAATATAGAATCCACTGCTGGTTCAGCTGCTAAGAAAATTGGTTCATTATGTCATTTTATATAATTCCTCTCTTCAGAATCTATCTTGCATATATATAAGTCCATAATTTGAATATTACTGCCACATATGGTCCGGTGATCTCGCTAGATATATAATGATTCTTGGGAAAATCCAAAGAAGAATCAGCAATATATTAGTCCTGACCTAGTGTTTCGGCTTCAGTCACTTTCTCATCTCCGTAAAGTTACATCTCTGCCCCTTTTTTTTTAATAAATACATTAATTTAATACGCATTTGGATTTTGATGTCATGTTTTCTATCGTCTTTTAAAACACTTCCCAGATATTTGAACTTCAAATGAGCTCTTCGCTAGGGTACATATCAATGAGTTTAAATTCTGTACTATACTTTTAACGAGGTCTCATCAAATGACAGCTGAGTTGGCTAGATATAACCGTAAGTTCAATACTAACAGTTTCTTTTATCGCAGTTCTCGCTTGTAGAACTCATTCCAGGACCCATTCGTTCAAGCCAAATATTATCTTCAAAAATTTAAATGCAATGTCAATCGCTATTGTTGTTCCGTCTACTATAATATTAGTGGGAGAAAAGGCCTCGGGGGAACAGTCGACCAGATTGTTCATCTATCTAACTCTCTGCCTCGATCAGAGAGGAACCCGAACGAGGCTTTGCCGAAGGGCAAATTTTCGTCCGGGGAGGCAGACCGGCCCTGAACCGGTTTTTACGGGAATATTTTTGGCCGAGCTTACGGGCTCGGAGAACCCACGGTAAACTCAGCCTTGTGCCGCATACATCCCTCGTGGGAGATGGGCTGTTAAATATTAACAGTCGAACAGAATGAACGCTGGGTCAACCGCCGCACATTCACTAGTCGTGTTATACTCTTCTGTTGTATTTACTGTTTAATATATGTTGTTTCTTTAACCATTTACTTGGTCACAACAGATATCTCCTGTCTTCCTTATTATTCGTCTATTGCTCTCGATCCTTAGTAATGTTTCTTTTTTATAATTCTTTTAAACCCACTAACGCCTTGTGTCTTAGTGGCTTCACTGCCTTGCCTGGGGCGAATTCAATCAAAGAAATAAATAAATAAAAATGAAAAGAAAGGTAATTTCGAACATAGAAGATAACGATTGACATTGCATTATATGTCCCAGAAATTTCAGCTCTCTTTTTCTGATTCTAATTGATTTTTTTTGTATTTGCATTCCTACTCATTGCATACATGTTCCGTCCAGGCTTTCCACAGTAATTTTTTTTTCTGTAGAACTACATATCTGTCATCTTGAGTCTTCTCTTCATCTTTGAGAGGCGTGTCCAGCATTCTATGCCTTATAGGAGGATTGATATTCCACTGTGTTTTCCACACTTTTTACCTCGTTTCTAAATAAATATTCCTCTTTCTTAATACACACTCTTTATGTTTTTTTTAAATGGATCTTTTGCGATTTAATACAAATTTGGATTTCAGAGTCACGTTTTCCGTCATCTGTTCAAACACGTCACAGATATTTGAACATCTGTACTTGTTCGATATTGACATCAGCAATTCGTGGCTTGCATCTTGGACATTTTCTCGTGCTGCGATCCATGAATAATAAAAGAAACGTGTGAAAATGCGTTAAATCGACGAATATTGAGAATAACTCGGCGATACTCTATGAAACATAAGGGAGAAAAGAAACTACAAGAAAACTGTTGGCAATTATCAGGGGAAAAAAAGCAGCTGCAATTTTGGGGAGAGTAAACAAGGAAAGAAGACTTGGAGAAATCTTCTAAGAGAAGAGAAAAAAAAAGATTGTTCCAAGAAACCTAAAAGAAAGGTTTGAGCAAATTGATGCGGAACACATCTATCGCAAATACAAAGTTAGGTTAACAAAATGAAGTTTTACGGAAGGAAAAATATAGAAAATTATCGAGAACAGTAATGTTTAATGTTCAGAAAATATTACATGGCGATTCAAGGAAATCTATCTATCTATCTATCTATCTATCTATCTATCTATCTATCTATCTATCTATCGCGATATGTTCTATCTATCTATCGCGGTATGTTCCTATCTATCTATCTATCTATCTATCTATCTATCTATCTATCTATCGCGGTATGTTCCTATCTATCTATCTATCTATCTATCTATCTATCGCGGTATGTTCCTATCTATCTATCTATCTATCTATCTATCTATCTATATATCTATCAATCACGTTATCTATCTATCTATCTATCTATCTATCTATCTATCTATCTATCGCGGTATATTCCTATCTATCTATCTATCTATCTATCTATCTATCTATCTATCGCGGTATATTCCTATCTATCTATCTATCTATCTATCTATCTATCTATCTATCTATCTATCTATCTATCTATCTATCTATCGCGGTATGATCCTATCTATATATCTACCTATGGCGGTCTTTTCCTATCTATCTATCTATCTATCTATCTATCTATCTATCTATCTATCTATCTATCTATCTATCTATCGCGGTATATTCCTATCTATCTATCTATCTATCTATCTATCTATCTATCTATCTATCTATCTATCTATCTATCTATCGCGGTATATTCCTATCTATCTATCTATCTATCTATCTATCTATCTATCTATCTATCTATCTATCGCGGTGTGTTCCTATCTATATATCTATATATCTATCGTGGTTTGTTCCTATCTATCTATCTATCTATCTCTATCTATATATCTATCGTGGTATGTTCCTATCTATCTATCTATCTATCTATCTATCTATCTATCTATCTATCATGGTATGTTCCTATCTATCTATCTATCATGGTATGTTCCTATCTATCTATCTATCTATCTATCTATCTATCTATCTATCTATCTATTTATCTATCTATCTATCTATCTATCTATCTATCTATCTATCTATCTATCTAAACCTCCCCAAATCAACATGCAGAAACCATGAAACATAAATGATGCCTACTGCTATGCTCACCCCCCCACACACACGCACAGGTACTTCTGAATATAAATTATCATCCGAATCCCGCATGGAAAAACGAGAATTATTATACACTTACACACTTAAATTATACACAAGAACGCTGCTGGACAAGTCAAATGCACCTGAAGCCTGCTTAAGTCATGAAAATTAAACAGCATAAAAATAGAAATAGCATAATTTTCTTTTTCTCCATATCTCATTCTCTGATGAAGCGTTTCTCATTTGTTCTTTATCATATCATTCTGTTAGATTCTGATCCATATTTGACCCCAATTCTTTCTTTCTTTCTTTCTTTCTTTCTTTCTTCGTAAATTTCTATCTATCTATCTATCTATCTATCTATCTATCTATCTATCTATCTATCTATCTATCTATCTATCTATCCGTTTGTGCATACATTAAACCCGACAGATACATATGGAATTGTTAGATTTTTCTGAAATATTATCCATATTTATGCCTTGGAATATTCTGGAAGTCTTTTTTTATTGAATAATGTAAGACTTTTTTCTATGTTCGATTCACCTTGAATATATGTTATATTTTTCTTGAGATTTGCACGTGTTCAGAATTCAGCTGTTTCATTATTTTTTGTTCTTTTTCTTCCTACATTCCTACCCGCTCTCAAATCAACATACGTTCTCTCTTTTAGCATTATTCTAATTACCTCTTTGGCTTCTGTCGGTGGATAGTATCAACGTTTCTTTCTTTCTTTCTTTTTTTCCGTCTTTCTTTCATTCTTTCTTTCCCTCATTCTTTCTTTTCATTTTAGACTTTCAATTCATTATTAATTTAATTTTATTATATTTATTCTTTTATTTCATGATCTATTTTTTATTAAAATACTTGCATGTCCTTCTCAGAAATTTGACTTATATCCAAACCCTTATTTTGATCAGTATCTATCTGTTTATCTATCTATCACATTCTGTTCATCACCTATTTATCTAGATAGCTACCTAGCTAGCTATCTATCGCATTATGTTCACCATCTAGCTATTTATGCATATCTGTTTCAGTTTATCTATCTATCTATCTATCTATCTATCTATCTATCTATCTATCTATCTATCTATCTATCTATTCATTATCTAGCGCCTATATATTTGTCTAAATTTGCTCAGTAGCTATCTGTTTATCTATCTATCTATCGCATTCTGTTCATCATCTAGCGATTTGTCTCAGTTTGTTCATTATCTATCTATCACATTCTGTTCATCACCTATTTATCTAGATAGCTAGATAACTAGCTAGCTATCACATTATGTTCATTATCTAGCTATTTATGTATATCTGTTTCAGTTTATCTATCTATCTACCTATCTATCTATCTATCTATATATTTATCTATCTATTGATTATCTAGCGCCTATATATATTTGCCAAATTTTGCTCAGTATCTATCTGTTTATCTATCTATCGCATTCTGTTCATCATCTAGCGATTTGTCTAAGTTTGTTCATTATCTATCTATCACATTCTGCTCGTCACCTATTTATCTAGATAGCTAGATAGCTACCTACCTTGCTAGCTATCGCATTATGTTCATTATCTAGCTATTTATGTATAGCTGTTTCAGTTTATCTATCTATCTATCTATCTATCTATCTATCTATATATATATATATATATATATATCTCTCTTTGTCTATTCATATCTATCTATCTATCTATCTATCTATCTATCTATCTATCTATCTATCTATCTATCTCAGTCAGTTCATATCTATCTATCTATCTATCTTAGTCTATTCATATCTATCTATCTTAGTCTATTCATATCTATCTATCTATCTATCTTAGTCTATTCATATCTATCTATCTTAGTCTATTCATATCTATCTATCTATCTTAGTCTATTCATATCTATCTATCTTTCTTTCTATCTATCTTAGTCTATTCATATCTATCTATCTATCTTAGTCTATTCATATCTATCTATCTATCTTAGTCTATTCATATCTATCTATCTATCTTAGTCTATTCATATCTATCTATCTATCTATCTATCTATCTATCTATCTATCTATCTATCTGTCTGTCTATCTATCTTAGTCTATTCATATCTATCTATCTGTCTGTCTATCTATCTATATATATATCTTAGTCTATTCATATCTATCTATCTATCTATCTATCTATCTATCTATCTATCTATCTATCTATCTACCTCAGTCTATTCATATCTATCTATCTATCAATCTATATTAGTCTATTCATATCTATCTATCTATCAATCTATATTAGTCTATTCATATCTATCTATCTATCTTAGTCTATTCATATCTATCTATCTACCTTAGTCCATTCATATCTATCTATCTATCAATCTACATTAGTCTATTCATATCTATCTATCTATCTATCTATCTATCTATCTATCTATCTATCTATCTTAGTCTATTCATATCTATCTATCTATCTATCTATCTATCTATCTATCTGTCTGTCTGTCTATCTTAATCTATTCATATCTATCTGTCTGTCTATCTATCTATATATATATCTTAGTCTATTCATATCTATCTATCTATCTATCTATCTATCTATCTTAGTCTATTCATATCTATCTATCTATCTATCTTAGTCTATTCATATCTATCTATCTATCTCAGTCTATTCATATCTATCTATCTATCTATCTATCTATCTATCTATCTATCTATCTATCTATCTATCTATCTTAGTCTATTCATATCTATCTATCTATCTATCTATCTATCTATCTATCTATCTATCTATGTATCTATCTTAGTCTATTCATATCTATCTATCTATCTATCTATGTATCTATCTTAGTCTATTCATATTTATCTATCTATCTGTCTATCTATATATCTTTGTCTATTCATTTCTATCTATCTATCTATCTATCTATTGCATTATTTTAAACCGCTATTGAGAGAGGACCATTACGTAATGAGGTGCTTTATATTGTTTATACTCTTTACAAACATTATAAAAAAAATTCGAATCCACTTCATTCTTATCCCCAAATGTCTCACCAAAAACGGCAGTTGAAGAAGAGCGTGGATTAAAAATTAACTTGGAAAGTCTTCCATAACAAAATTACTTGTATAGTAGCATTACACCAAAAACGTCATGCTAACAAATCTCATTACATATCCAATGAAAGTAATTTCTCATTCTCCATTTTCGCTCGAATTCAGTTATGAAAATAAACAGTATACCAAAGTTTCCCCTTCCCGCTGTACTTCTCAGTTGCCGTGTGGGTGCGCCTTCGCAATCTGAATTCCCTGTTGAGTACAGATCGGTAGTAAGTTCGATCTTCAGTAGGTGCCTGTTACTTTACACATTGTACAGAAACTAAACTAATCTTTTTGTCCACGTTCCGGCGCTTCTCTTAAAAAAACTCCTCCTACTATTTTTCTCGGGAAAAGATTCATAAGGCATCTTCTATATACTGTTTATTTTTTTCGATATTACTTTTATTTCGTTCTTGTGTCAGGAAAGGAGTAATCTTTTTTTTTCCCGCTTTCGTATCTTTCCTGCTTGAATCAGTGAAAATTCTCGCATACTGCAAATCTTTTAATCCCGAATTCTGACTTCGTACAAAGAATAGAGAAACTGCAAGGTCAATGCGATGTCTTCCTTAGGTTCTGTTTTTTTAAGTTTTCCAGTCCTGAAAATTAAAATTGAAAAGGAAAAATGAATTATATTCTGCAGGTCGAGAAAGGATTCTTATTCTTGCAGCACCATATTTATTTTGATTTCTAAACTACATTAGAGACAAACAAAACAACCCGAATAAATTTCTATGCTTCAAGCTTATTTTGAAAAATGACTAAGACAGCTGGATAATAGCATACTCTCTAAATATTAGGTTGGTGCAAAAATAATGTCGTTTTCTCACATGAAGTTGAACGTCAAAAAACGACATTATTTTTGCACCAACCTAATAATTAATGCGTATAGTTTTTATCAAATATTTTATTATATTAGACATGAGTTTGTGGATACTCCTATTTGAAATAAACGCCCCATTTTTATTTTTCTCCTACAAAAGATAACACAGTTTCGATTCTGGCTAGATATTACTTTACTGAGATTTCTCGACTGCACAGGCAGATAAATGTAATACTTACTTTTTATGGTAAAAATAAAAATGATGTATTAGCCATTATAATATCAGAATATGGATTGTGAGAGATAAAAAAAACGACAGGAATTTGTGGAGAGACATTATCAACTACCACCTGAAAGAAGAAGAAGAAAGAAGAGGAGGAGGGCAAGAAGAAAAATAAGAAAAAGAAGCAAATAATGACATAATCAATATGCTGATTTTCCGCACTACTTCAAACAAAAGGTTAGGAAGGAAATCCCTATTAATAATTGAAAAGGGCGGTAACAGCTATTCGATTTGAGAAAAATATTTTTAAGTTAAATACTTTTAAAATAAAAAAATTAAGACATTTTATCAATTTCAAACGACAATAAATGCTAGCCGCGCAGTCAATAAATGCTGATTGTTTCCTTATAAGGAAACGGCTAAGTTTACTGCTTCCATTCTTGTGTTGTTCTTACTTCTTCGAATGTATGTCTTTTGCTGAGAGGGGCACCTCGAGGCGGTGTAATGGTTAGCAAGCTTGTTTCGCTATAAAAATTACGACTGAGTAGTGAGTTCGATTCTCACTTTCGGCCTTGTGCCGCATCTAAGTTACGCTTGGAAAATCATTTGGTGCACCTCTAGGCTGTGTAATGGTTAGCAAGCTTGTCTCGCTAGAACAATCATTGTGTACCCCCTAATTTCGGGTTTTGCTCCACATCTAAGATACGCTTGGAAAATCACTATATCTTTTATTGAGAACAACGAAGGACTGGAGCTTGTGGAAACCCATTATCGCCAACCTCCTGAAAGGACACAGTGCAAAAAAGAAGAAGAAGAAGAAGAAGAAGAAGAAGAAGAAGAAGAAGTAGAAACTCTGTTTCAAGTTTGGTAACTTTGTTTTCAAGTTTGGTAACTTTTATCGTTACGACGTATTACTTCCATACTTTTGCTACAGCTACGAGATCTACAGCGGTCATTTTTGATAATGGAATATTTCCACTATACAATCCATTTTCACCAGACAAAACGTTGCTAGAATCTACCGACTCAATCATTATTTTCATAACAAATATACATTCCTTAATTCTACCAGTCATCTAGAACTGGAACCTGCCAAACCACATAAACAGGGTTTACTCACTCCTCCACATTTCCCTCTTGTTGACTTCGTAAAGACGAAGTGACACTCGGGCAACTTCTTTCTTAGAACTGTTACCCTGAAGAAAGGACTCCTGAGAGGATGCTTCCCCAAAAACTACGATCTTAATTTCACAAATTCAAGGGTCACCCGTTATCTATCCTACATATCCTCATAATATGCACATTTTACTTTTTACTTTACATTCTTACAACGACCTTCAGTAGGCCTCAACTTTTAGTGGCTTTTGCGCATATTATAAGAAAATTATTCAAAATGAATTCAAAATTTGGGCAGATATTAACACAGCGCATGTTATCGGTCTCTTCATCAATGCATCAAACCTCACGAAATTAAAGTCATATATGTGCGGAGCGTGTCTGATAAGCACATCTAATCTATATTTATAAAAGGCAGGATGTGTGTGTGTAACGAATGCACGGCCGCAATTTTCGACGGATTTGCACCAAAGTTTACATGCTCATGCTCCAAGTTAGCTACAAGGCCAAGACCGACGTTGCATTTCCCAACTCTCACCGATAATGGAAATAATCGATTTTTTCATGCTTCTAGCGCAGTTTGCGGCCATTTCCTACTGGCCAGAGTGAGAGCCTATAGCTGGCTGCCACGAATAGGCAGGAAGATTCTATTGGTCAGCGTGAGAGCCAACAGGTGACTGACACGAATGTTAAATCGATAGCTGCATTCGTCACAAGTGGAACAAATTTAAATCTGCCTGGCACTTTACTCCAATTGGCTCATTCGCTTGCTTAGACTCAACGTTGATTCTGATTCCGCAGAACAGGGTTGGGTGTGAAAAAGTATTTGTTGTTAACATTCTTTTTTCATTCGGTTTTTATGAGTCATTTTTTAAAGCTGATCGTTTTGTGTTCATTTTCTTTAGTTCTATTTTCGTAACAGATTTAATGTTTAGTATAGTGCTTAGAAAAAAATTGCAGTGTGAGATAGGCAAGAAGTAAGGCATGTAGCAACATCAACACGGCAAAGGGCACTTCTTTAAAGGCAAGGAAGGGTAAAAATACTTTAAGTCAAGTGATAGCGATTGCTGTATGAGTCGTACGATTTTTGAATCAAGCACGGGCAACGCCGGGCAATGCTGCTAGTGTAAAATAAATCACCAGAAAAATTCGAGTAGTTCATGCGATCAAATCCTAGTAACGGAAAATAGGTTTTCTCTTATGTACCTTTCAGAGCATTGCATCTATGTGCACAAATGCCGTTTTAATTATAAGGAAATCTTAACACATTGACGTCAAATTATGCATTAATATGTTCCGAAATTAATTACATATCCCCCCGCTATAAATTATTAGCTAACCTAGACACAAAGCTCAATGTTTGGAAACTGGTTCCAGAATTAGTTTATCGTCTCTTCCATCCAATCGTGTGTTGTTCATAATTAACTTCAAATAATTTTAAGTGGGTTAAAATGGAAACAGGGATTTTGGCTTCTCGTGAAATTTCAATTCAGAGCTGAAGACAATGTTTCAGTATCAACAGGTGGCTTTTAAACAGGAATGCCAGCATTTCAGTGTTTTTTTATCTCCTTGCTAAAAGGAATCAAAATGGTTGTTTTATGTCAACACAAAACGAAAAGAGAGTGGTTGTTGCAAAATGAGGAAAACAAAACAAGGACCCTCATCCACAAGAATTCTTTTGTCTCTGGTAGAATGCGAAAGCTGTTGACAATTACAAGATAGTGAAACATGTATAATATATTGCAGCAGGTGTTATTTGCTAGCAACTTGTTCAGGTCAACAATATTACCTCAGAAATGTCGTGTTTTGATAAACAGAACCGATTTTCTTTTTCATTATGGCAAGGTAAGATTTGACTGAGCCCCCCCCCCCCCCACCAAAAGAAAAATAATACATAAAATCGCTTCCATGGAGGACTTTCACAAAATTCATTCTTACCCAATTGCAGATTTTTATTTCGATTAGTAGAAAATTGCATGTGTCAGAACATATAGTTAAAAGAAGATAAAGGAAGTCTTTCAACTTTTTACCGGAGTAAAAAAAAAATATGCTGATAATAATGCTGTATGGACCATACTGTGTCATCTGATCCCTCCTTTGACCTAAACTTAATGGTTCAATTCGGGGTACAATACCATGAAAACTAAACTGGAGATGATACATCATCATTGAGCGGACCCAGAATTTAAGCGTATCGCAAAGAATGGGCGTTCTCTTAGAGACCCCCCCTTTAACACGTGCGTTTATTGGAACTTAAAAACACAACCCTGACTGCAAGCGGAAGTCGTACATCCAATATATCACTAAAGATGCTGGAAAAATAGTCGGCTCCCTGTACCACTGTGACACTATTTAGCTATGGTAATTGGCTAACTAATTAACCATAGAAATTAAAACAGAAAATAGACATTCTTAAAGCGGTAAAAAGAGCTATAACGAAAGATAGACTGATCGACGTTAAAAGAAAGATTTTAATTTGTTTAATAAAAACGCGAAGAAGCCTCGTGTGCGGTCTAGTCAAGTCGAGTTATCGCCGAGGGAGATAGAAAGAAAGGCAAATATGGAATTATCAGCCGAAACACGTGCCGATACAGACAGGAAGATTCAATGTTAATTATCTTTCCAGGATATCGTTTAATTTCTTTTCTTGGATACAGGCGAAGAGAAGCCATGTGGCAATTATAAAATTTTGGCACCATCTCGATATAGGTGAGAGGATTGTTATCATTTACTTTGCTAACAGATGCTAAGACGCCGAATGGCAATGTGGCAATTGTAAACTTTTGGCAATCTCCAGAAAACTAGAAGTGGAAAATTGAGATTTGACGAGATAAAAAGAATTTGGTTTCTTAACAGGTCAGGGATTTCATGATAAAGCTGACTTGGAGTAGGGAACCAGATGGCAAACTTTGACAGTGATTAATGAGACGGTAAGGGCGCTGGGTAAGTGACTTTTGGGTGGCCCAGGAAAAAGAGAACATATGATAAAAGAATTTTGTAAACAAAAATTCTAGATTATAATTTTAAGGAGGCCAGCTTATCCACACCCACACTGCAGAGAGATCATTGGTCGTATGGTAGCATGGTGATGGGCGGAGGTGAATGGACGAGAAAAGTGGAGAAGATGTTAACGCCCACTGAAGGGATTGGTATGAGATATCAATGTGAAAGAGAAAGAGTCCAGGAGGAAGGCTCGCCCCCGACCTTCCCCCACGAACGACGGAGAATGGGAAGGGGTTATTTTTCCAAAAATGGGAAATAATCAATTTTCCTGACTTGACAACAAAGAGATTTCTTGTTAGAAATAGAGATTACCGAGAACCCCAGGACGCGTCGGACCCACACACCGAGGTTTGGTCGGTACCCATATAAATGAACGTTCCAGGACATTGCAGTTAAAGTTGCAGTTGAGTTGGGTTGAGTTGAGTTGAGCTGGTTTTGAACCAGGGTGTTAACTCGCAGGATCTGACCGAGAGATTCCATGACTTCCGACTTCGCCGATGCTACCGATAGCAAGTTATACTGACGAACGAAGTTAAGCCAGCACTTAAAAAATAAATTAGATGACTTACGATATCAACTTGCTTGAAATATAGAAGTGTCACATTTTGTAAGAAACGGGCTGGGAGAAAAACACCCTCCTGTATACAACAGAAAGATAAAGTTGAATTGTTATTTCTTAAAATACTTGAACCTCTTGGGTTTTTCTTTCATTTATTTTTTTTTTCTTTGCGCTTGTACAACGTCACCTTCAATTTGGTCTCAGCTGACAATACGGCCCGACGCCTGATTGATCTCGTCTATCTAAGATCAATGTCACAACGTGGGTAGGTTAGACTTAAGATCAAGGCAGTTACTTCAGTAACCAGACGTTGCAAGTGAGCTGTGAACAATAGAGTTGGAATTGAACCGGTACAACTGGTGAAGCTGTTAACATCGACAACCAGAACTCGACCCTGGTGCCACATATTGGTGCCGTAACCACTGGATTCGACCGTGGACGGCTGAGTGTCACATACTGGTATGCTGACCGGGGGATTTCGCCGAGTAGCGACGACCACCGAACGACCGCGACGCAGGCTGGTGGCAGCGACAAAGAGTCAACCCCAAAACGCCGGTAGAAGAAACCTTACAGCTTCGCGCCGCGACTGGGAGTTGACCACGGGCCGACGGCTTGGTGTCACACCGCTGCTGTAAGTAGCTGTAATACCTGTGTGCTCCTGCTATCATCTAGCTCTAAAATAGCCATATCAACCCGAAAATGGAATACCGCTGCTATATATGGACAAGATCTTCATAGTCTTCACATTTCAGTCTTGATAGAATCCAAAAGCTTCTCCGCATCGTTGTGGGCGAAGAATTATTTTCCACCTTACCAACCGTTTCCCCCAGATGAAACTTTCCAAACCTCTCGCTGCTCTATCACTATTTCCATGGAAAGTGTCTGACGAACTACATTCCTTAGTTCCTCATGTCCTAACCCTCACTGCTAATACTTGTACTCCCACAGACATTGTAGCGAACCACCCTTATTCCCTTCGTATTCCATTGGTGAGAGGTAAGTTCCACTCAGGCAGCTTCTTCTCACGAACAGCTACTTTGTGTGAACGACACCCAAGAGGATAAGTTCTCGATCACTAGAACCGTAACCTGTTCTAGTCTAGGGTTAAACGTTATCTACCCAACATATTCACATAAACTGTGCCTCTTATCTATGTAACACTCTACCTTGAGTGTTGCTTGGGCCTTGTTCAGGATAAACATTAAAAAGTGGAATCGAAAACCTTCGTTCACGTTGCTTTGAGTGATTTGGTAATTAATGTAATTGTATGTTCGAGAAATAATATTTAAAAATATTTAATTTAAATTTGGAAAGATGAAGAAAGAGGGCTTGGAGAATTTGACACTCACAGGACATATTGAAGCCAACAGAGACTGAAGGAGGCAGCGAGCTATTTACCTATGTAGCGGAACGGAGAATTGAGGTATAGTAAAGAGCTAAATGTCGCTAAAAATTTCAAAGAGGGGAAGTTGTGGAGAGGTCCACGTCTTGAAGGGACGCGGTATATAGAAAAAAGAAACCAAATTTTATTTATATGCTTTCTAATGAAACGTAATGCTATTAACTTTGCGAATAACCTGACATTGGTTTTTGCAAATCTCGTAAAATCGTTATTTTTAAATATCATACGAGAAGTAAGATTAACGTTTACAGATGGATGTCTTTTAGAAAGTTTGTGGAAGTTGAGATTTTTAATATAAAATGCTTATTCGTTTTTACTTGCCAGGTAAGAGGGGAAAAAAGTGCAATTTGTGATAAATCAACGACGCCTTTTGTAGTGCTTAATTATCGCAAACCGTGGATTGTTAATAGAATTATTTTGACGTGGACGCAATGATGGCCCTAAGACGACGAATTGCTATCTCTGATTTGAAATAGATTCATCATCCTAAAAGCTGAGTGTTGCTTTATTTATTTTTATTTCTCTTCATTTGTCTCGTTAAATTCCTCTTTCACGCGCGATGCGAACTCCGTTCCGATAACATAATATTATCAAGATCTCGCAGCTGAATTCCTCAGCCCATGGCCACAATATACATATGCAGGTTGGCTTCGTATAAGCGCATATTTATTTCGTTCCTTGTCGGTTCTCGTCTTAATTAAGTTTCAGACGGTAATTAATTAATTGCAGACTCCATTTCAAGGTGATAACTTTATCTACTAATTTAATTTTAATCATCCTCTTCTCGGTTTATTTATTTTGATTAATTTCCTCGCGCCAAAGGCTGGTCTCCGTTTACGACGAAAAATATTAATAACAACATCAATTAATTGCCAGCTTCGCGCAAATGAGGGTGTAGGGGTCTGGCATTAGGAAAGTGGGGAAAAGGATCGGGATTTCAGTATAATTAGCTGGATTAGGTGTCACCATAAAATGGTATGCTTTTACAAGAATTCAATTTGATTTAAACACTGTTTCTTCACTTGCAAGAATCCTGGAATCATATGCTTTCTCAATCGCTCAAGTAAAATCAGAAAACACCGGTTCTCATTCGATATACTTCTTTTCCTATGTGCCGCGTCCCATCAGGACGTTGGCGATCATGGCTCTCCACAGCTCCTGTCATTTGTTGCTGTTAATAACATGTATTTTTTCTGCCTCTCTTAAAACCATCCCCGCCACACAATCACACAAGATCGCCGGGTAGGTTATGCGTTGCTTTCATCTGTTTCTATTATCTTCACCGGAGTTAAGGAACGTTGACCACGGCCAGTACTTAGACTGGGGACCGCTTTCGAACGCCGCTTACTGTAAACAACCTGCGACAACCCAGAATATATTTCAGCTTTAAATAATCCACAAATGGTTGACAAGCCATAAACAAAGAAATCAATCAATCCTTGTCAAGTGACGACCACACAGCGAACTCGTGTACTTGTAAAATCCGGACTATCAGACATTGACTTTTGAATCTAATTTAATGTCCATGGCGACTGGAGGCCGTCTATGTTGGTTGCCGGCCGTTAAATGTTTCTTTTTGAAATTCGACGTTTCCCTAGAAAAAAACATTCACAATTCCTTAACCAAATAGGTGTATTGTGGTTTGAAATTTAGTCAATGCAGTTTTGATTAGTTGCTTGTTTTTTTGTTTAGCGGCATCTCAACTACTGTGGATTATTAGAATATCTTGTATACAATTAAGTGTTATTTTTGGAGATATTAATGATTTAGTTATACAAACCTTACTAATTAACCCATAGTTAGTGGAGGGAAGAGGTGAATTAATGGCTTTCCCGAGGGTATTTGCGCATAATTGAATAAAACAAAACCAACCAGAACTGGAACTCTGCTCTGTGATGTATATATTTTTCTTGTTCATTGTATTATAATATTTAGTTATGTTATTCATTTACAGTATTTAATATACGTATTTTATAATTTTTTGTACATTTACCTATCTTTAGTCGTGGTATACAAGGATTTTTCTTTTTTCTTTCTTCCTTTTTTATTTTAAAACAATTGTTGTCTCACAAGTGAAATTTCTCGATAAGTGTTATATATGTTAAGAAAATTTAATGTGTTGTATTTGTTAGACTAATTATGTAGTGGCATGAATAATTTTAATTTATTTATATCTAAGCGTAACATTTATTTATCTGTTGTTGTTTTTACGAAGGAGGTCGTAGTTTTCTGAATTAGAGGAAAGCATATTTGTAATGTTCATTTTGTTTATCTTTGACTAGTGGCTCATTACCGCCGATGTTTTTTTTATCTGTTATTAGTTATATTCAAAGTTTCTTTTATAACATCTAGTATGGATTTTAATTCTTTACATTTTCTTATTTATTAACTGCAAAATAACGTACATTCAATTTTGTTGAAAAAGCGTCCGCAGTAATAACGTTATTTTATTTCGTTTTTACAACTAGTGAATTTGTTTTATATATCTTTCAAATTTTTTAAACAAAAAAACAACAGCAAATCAACAACAACAACAATAATAATAAAATGTTCTCTTATATTTTATAATAATTTATACTTTGTAGCAATATATTGCACATTGATAACGCACTGTTTACTCCGACATCCAGTGTATGTTCTATGTGTGTAGGTGGCAGTGTGTAAAAGTAGTAACTTTGTTACTCGGCTGCTACCCTTATTATTAAGATGGACGGGCAACACTGGTCTTCACCCATCCCCTAGAGTCCATGATTATCATGTATGTTTGTGTGTGTGTATGTGTATATACATATGTATATATGTATGTATATATGTAAGCATATATACGTATACATGCATGTATATGTGTATATATGTGTATATATACGTATGTATGTATATATGTATATACAGTTGCGGCCAAAATGTTCAGAATGGCATTGTTTGCGTCAGAAAAGTAGGTATAATTTTTTATCAAAGTTGTTTTATATTCTATAATTTTCACATACAATAAATACGATATTACTTGTTATTGTCTGAGATCTTGGTGTAATTTGAGAGGATAATACAAAAGTTATGGATGATTTTAGTGATTTACTGCAAAACCCATGGCGGCCAAAATGACCATAACGGTTGTTTTACTCCATGTTTTAGTATATTTAACCGGCGAACACAAATTTTTTAATGTTTTTACGTGACGGTTCGTTTACTAAACATTAGTAAGAATACCTGCAGTGTTAATATAATTCCACTTACCCCCTTACCAATTTGTCAGCAGATTATTAAACTTCGAAAGAAGGATTATTTAAGTTTTGGGTCTATTGCAAAGATTGTTAAAAGTAAAAAAGTGTTGTTCACGGTATTCTTAAGGTCTACGATAATTGTGGTTCGTGTGAAAACGACCAAGAGAGAAGATCGTGCTATGGTAAAGTTGGTTGTATATGTAATATATATGGGAATATGGGAAGAACAGAATAACAAACATTAGGGAAAAAGGACACTAAAACTTATAGACATGGACAGAAAAATAAATATATACGCATAAAAATAACACCATCTAATATATAAAAAGAAAACTCCAGACACACAAATATATATAAATATTTCATTAATACCTATATACGCACAAGTACACATACACGAGTACAAAAATATAACAATATATGAAAGAAAATAAAAAATACATACACACATATATATATACACACATTCTTCAATACAGATAGAAACACAGAAAAGCATACCTACAGACAAATATATACACACATATATACCCATATATATATATATATATATATATATATATATATATATATATATATATATATATATATATATATATATATGTATATACACATTCACATACATACGCATAATAAGGAAAGAAGGCTTGGAGAATTTGACATTCACAGGACAAGAAAGATGGAAATGAAGTGAAACTTCTTCTTGTTCTATATGTCGTGTACCTCGAGGACGTTAGCAATCATGGCTTTCCACAAATTCATGAACTTTTTAGTATTTATACTATTTATCTTTTGTGAGCTCATCTAAATCTTGCACCGCCATCAATTTACTTAAGCTCTCTAGCTAGGTTGTGTGTTATTTTTCTCTGTTACGCTTGTCTTTCTTTTGTTCTGCGTCTATCAGATTCACATACCGTCTTTCCTCATGATATACCTTAGTAATTTTAACTGTCTCATCCTGATGTTAAGTACAAGTGTTCAAAGTAATTCGAATTTCTCTAACACTTAGTTATTACTCACATATTCGGTCCATGTTATTCTGAGCATCTTCTGTCGAATCACATTTTTGTTACTTCAGGACTCTTCATCATCTGTGAGGAATTTGGCCAGTATCCTCTGCCATTGGTTAATAGCAAGTATTCAAATAAAATTCAATAAATAAAACAATATTCAGATAAGATCATGGACAGATTGTTCCAATTTATCACGTGATGTTTCCGATGCTCACTGTTTGTTAAACTGTTGAGGGGTCTCCCCTTTTTACACAAATGGACTCACCCAGGGTATACATATACTACTGCCAGTGAATACCCGAGAACTGTCAAGTAGTATTAGAATAACGTAACGGCATGAGTCACAGTAACGAGCACGTAGACTCAGTAAGAAGTCATACAGCGATACGTCGATACCAAAGACTATATATATATATTTTCTACTAACCCGCATTCCTGGAACTACTAACCTGTATTACCAGTTTGTATTATTACGTTAATACATTTATTTTCCTATATTAATTCTTGGCGTTTGTTATTATTTGATACCGGATTTCATCCCGGAATCCACAACATAAACATTGGTCAAACATGCGACAAGAAAAGAATTGTAATTGAACCTCTTCCAGTCAACTATCAGATACACCGTATTTATCGTTACGTCGCCTTAGGCATATAGATTATATATAGATATAGCACTTCATTGTTGATCACGTGTTAAGTCCATGGTATTCTCAAATCTGAAGAACCACACATCTATAGCTTCAAGTCTCTCTTTATATGTGACAAGATTTTTCCGCATTATTGAGAAAAAAGAATGTTTATATATAGAATGAGAAAGAGACTGAAATTTCTAGGAGACAGAATGAGGAAGGTCATCTTTGCGAACTTAATATGCACAGGGTATATTGTAATCAAGAGCTACAGATGGAAATGTAGACAACGTGCTTGCATAAATATACAGCAGAAGGCCTGGGACTGATTGTGAACAGATAAACGTCACTAACTGACATGACGGATAGGAAGTTTTAGAAAACGATTATCGCCTACTTTGAATGCTTACAAGAAGAGCCCAGTTCCTAGGTTTTATGCCTATTTCAGATTTTGGATTTCTTCGAGCGTAATTTACTTGATATTCCGAAAATAAATTCTTTATAAAATCCACGTAAGATGATTTTTCTTATTCCATTCTCCAGACTGGGACTTATCCTGCATGAGTCAATTATGCGTTTTGACTTCTTTCCTGAGATGCCCTTATTGTTTGTTTTTTTTCCATTGCACCATGCTTCTATACCATTTTCTAAGTGTAACAACCAACAAGAGGAGAAGGTAGATGATGAAGCGACCAATGGAAACATGATAGCAGAGAGTGTCCTTGCGCTGTTAACTCGGTGGGTAAACAAAGTAAGTTTGATCAATGGAAGACTAAATTATATCTGACATCACAATGAAGACTGAACGAGACATATTTGGGTTGAGCAGGTCAGAGATCAGAGACTTAAGATGAAGAGGAATGTTGTCAAATCATTTTTTACCGTTTGCTCTAGTGTCAATTTTGATCGGAATTTTGCACAATGATTTTGGCATTGTGTTTTGAGTTCACCAGATCTTAAAGAAACTTTGTTTCTCGATGCTGTGGTTTTTTTTTTTAAATAATGATAATGAAAAATTCATAGACGGTGCGAGTAAGCAATTTCTGTCGTACTTCTCGCTTGTGGAACTCTCTTTCAGCTTCTTGCTTCCTAGTCATATATTAAAATGCAATATTAATCGTTATTTTCTGTTTTCTTAACCCTTGTTCTTTTGTCGTCTTTACTTAAAATCAGTTTTTCTCATATTTTCTAACACTCAGTATCTCTTTGCACACAAGTGATTTATTGGCTTGCTTGTGGTGAATATACACCTTTTGACAATTTTGTGTAGTTCAGCCATCTTTTTAAATATATTCTGCTTCCCAAATTCTGTGATCACCTATGAGACCCAGTTAAAAAATAATGCCCCATATTTGCCTGAAAGTTAGTGCTCACCATTCTTCTTAGTGCCTTCTTGGCGATCATGGCCCTCCACTATTTCCTGTCTGTCTTAGCTCTTAATGATTTTTGGTATTTCTCAAATCAGGCCTAATTTTGATAAAACACGGAACAAAGACTGAAGTAATTTTGATACATGATAATATGTTATGAAGGGTCTCGTTGGGAATATCGGAAGAGACAAAGTAAGTAGTTGAAGGCGAAGTTATGTTGAAATTAAATTTATTGCATTTAACATGAACGTGATAGAAAACAATAAAAATACTTGGACAAATAGTAATGCTTTTGATTAGGAAAGATTTTACTGATAATATGAACATTAGATTTAATAACGAAATATAATTACATTAAAACAGAGTATAAAATAAAACAAATTATAACATGTGGAACAATGTTATAGAGATGTGCTGAAATTATTTTCATTGTGTAAAAACATATTTAAACTGAATATGTTTAAAACTTCTAATAAAATATATCGTAAGGTTAATAAATATACAAGGTGGTATGGGTAAAATGTTGCCATTTAGGTGCGTTCTTGTTGATTCTGTCGACTGCACAGTATAGTAGCGTCAGATGAGCACCGACTGTGAGAAAAAAGAGCTCCATGACGTAATCCACTCCGTCAGAAATTTGGAAACGGCATGCTGTACAGCTTGGCATTCAAGCCGGAATCTGCAATACTTACCTTTCAGAGTCTTTGGGTGTCAATCTGTTGACAGTGAAAGCATTCCGAAAGAGTTGGATGAGTCTAATGGTGATTAAGAAGCACGTCAGCTCGGAAAACTCGCTCTGATAGTTCTGATAAAAGAAGTACCGAATTTGTTGGTGTGGGACTCAAACTCGATGTATGGGCTTAAATCAAGTGCATGAGGCGGTACTGTTGCCTTGGATCAAGTCGGTGGCTACTGGGTGACCCTATGACTGGCAACATGATTTGGCACCATGCCACACAATCAGGAGTACAGAGTCATGGTTGCCAGACAATTTCTGCGACCAAATCACTCCTTACATCTTACCACCTAACTCCACAGACTGCAACCCCCTTGGTTATTATGTGTGGGGCGCAACAAATCTCCTAAAAACAAAGATGAACTGAAGGCAAGGATTATGACAACATTCGCTGTCATAATCCTTGCCTTCAGTTCATAATCAAGGAGAACGCCCAGACGAGATGCAGGAGGTTCCGGAGTCGTCTAGAGGCCGTGGTTGAATCCAATGGCGATTCTATTGGATTAGTATGTCAAGATATCTTTGTTTATTTTTGCTAAAAATATATCTGTTAAAATGAGATGTCAGTATTATTTTCATTTTTGCGTAATTTACACGACAATTTATCCATCGCATCCCGTATTTGATATTTATAATGGAAATTGCGTTTTTGAGACTCTAAAATATATTCTGCATTGAACAAGAAAATTATATGAAATTTGATTCATTGAAAGGCGATAATGATAATGATGTCGCAATATCTGGTCTGATGCGGTCTGTATAAATCGGCTAGCCTCAGAAAATATGGTTCTTGTAGATTACTAGTGTTGTGCCTAACTATGTAAAATAGGATTTCTGATCAAGAGCCTTTGGTACAAATCCCGCAGTGGTCGATTGGCTGAAATTTTTCATATTATCGGGATGTGAAATGTTTGAACTAGGTAGATGCATCCGTCAATTCTTTTCTAACATTTCTTTTTTTTTATTTCTTGCAATTTCCACCTGCAGAGATCTCTTCCGATTTCTTGCTTCCCTGATAACTACAATCTTGAGAAACGTAATGCGAAGTCAATCGCCACTTTGCGTCTTCTTGTAGCCTGTTACATTTTGCCCTTTCCTCAATCCTCCCCATTTTCAATTTTCTCATTCACTTTCACTCCATGTAACTCCTTGTTTTCTACTGGCACTGTCATCTTGGTTGTTGGGGAGGGGTTGTTTAAAAAAATGAAAACAATTGCTTTCGGTAATTTGGAAAACAAATGAAACATCAAAAAAGTTACTTGATTTTATTTTACGCTCAGGTAAACTCGTTTAATTTAAAGTTTTCAGTTTTTGTTTTAGAACTGAAGAAGCTTCTATGTTCTTCTTGTTTACAAGAAAATCACTTTCAGTAAGAGTTCCTTGTATGATTACGATGGCGTGGTTAATTTCAGCTTTCATAATTGTACCAAAATTATCAATGAAGTTGCTTATGTCGATCTAGATATAGGTTGTTTACTGTCGCACATTGAAAGCCCAGCATCTTTTCTTGATACTTAATTCAATTGAGAATTATATTTAATTCAAAAGAACGAGAGAATTATTTTACTGTACTAGGGTCATTACATTTATTATTTACAGTTTCGCGAAAACTCAGTAGAACGAATCCATTTTCAGCAATTGAATCTCAAAATAAAATTATTCACTAAACCGGTCCTAAATTATACATATACGCTTTTAATGTTCTTACCATTGATGCTGTTTGTACGTTATTTACTTAAATATTGTTTAAATAATTGGGGGACTTAATCCATTTCATTATACACACGCATATGCATACATACATACTTGCATACATACATGTGTGTCTGTGTGTGTGTGTGTGTATTCCCTGAAAAATTATTGTATAACCGTCCCGTTTTTTTTAAAAGATATTTATTTCGTCTACCGACCAGCAAACTCGAGAAAAATTAATAAAGAAATTCTGCCCTCCGACATGATTCGATCTTCCTCTGCACGAAGAGCCAGCGTAATTTGAGCGCTTGGCTACGAAGTCCTTCAGATCTAAACACGTTTCTGTTTATCTGAAAATCAAATTTACTCGTTCAGATTTTTTTAGATTTATATCGCAAAATTATACAAAGCAATTTCTAAAGGATTGAAATATCTTATTTTCTATATTTTTACGTGTGACATGTTTATATATATATATATATATATATATATATATATATATATATATATATATATATATATATATATATATATATATATATATATGTATATATATATATATATAAATATATATATATATAAAAATATATATATATATATAAAATATATATATATATATATATATATATATATATAAATATATATATATTCTATACCCAATTACAGGGTTGTTATAGATGGAAAAATCCCATAACCAGAAACACTATTCTTAAAAGAGTACTGAATACTTTATTAAAAAATTGTATCATTAGCATGTTATAACATCACTACAAAAATAGCGATTTTGTTTCAGCACTTCTGATGTCTCGTCAACGCCATCGTTTGACAAGACACCCAGTTTTGAAACAAAATGGCTATTTATTTAGTGATTTTATAAAAAGACTATGTTGTATTTTTAAGTATATATATATATATATATATATATATATATATATATATATATATATATATATATATATATATATCATAAAAACATGTTAGACGTAAATGATGTGTAGTTGCTTTTACAGACATTTGAAAAGTTCCTGAAAGTATACATATTAACTTCCGAAGTCGGCTATTATATTATTGATCTTTTTAAGGCTTGTTTGCTTGATTTTTATAATGACATCTTCCATTTCTTTTAAACCCTTTTTACACAACTTTTGCGATTGTGAGTGATTTGCATGCTGCGACGTATCAACCTTTTGAAGTTTATTTAAAGCCAGAAAATAATTTTACATTGTAATATTTTTTGTAGATAATAATGATTTTTTACTGATACAAGTACTACTGTTTAACCTATAGATGGCGAGAAAAGCTGGATTAATAACTTGTGTATTTGCATGGTACAATGGTATTTGGGCTTAAGTAAATATAACGAACCTGACCAGAAGAGGAACTAGAAGAGCCGATTTCAATTTTGAAGCTGTTATCCATTGCCCCACACATACAGCCCAGCTTACAGCACCTGGCATTCCCAAGCGATCACTTATCTGGGTACTCACCAGGCTCTTTATTGCTTACCTCTGATGACCGGAGGAGGACCGATGTTTAAACATGATAAGGCAAAAAGACAGAGAAAAGCTAGTGACGCAAGTTTTCGCATTTATTTAGCGTAACGAGTTACACAACACTTGGCCGAAGTCAAAATATCAAATTAATTAAATATTATAAAAAAATTAAACGTTATCTTGTCTTATTATGAATTGAGCCGACGAAATCAAAATTATTGCACTTCTCGCTTGTGGAACTCCCTTCCTACCCCCTGTCTCCTGCAATCTGCAAAAATTTAAACTCTTTTCCAATCGTCACGTTCTCCATCTTTAATAGTTGTACTTTTAATGTCCGTCCTATTCAATAACATTTTCTTAATCTCTTTCACTCTCAGGAACTCATCGCCTCTTAGTAGATGTCTCGCCTTGCAATGGTAAAAAAGAACCATTAATTATAAATGTTGATTTTCAACCGGGAAAATAAACATAAATTGTTATGCTAGACACATGACCATCGGCCTGTTAAGTCGGTTGATTTTATATCACTTTGAACAGAGCGTTACACGGTCACATCTAAACAAGAATGAATGTGTACGAATGTGATACGCATCTCCATCTTCAAAATGGATTTAAATGTGATAGAAGATTTTATTAAGGAAAATAATAAGCCAACCCTTCAATTCTCAACAGGAGTGTGGACGTATACGGTAATATATAGAGGGCGCGATGGGCAAAATACCGCCATTTTATGCTTATTTTATTTCGCGTTGTTTGATTTTCATTTTCCCACTGCGCAGTATAGTAGCGGAAGTTGGTAACTGTCTCTGAGAAAAAGAGCAACATGACGCAATTCACTCTGCCAAATATTTGGAAACAGTATGCTGTACTGCTTGGCATTCACGCCGGAAGCTCCAATACGAACATTTCATTGTGTTTGGGCGTCAATCTGAAGACAGTGCGGAGGATTTGGAACAAGTTGGAAGAGATATGCTGTCAACATCATGATGTTTGGAGTGATCACTAATGATAGCGACGTTATGCCTCCAGTCATCTTACCACAGTGCCCCAGACACGACATGGTGGCCTAAACCAAGTGATTGAGGAGGGAGTACTGCACTATAGGGAGGCTGCTGGAAGACCCTATGTCTGCCAACAAGACTCTGCACCATGCCACACAAGAAAGAGAAACCAGTCATGGGCATCTGACAATTTCTGCAACCAAACCACCTCTTAAATCTGATCATTTAACTCCCCAGAATTAAACCGCCTTTATTATATATGGGGCGCAGTTGAACGAGAGACCAAGAAAACTGCTTGCAACACAAAAGATAAACTGAAGGCAAAGATTATGGCAGCATTCACCGTCCAGAAAAGATGCAGGATATTCCGAAGTCGTCTGGAGGCCGTCGTTGAAGCCAATGGCGATTTTATACAATGAATTTACTCTTTAGTATTTCAAGAAAATATTGTTTAATTTTGGTAAATATATCTGTTAAAATGAAATGTCAGTGATATTTTCATTTTTACGTAAATTAGACGGCAATTTATCCAATGCACTCTGTATAATCACTGTATAGCTAAACCTCAACTAGCTGAATTTTAACTAAGACGATTCGGCAATATTCTTTCAGGAGTATTTTTCTATGGGACTGCAGGACTGTAACGCAACTTTCCGCATTCAGGCAGTTCAAAGGAAGGTAAAGACGGGAACATATTGTTATAGTAAAAATGTTCTTATCTATGTGCCGTCGATTTACACAAACTCGTCAGGTAAATGGCTGTTGTCCCCAGTATGCCCCGTCATAGTTAAGTTTTCCAAGCCACTCCTTCCTCAATATGCGTCCACAGAATTTCATCTGTCTTTTCTGGAGTCTGAATAGACGAGCTCTTTCTGCTAAAAATTTCGTTCTCATTCTCAATATGCCCGTGTGAAACATAAGCACTTATTCATCATTATATGTCCACGGAATTTTTGCTGTCTTTTCCTGATTCTGAGGTAAATTATTCTTTCAGTTACCCTTTTCTCTCATATTCTCAATATGACCATTGTGGGTTAACTTTTCAAAAACCCTTACTCCTAATTATTCGTTTGTTGAAATTTACTGAATAGAATAATCAACCGAAGTTTGGTAATAAACGATACTACTTAAGGAAAGAACAACACATATAAGATTCGCCAGCGGCGCCTAGAAGTAGTCAACTGCTAAAAGTGGTTCAAGGGAATTCCACAATGAATCTCCAACTGCAGGATATCTACCAACCGTCCTACGCGGTCAGATGTGGCACAAGACCGAATTTAATGTGTGGTATCCGAGCGCGTATGTTCGGCCAAAAATTCCCCGGGGTCAGGTAGCTGTTTCCATAGCCTCGTCAGGGGATCTTCTCTGTCCGGAGAGAGAGAGTCTAATCAGCACAGCTGGAGACGAATCTCCAGCTGCAGGATACCTACCAACCGCCCCACGCGATAGGATGTGGCACAAGGCCGAATTTAATGTGGGGTATCCGAGCCCATAGGCAGAGAGTTTGTGCAGCCAAGCTGGAAACGAATCTCCAACTGCAGACCAAGATACAGTATTTACTAATCTATTTATGTGAATGCTGACATACCCATTATTGTTTGTATGTATACTGTAACTATGTCCAAGAAATGTCACCTATCTTTTGCGATTTTTGAATAGAAATTTTATTCTCAATATACCCCGTGTGGGTTATGTTATTTTTATCAAAAAACTTATTCCTTATTATGATGTGTCCAAGGAGTATTAGCTGTATTTTCCTGATTCTGAATGGACGTGCTCTTTCTGTTACGCTTTTCCGCCGTATTCACAATATGCCCCTTACAGATTAATTTTTAAAAACAATATTATTCCACATTATTTGTCCAAGGAATTTCAGCCGTCTTTTCCGAATTCTGATTAGAAGTTTTCTTTCCCTTACACTTTTAACTCTTATACTCAAATATGCCACTCGTGGGTTATGTTTTTAAAATATCCTTATTCCTCATGTGTGCAAGAAATTTGAGCTGTCTTTTCCTGATTCTAAGTAGATGTGTTCTCTCCGTAGCTATTTTTAAGCCTCCCTTTTTACTTACTCAATACATCCATGTCTTTTTTAGTCTTCATCCTCAGGACCTCATTTTTGCTGCCCCTATTTTTTCCTCATCACGGACATATAAGAGGATGGATATCAGACAGTAATGCAACTCGATTTCTATATTTTCTAACAAAATGTTCCCCTTTCTCCATACCTTGCTTACCTTTTTAATGCATCGTTTCGCTAGTTCAATCCGTGTTCGGATCTACATGTCCCATTTGTTATCTTCTGTTAATACGCTTCCTAGTTATTTGGTCTTTTCCACCTGCTCGATGTTCGTATCTTAAATTCTGAACTCGCACATTGGGTATTTCCTTGCTGATTAACATAACTCATACAGTTCATAGTTAGTCATTTTTTCTCGCTTTTGTTATGGTTGAAGATGGTCGTATTTCATCATTCTAAAATAAACCTGCCATCAATGATGATCGAAAAGAAGTATATTTCATCATCCCACCCTCATCATTATAAAAACGACCCTTCCACCACAAGAAAGTCAGTAAGGTAGCGTAGACTAGGGTAGCCGTAGCTGTAGTCAAGTAGACAAGTAACAATAGCAGTACAGAAATACACGTCTAGCCAGCGCTCTGTGCAGTTCGAAAAAAGATGTCAGATGCCATCTTCACAAATGAAATTCTCGGAACCAAATCACGTAAGCACTGACTTTTAAACAATAGAGTCATTGAAATTATTTTTACATACACCATACCAATATTCTGTAATTCCCCTCACAAAAAGAAAATATAAATTCTTTTTATTTATGTCAACACTTGTGTCAAGTTTTATTGTTGTTACCATTTCACGTTTTATGCATTTTAATTTCATGTCATCAATGCCTGCCCCGTTACAGTCAACAAATAATAACAACAGGGAAAATAATACATCAACACACAACTAGCCAACTACGTAACACTTTTCTTCTGCCACCCTGTCTATGTGCTCCCGTAGTATCTTCTCCGAGTCCGATATTAAAATTAGACTGGCAAATATTATGAAATACCTTACATAACTAAAGATTAACATCATTTCCAATGAAGATACGGAAACAAATTTCTCCTCTCAAATGATCAAACATTGAGTACATGAAGTCGGAAAGCTTCAACGTTTTACAGTGTAGTTGATTTAAGTATTCACAGTCGGAAAATGCTTTTAGAGACGAGCCTCTTCTCGATCCTTTTACAACGCAGATATCGATAGTCCACACAATATAAAAATAAGCAAGCCCTGAAATGAATTATGAAGTAACAAAAAAAAATAACACGAATGATCAAATCCCCACAGAAATTTAATAACTATGTTAACTGAATCATGATAATAAGTAGCATCTGAATAAAGGAATGAATAAAATACAAATTACAAATAAAAGTCTTTTAACTTATCACCATTCTGGGAATGAATTGGTTCTCAACATTTACTGACAATACAATTAAAAATAACTAATGCTACAGAACAGACGTCAAGAATATTCCAACAAAAAGTAGGAAATTCTTATCCATCCTGCCATAATTAATCGTATTCAATAGCCGGTAAAATAACCCAATATGACAGACATAAACGGGCTTTGTGCCCAGAATACGAAGTGAGAAACATATATAAATAGTTGTGTTTAAGGTCTACTTAGGTGCACTGACGTTTACCACGCACAGACACATACACACAGGCGCACGCATATATATATATATATATATATATATATATATATATATATATATATATATATATATATATGGAGAAATATAGTCTTAAAGTGTGCTATATTTATGGGATAAAGTCCTCAATATCAGAGATAGAGCGTGTGTAAATATAAAAGTGAACATAGAAGTCAACACTTAGAGGCGACTGTCTGTTTCATGCTAGATGCAATCGTCAGGCAACTAGTTGACTTGTATGTTCACTTTTATATATATATATATATAGTATATTTATATATTATATATATTATATTATATTTATATATTATATATATTATATATTATATATATATATATATATATTATATATATATATATAGCATAATGAGAAGCCACGTATACTTTCTTGATATGTATATAATGTATAATGTATAGATGTATTCAGAATCGTGTGTGTGTGTGTGTGTGTGTGTGTGTGTGTGTGTGTGTGTGTGTGTGTGTGAACATTGAAGTCAAAACTCAGAGGTGACAGAGTGATTCATGCGTGTGGCCTGATGATTGTGTTTAGCTTGAAACAGTCTGTCACCCCTGAGTGTTGAATTCAATGTTCCCTTTCATATATGCATACGATCTATCTCTGATATTGAGCACTTTATCTCAAAATATAGTATCCCTTAAAACTATATTTCTTCACAATGGACTCTCCCGCCGGTTTCGACGTATGAGGATTTGACACCTTAACCAACTGATTCAGTTATGAATTTTGTGCGCTAATTTTAAGTGACATTTAAGACCCGCAACTGATTTGCAAAGGAGGCTGCATGCGGAACAAGATGATGTCACTGTTAGATTGGCTGACCTTTCTCCATTACTTCATAAATATATATATATATATACATATATATATATATATGGGGGTGTATGGTCTATGCATTTTTCACTACAGAATTAATCTTACATATTTATAAATCTACCATTCCTCCATGCTTATAATATTGCTGCCACATATGGTGCGTTGGCTCTGCTAGTTACCTTGAGCTTCTTGATAAAATCCAAAGAAGAATCAGCAATATTATTGGTTTGGATCTGGCAGCTAGGCTTCAGTTAATTTCTCACCACCGTAATGTTGCCTCCCTGTGCCTTTTTATAAATACTTTCCTGGTAATTGTCTGGATGAGCTCTTCACTACGGTACTTAGACATTTTGAATTTAAGGGCAATACTAGACTGGAATAGAGACCTCATCAATTTATAGTTGAGCTGGCTAGATGTAGCCGTACATTCTATGGTAACAGTTTCTTTTCTCGCATTTCTCGATTGTGGCCCTCCGCTCTGGCTCCATGTTTTCCAGCCAACTTTAATCTGCAAAAATTTAAATGCAACGTCAGTCGCTATCTACTGTCCTCCTGATAATTATTTTCTCCTTCCGCTCATCATTAATGTTTTGGTTCCTAATTCTTCCACACCCTTTAATCCCTTGTCTTAGTGGATTTCCTGCCTTGCAGGAAGTGATAACGATTTAAAAAATATGTATTTCTTACAATGTGTTATATGTATTGGGTAAGCGGTTTCTCTTTTTATTTTAATATTTCCGGTCCTTCAATATTTCTGTATATTGCCGTATTTTTTTTCTTTCCTCGTGGAAGAGTTCCCATAATCACAGAATTCTATTGTAACAGTTTCCGAATGAACACTTAAGACCCGCAATAAATAAAGTTATCTTATTGGCTGACAAACTTCAATATATATATATATATATATATATATATATATATATATATATATATATATATATATATATATACAAGTTTAGGATTGGTATATACGGAGTGAATTCCAATAACCAACAATTACTATTATTTAAAGAGTGCTCAATACAGAGTAGAGCAGATATAATTATTTATTTGAATATTACAACATAAATATGTTATAAAATCACGACAAAAATAGCCATTTTGTTTCAAGACTTCTGGTGTCTTATCAAGTGAAGATGTAGAATATAGAATTCTATATTCTACATCTTCACTTGATAAGACACCAGAAGTGTTGAAACAAAATGGCTATTTTTGTCGTGATTTTATAACATATTTATGTTGTAATATTCAAATAAATAATTATACATATATATATATATATATATATATATATGTATATATATATATATATATGTATATATATATATATATATGTATATATATATATGTATATATATATGTATATATATATATATATATGTATATATATATGTATATATATATATATATATGTATATATATATATATATATATATATATATATATATATATATATATATATATATATATATATATATATATATATTACCGTATGGATTAAGACATTAAGTTGTCTATAATAGATTAGACTTTTCAATTTCTTCTTTAGCATTGTGTGCTATCGGTGCATAAACAACTCTGCTGGATATATTCGTTGCATATCTGACTTATGTTCTCTTTCTCTAATATCAATGTTTTATTCATAGATTTTATGCATCCTGTTCACGAGCATGTCTTTTGTCCTATTAGTTCTCTTATTTTTTTTAAATGCATATCTGCATTCTCTGTGATACGCATTCTAACTATTTCCGCAGATTTTTGTCCGAGTATTCCACATTAGACTGTATAAAATTTGTTCCTTATTTCGTTGTGCATAGTTCTATATTCTGTGACGTACTTTGGCATTGCTTATTGTCTCTTTTTCATCAGATTCAGAATTTAATCTGTCATCTATTCTTTTTCTTTGTCTGTTTTTCTTTGGGATCATCTCGGTTGATAAAGTTACTAAAGCTTCTCTTAATATATCCCACTTCGAGTTTTCCATTTTCCTTTTGGCCTTCTTATCTGCTTTTCATACTGTTCACATATTCTTCCTTAAGAATCGGATCATTCAAGATTTGGGTGACAAACTTCAATTTCCGTAGTTTCAATCTAAGTTTGTATATCACTGGAAGGATGTCGTTTCCGCAATTAGCACTAGCATATGATTCTTTTATTGATAGATATATAGTCAATTTGGGTTTCCGTTTCTGACGATACGCTTCTTCGTGTCCATATATATCTTGGGTGTTCATGAAATCAGGTGTTGGCTACAACCTGGTTGTTGGTCGAAGGCCATTGAACCATTTTTTCTCCGCGATCATTACGAGTTCCTAGTCAGAATTTGCCAACTATTTCATCATCCTTCTTGTTGCTAACTTTGGCATACAAGTCTCCCATGTCAATTATATATATATATATATATATATATATATATATATATATATATATATATATATATATATATATTAACGTATGCATTGAGACATTACGTTGTCTATAATAGATTAGAATTTTCAATTTCTTCTTTAGCATTGTGTGCTATCGGTGCATAAACAACTATGCGGGATGTGTTGAAATGCTTTACATTCAATTTAAAGACAAGAATTCATTCAGGTATTTGACAGTATTCCAGTATACATTTACATTAAAACTATATATTTATCATACAGACAAACACACACGCACACGCGTGCACACACACATATATATATATGTACATATATATATATATATATATATATATATATATATATATATATATGTATATGATGAAAATTACTTGAAAATATATATTTAAGTACATATGTGTCTAATAATAATTATTTAAGAACATTTACCTCCAACACTTACATGTATATATATATATATATATATATATATATATATATATATATATATATATATATATATATATGTATATGACAAAAATATTGGCTCCTGAAAAATTAATTTCGGTTGAGCTCTCTGGTTTGAGGTATGGGTTTGTAAACAGTGACTATTTAAGCTAATATTGCACGACTCTTCGGCAGAATTGAGTCACTGTCAGTCACTGTGTGTTTATCTAAATCTAAATATAAACACGCTAAAATTCACCTTCATCTCTGCCGTGCGTCGACGGCTTAGTGGGAGAAGTTCCGACTGACGCAAATTCAGTCTGGTTTCGATCCTAGCTAGAGGCAACCGGACATCTAGCTGATGAGCTGTGAAACAGCGAAACAGTCTGTCTGTGGATGACAAATATATATATATATATATATATATATATATATATATATATATATATATATATATATATATATACATACCACACACTACGCCAGAGATACCTCTCATATATTAGGTAAACAAAAAAAAACATTACACTAATATGATTTCGTGTGAGTTATTTCTGGGAGATATATGTGGGGACTATATTTGAAAAAGCGCACATACACAAATGTACACACATACACAAACACATAGACACACGCCCGCACGCACGCATATATATATATATATATATATATATATATATATATATATATATATATCACTTAACATACCAGTAGATAGGGTCGCCAATTTTCTGCTACACATTTTTCCCTGTTTTTTTTAACTGGAGTAGGGGTTTATCCCTCGTTTCCTGTTTAGGACTAACTTTCCCGTTTCTTCTAAAATCTTCACATTCTGTTTCACTCGCAGTAACCCTCTGGGTCTTAGTGGTGTTATCAACTTGGGTGAAATGATTTAGAAAAAAATGATGTGTTATTGAAGTAGATTGTACAGTGAGTACGGATATAGAAATTAATACATGATTATTGTCGATTGCACACATCAAGCGACCTTCTACGCATACACCCCCCCATAAATACACACACACTTAAGCACACGCACTTCTTCCATACACACACACACACACACACACACACACACACACACACACACACACACACACATATATATATATATATATATATATATATATATATATATGTCATTCACAGACAGTACTGTTTCGCTGTATCATAGCTCCTCAGTGTGACTAGACTTCCGAATGCCTCAAGCCAGGATTGAAACACAACTAATTTGGTGTCAGCCAGAGCTATCTTCACTCGGTAGAGTTACACAACTAAATCTAGCGTATTGTTTTTACAAATGTAAATAAATGCCAATCAGCCAAAGTGCTCCATCCATTTTACTGAAGAGCTTTGCATTAGTGCAGGTGGCTGTTGTTTATAGAATTAGCTTATCACTCAACAGTGCTCAATTGAAATGTATTTTCAAGAGCTAAATTATGTCATTCACAGATATTATGAAATGGACAAAGACCGACAATTATTTTAAGATATTTGTATGTATATACATTGTTTTTATAGCTACAAATATTTAAGTAAATACTCTGTTTTATAATAAACAGTATTAAACATTTACCGGCCTGAATGTCCGAGAAATTTTCATAGAAACCTTTATTATAAAAACAGGTTTATTTACTTAAATATTTGTATCCATAAAAAGAATGAATAAACATAAGAATGGCTTAAAATAATTGTCGGTCCATTACATAATGTATGACGTCATCTGTTTACATTTGATACGCCTTGAGCAGATATGAATGTACGTGAGAGATTCATGAAAGATTAAAGTTTAAAGACAGTAAAATCGACCGAACGCTCCTCTGTGGCCCTAACGGTTAATGCGCGTCATGCTATATGACGGTTCCGTAGAGGATACAGGTTCGATTCCTGTCGGAGGACAAACATTTCCTATGAAAATTTCTCGGACATTCAGGCCGGTAAATGGTATTTAATACTGTTTATTATAAAACAGGATATTTACTTAAATATTTGTATCTATGAAAAGAATGCATAAAAATTTCTTTATATATATATATACCACTAAACTAATTGAGCTTCTTCAGGTTTTCAGATAATACGTTTAGCCATCTTGATATCATAGGTCATAGAACCACTGAAAAAAGAGACATTTGAGTTATTCAGCTAAAAAGAGAAAAGGTTAAAATCGTTTTGTGTCAGCGCCACTATGTCCTCCGAAACTGGGCATTGATGAGAAGAAAATGATCATTCTGGCCTTCAGTAATTGGATGAACATTTATACCCTGGCTCCCAACTCCAACCCCATTCAAGAAATGGTGAATAATTTTAAAACACGAGGGAACAGTAGAGATGAAATCTGGATCACGAGGCCACAACAAGAGGGATCATCATTTCAATTTAGAGCTAAATACATTTTATTGTTCAAAGTAGTATCCAATAGCATTATAAAAACCTCGGAGAATTCCAGTAAGATATCTTTAATCATTTCTAAGATAGAATAATCTAAGCTTAATATAAAAAATTGAACAATTTTGCTGTTACACCGATTACACACACACACACACACACACATATATATATATATATATATATATATATATATATATATATATATATATATATATATATATATATATTTGTTCTTAGGGATCAGTAACATTTGTTTTTGTATCTGATCTTTAGGATCTCTAAGAGTACATTTCTTTATTTTCAATATTCCAACATTCAATACGGAAAATTTTCGGAGAAAATTCAAAATCTCGTGTTAATTCTTTATTTCATTCCTTTAGATGTAAAAATTTTGATTTTATGTCTCCTGATATATATATAAAAACCTAAGCACGAGTAATGGCCGACCTGAAAACTTATTGATTTGTCATCGCATAAAGCAAATCTGTGATTATTACATTATTTTTACCCAACACCCGATATAACTTGAACCACGTAGCTTTAGATGTCTTCCTTCAATATTGCGTCCTAATGATATCACCAATCATATAAACAGACAGTATTACAAAAAAATGTCGTATTCACAGCTTACTCATCATTTTTTCTATGTTCTCAGACATTTTGACATTATTAGTGCAGATATGACAAAAATTAAACCCGGGTGTGCTCGACAAACGGTGAAGTAATTTGGCATGAATAAAAACTAAGTGACTGTTGCTTAGGTACACGTACTTCAAATGCAGTCATCAATAAATAACACCAGTGATGGTTAATTTGATTTTTTTTCTTTACAGTCAGAAATTACTGATTCGCTGTGTCATGAATAAACAAATGTATATTTGTATGCTTAATAACATATACGTTTCTCTTTATTCCCTGGCAAATACATATATTTATTTATTAACGGTAGCTGGTTGGGCACAAGCCCAAAAAAGATGAATAAAAAGATGAATAAAAAGAATACTGAATGAGCATACTGTGAATATAAATAAAGACAAACATATTCAATAGGACAAAACCAGTTTTCTTTACTGAATATGAACAGCCCGTTCTTTCAGAATGCTGGTTGAAAACAGCTCTCAATGTTGAATCTCGTGTCGTTTATGGCTTCAATTATTCAAAATCTAATGCTACATTATAACTACATCAATGACGGACAATTTTTTTTTCTTTGCTTTATTTTCTCTCGGGCAGTAGCTGTAGCATCTTTTCTTGGAGAAAGCAAATTTCAACTTGTTTGTCAAAATCTCATCGCCGCAGAGTGACTTACAGAGTGCGTCAAAGCATCTTGGCCCTTGTAATTTTTGCTATCGTCTAACCATCATTGCAACATTTCGGCCTTAAACTTAAACAACTGCAATCCATCACTATAAGAATTGTATACCAACGGTGTAAAAATTTCTAATCTTCCACCATATCTTTTTGAGTAGTTCATCACCCACGCAACAGTTGTAATCGCCGAGCTGTGGGTGATTTTAGCCCAGGTTGGGAAACCCTGCTTTAGACTAATGCATGTAGCACTTTCTGGTAACGGAGAACAACAAACATCCATACAATAACAATGAATGAATTACGTCTGACAAAAGCATAATTGTAGACATTAATGAGAATCTATTCCGTCGATTCATTTGCTTCTGAGGGAAAATCTAGGTCTTCCGTGAGAGTGAAGACGTTTTAATTGAATAATACTTTCGGCTTTTAATATAAGTTGGACATTTGTAAATTCCAAAAAAATTATATACTGATTTTTTTTTTCATAAGGTAGCCAAAGAAAACCTCACGAGAAGACGAACTTTTATCTTTTCCGTCGTAACGTAGCTTCCCTGTACGTTTTCTATAAATACTGTTGTTAAATACTCAAAAAAATATGATGGAAGATTAGACATTTTTACAACGTTGATGTACAATTCTTATAGCGAAGAAAGGCAGTTGTTTATGTTTAAGGCCAAAATGTTGCAAAAATAGTCAGACGATTACAAGAATTAGCAGGGCCAAGATACTACCCCACATTTATGTAGGTAAATCACAACGAGGCAATGAGATTTTGACAATCTGGTTGATATATATATATATATATATATATATATATATTTAATTTAAATAAAAATAAAAACAGACTACTTTAAGGTCCCATATTCCCAAGGAGGATAAAATCCAGAGAGCCCAATGTAAATCAGAGCTAATAATTTAAATAAAAATAAAAACAGACCACTTTCATGGAATCTTAAAGTGGTCTGTTTTTATTTTTATTTAAATTATTAGCTCTGATTTACATTGAGCTCTCTGGATTTTATCCTCCTTGGGTCTACCCATACGGATTACCTAGTTTTTCGTAAACTATATATATATACATACATACATATATATATATATATATATATATATATATATATATATATATATATTAATGCATGTGTCATTAAATAATATAGACATGTTTTGTCTATTTTATATAATTTTTTTAATATCGTCTGATAAGCTTAATAACATTATTATTAAAAGACGAAAGAAAATCACCATATTGATACATATTTTTAATCCTATCTAAGCTTTCGGCTTACATAAGCGATTATCAATGATGAAAATTACATTACAATATATTAAACAATACACGGACAAAACAATAATGATACTCTGTTTTTGCTTGCATGGAAGATTTCCAAGCAACGACAAACTCTGTAATTATAATGCCTATAATTGATAACATTCGTTTAGTTATTCTATTCACATGTAATATTTGTGATGGCTTAAAGACCCGCTGGAACATATACGGTTACATCCAAGATATAGGTATTTTTTACCGGCAATAGTAGCGCTATGTGGACAGTGTTATTGGCCATGAGGTCTGATGGAATGTTCCCTAGTATCTTTTCACGATCTCAGACCCATTACACACAACGTGAACTTACCCATCACGGTATCCGAGTGTAGCCGTTTGCTATCACTCCTGTTGACATAACCAATTCAACACATGAGAAGTTACAAGTAACAGAGGTTGACTGCTAGGAATATAAACATGGTTTTCTTTTCACTTCCTGCGTCAGATTAGAAGCATCTAATTGATTCAATACGAAATATTTTTGTAACTAGTGCGTAATACTCATATTTTTGATAATTGTCGCGTAGCATTACGTAGGATAATTTTCAATTTTTGGCCGATAAAGTTGTGTTGTCAAATACTTGGACTATTCGACATATTCCATATTTTTTTATTGTAAACATTTTACACATGGTATGTTCTACGCACAGGACACTATTCATTTTATTGAGCATATTTTTAAATAAAAATTAAATTGATAATCAAGTCATTTACAATGGTAAAGTGCCATTGCAATCATTTTAATTTATTTATTTTGTTTAAATTCCATTCTGCGTCATTGAGAACGGTTAAAACGAACGCATTGCGTATTGATCAACGATCAAAAGCAAATGCTTTTAACACAACGTTGAACATTATAGTTGCAGTTGTAAAAAGAAATCATTAGAGACTGATAAGTCTAAAAAACAAACAAAAAAAACAGTACCCTTACCGGTAGCAAAATCTGCTGGTGAGGCCAGTGGGATGGGACCGACTTATCCACCGAAACTGTGTTACCTACCCTGCTTGGCGGCTGACGAAGACAGCGTATCGCACATGCATTCACACGTTGTATGTAGAAAATAGGTGACGTTAAACTGGACTTGAGATCGTTTACTGGAAGGCTGTAAATAACATATTTGTATCACTCAGGATTATTTTACCTTTAGAATTAATCCAAATAAAGATTTAAATAAAACGGAATCAAAGTGATCGATCGAGAAGCTATAAATATCAATGCCTTTTGAAATTCTCTTTAATATATTGATAGATTTAAAATGGATGTTTTTAGTCGATAGTGACACTTGGAATTAATTCCATTGACGGATTGAGAATGAGCGAACACGTTGATCGGTTGCCATGGATGCATATATTTTCGAATAAATCTGCATATAAAAAAGAGTGAAATTCACAGAAAACGAATTCACGCTCCCCCCTCGCATATATATATATATATATATATATATATATATATATATATATAGGGAAAAATCCGTGGCTAAATAGTCCAAGTGAATCTTAATAATATAAATTATTAAAACTGATCCACAAAGAGATCTCAATGTATTTATTACAGAGCATATATAAATAAATTACATATAAGAGAAATTAAAAAAATACTCCATATGTATAGCTATTTCACACCACAAGAATTATTTTGCATGCTTATTCTTGCGGAGAGAAATAGGTATACATACTTCTTTTTAAAAATTGTTACTAATATATATATTTTAAAAAACATGCATCATGATTCGGCGTTTCCTTCTTTCGAGCAATATTTTATTGACATCAGTACTCAATGGGCGATATTATACACACACAGAGACATATATATAAATATACATATATATATTTCTCTATATATATGTGTGTGTGTGTCTGTGTGTCTGTGTATTTGTCTTTATTCATATATATATATATATCAAATGCTGATTCTCTACGACGAGTTGACGGAGTGATTTCAAGGGGGTCCGTCTATGTATCTCTGGATTTGGGACCCTAATGCTGACATCAATCAACTCAATGACAACCCTTTTACTTGTATTATTATTATGATATATATATATATATATATATATATATATATATATATATATATATATATATATATACATATTTTTATTTTTACACAATAGTGCTCTATGTAAATTTAAATTTACAGAGCATTAATATTATAAATTAATAGATTTAAAATATGGTTTTACCGCTACACAGTGATGACCATGTTTCAGAAATGGAAGCTAAAGCCCCTGAATTTAATTTTGTTATTAAACCAAAGACATTAGTTCCATTTCCTCATCAAGCGAATTTTGGAGTAACTTACTTTTTAAAATTTACGGTTGAAAAAGTAAGTTACTCCAAAATTCGCTTGATGAGGAAATGGAACTAATGTCTTTGGTTTAATAACAAAATTAAATTCAGGGGCTTTAGCTTCCATTTCTGAAACGTGGTCATCACTGTGTAGCGGTAAAACCATATTTTAAATCTATTAATTTATAATATATATATACATATATATATATATATATATATATATATATATATATATATATATATATATATATATATATATATATATATATATATATATTAGTGGATATTGAGTTTAACAACTATTTCATGCTTAAACGCAATCTCCATGTCACCTTTTCCTCCTGGAGATAGCGTTTAAGCATGAAACCCACCGTCCCAGCAGGGTTTAGTTGTTTGTTAAACATAATGTATGCGGTAATTACGCAAATGAGCGTTCGTTCTGTGCTCTTATTGTAAATATATTAAATACTGAACGTACACGAAACGGTATATTTGAAAAAAGATTATGCATATCTTCTTCTTGGATATTTCAATCCTCGTCAGAACGAAGGTGATCATTGCTCTCCACAGTTTCCTGTCCTTTGTGGCTCTTAATAACTTTTGCCTTTTTGTTATCTGTCCTAAACCTTGCCCCGCCATCCTTTTGTTCAAGCTTGCTAGGCATGTTATGCTTTGTTTTCCCCTGTCCATCTTGATTTCAATCTGTCCTATGGGCATTAGATCTTCCAAACCTTCTTTCCTCATTATATGCCATAGAAATTTCAACTGTCGCTTCTTGATGCCAAGTATAAGTTTCCTTTTTGTTTCGAATTTCTCTAATACTTCGTAGTTGCTGCTCACATGTTCAGTCCATTATATCCTGAGCATCCTCCTGTAGAATTACATTTATGTTGCTTCAGCTCTCTTTATAATCTATGAGGGATTTGGCCAGTTATGTATGCCATTGGACAATACCAAACATGCAAATAAAATTCAATAAATAAAAAAACAATAAATAGAACGTATAATTTCAATTTGTCACGTGATATTTCTGATACTCATTGTTTGGTAGACATTGGTCAAACATGAGACAAGCAAAGAATAGTAATTGATCCGCTTCTAGTCATCTATCAGACACTAGTATTTATAGCTACGTCACCTTAGGCATATAGATTCAGAATATACTTATACCTTCTACTTGAATTACACTTCTCCAAACTCCCTCTGGGTGATTTTGATAAAAACAGAAGTCTTTTCAAGGAAGATAGAACTCCATGTTATTCGCTAAAGAAGATTCAGAAATAGCGTATACAGAATTATAGTAAGCGGATTTTATGGCAAAAACTGTCTTCTGTCATGAATCATATTGAAAATGTCTGGATAATTTTGGAACTAAAAATGCCAAGAAAAAATGATCTTTACAAATGATTTTCCACGTGTTTTGAATACAAACTGATCGATATTAAAAAAAAACAAAAAACGAAAGATCTGATGTTTTGAGAATAAAAATATTAAAATATGCTAGTGGCAAGTCTACTAAATTATATTTTTGAATACTAATTTATCTTGGCATTTTTTAGATCATCGAATCCATTATTCTAATAGAAAAGTTAATTTACTTTCATCACAAACAAGCACATATACACACGCATACACTTCAATTACGAGCACACACAAAACGTTGTTAAAATATATGGGTGTTCGTGTTCGAGTATATCTGTGTGCTATGGCGTCTCGATAAATCTTATTGAGCGCGCCCGCCAAGGGACATTTGTATTTTTTCAAAAGCCATAGAGTCAACCTGTGGATTATACTCTAACTATAATGAGCGGGCCTAAGTTACAATTTCCGGAAGAAAGTGCATAATATGACGCGATCATAAGATTGTAAATCTCCAGTTCGGTCAAACACTCGAACTAACACAACCATGACCGTTATTGGAGCAGACACTTCTACCCAATTTCACACAGAAGGCTTGAGGCAACCCACAGTATTATTCCAATTACTTCCCAATTGACTTGCACGTCTGTATGGATTTCCCAAGCCGATATTTTCTAGAAGTCAGATCCCAGAATAATCGAGATTCGGACCCGGGTGTCATGGACGGAAAACTTAAGATCTATCGGCTCGAGTATGTGCACAACATATAATTATAAAATCATTTATAGTTTGATACGCTTTTGGTCATAAGTGTATCATGCACGGAATTGTGAACGTAGATTTCTGTTCGTTAAGATGTTAAAATACCAATCAACCTGCAATGTCGATTCCTATGCCCCACACTGCATTTGGATTGATGTTAGTTTGTGACCATAGGTTTCACGCTATTTGTAATCGTCAGACAAACTCCGACGATCGCAAATAGCGCGAAACCCAGGGTCACAAACTCACATCAATCCAACTAAATATGATAGCTCTATCAATGATATTGAGCGATTTCGAATAAGTATTGCGCATATATAATATATAAATAATATATATTAAAAAATGCACACACACACACAAACATATATATATATATATATACACACATTTCATATATATATATATATATATATATATATATATATATATAGACACATTTCATATATATATACACATTTCATATATATATATACACACACATTTCATATATATATGTATACGCACACACATATTTCATATATATATATATATATATATATATATATATATATATATATATATATATATATATATATATATATAATCAAATATAAGCGCTTTTTTTCGTTCACATTTAGTTGAAAATTTCGTACAGACCATCGATTGATTCATGGATTTATTGTTTTGTCTAAAGGTATATCAACATTTTATGGGTCATTTAATGCCGAAATTTAATTTTCTTGGATCTTTGAAGTAATAAAAATATGATACGTTATTCTGCTTTCACAGTTGAATACATGGTAGATGATACTCAGCTTTTGTGCATATACACGTTTGTGTGGACATGATTACTGGAAGCGGTGATATGTGTATTTTATGTTGTATTTTTTTATATTTTGGAATACAGTTTGATTTCATTAAGAAATGTTGTTTTTTGCTTGATCTTGTTAGGCGGCATATCAAAATCTAAAGGGATTTAATGCCTAAATCTAAATATTTGTACGTAATTTTATGCTTTCAGCTACAGATATTTTGTACATGATCTTATACTCTCAGAGTCATGTTATTTTTTGTTTTTGTTAGATATATATTTTAAAAATGTATTGCTAGTAATTTTATTATAAAACTGTACTGTTGATTTTTGCTTGGGGATTCACTATTTCCCATAGGAGCCACCCCGGGGCCAAGGATGAACCTGGGCACAACAGCAATTAAGAGGTGGTTCCAAGATCCTTAAATGCCCGAATCTCCCGACCAGATGGCTTGCTGTCGGATGCATTTTGTCGTCATACTCAGGACGTACAGAACATCGAAAAATGATTATGATTGCGATGTAACGAAAGGTTAATTGTTGTTCTCTCAGAAACGTTACTCTAAAACAAAAGAAAATGTGACTGCTTGAAAAAGTAATTAAGAATTTATATTTTGACATTATCATTCACCATCAAATACGAACTTGAATTTTCCATCTAAAAAAAACTAATTGCAATAAAAATCTACTCAGCTTATATTTGTAATTATGGTGTAATATGTATTCTTCTTCTTCTTCTTCTATGTGCCGTATCCCTTCAGGACGTTGGCGATCATGGTTGTCCACAATTGTTTACATCACTCGCACTATTATCCTTATCTTCATTGCCATATTCACAACGTTTCGGCTGTTTTACGCTCAGGCGTTCTTCGGGTGACTGTAATTTAAACCTGAACCCTTAATTTAGTCCACGAGGGTAGATTGTTCTAGTTCCACGTGCCATACCTCTTCCGGATGTCTCAGTTATTTCCCTTTAACTCAACTGTCCAAGTCTTGGTTTAACACTGCTATGGCTTGGTACTGAACTCACATCACATTGGGTCCAGTCACTGGATCTAACCAACGTCTTTATCCACTGTGTCATGTGTCCTCAAGGACACAGTGGATAAAGAATCACATTCAATCACATGAAGAAGGCTGTAGCGTACAACGGCCGAAACGTTGTGAATATGTCAATGAAGATGAACATAACAGTCCGTGTGATGTAAACAATGCAATTAATCATAATACCTCATCGCAGAAATATAGACCGATGTTCCTGTTACTTGTAGTTCTTTAATAAATTTTGTTTTTTATCTCTACTAAACCATGTTCTGCCATCTGTCTACTCAAAATCCCTTGGTACCTTATACGTATTACCAAAAATCTGCTCTGAATCTTAAAATAAAAATATACACAATAAATCTAAGACATTATTTAATTAGAAAAGCTTTTAATTGTTTTTATGAATAATATATATTAAGGAAATTAAAAGGAAATTCTATGAAAAATGAATTATTAAAAAATTTGTTTTCATATTTATACAATTTTATTTAGATGAATTTATAAATTTTAAAATATTTTAAAGTCCAGTTTCAATACTGTAAGTATTAGGGAAAGTTGTTATTAAGTAAAACTATATTTACTAACGAAGCAGGATGGAGTATTGGATAGCGGCTAACGATGGGCTTCCATAATGAGAAACTAATGCCATACTATTGCAGTGATTGATAAATTGATAAAATAAATAAATAAATAAAATGTATGAGGCTGTCAGGAGTGTAAGTAATTATTTCCACTTTAGGAATTAGGAATTAACCAACCAAGGCAGAAGTAAGATTTAATGATACGAAAATGAATACAATTAATTTATCGTATCTTATCGTATCAGTTTGTGGTTTGTAGTGGATTTCAGCGTTTAATAGCATTGGGGATTGGAACTTTTAAAATAACAAATACAATATCGCTGAGTGCATGAAATCCGAAAGCGTTGTACACTGACGTAATGATTTAAAAACATGTTTGAAGTTCATACTAATGTGCTGAATGCGCGCGCACACACACACACACATACATACATACATACATACATACATACATACATACATACATACATACATACATACATACATACATACATACATACATACATACATACATACATACATACATACATACATACATACATACATACATACATACATACATACATACATACATACATACATACATACATACATACATACATACATACATACATACATACATACATACATACATACATACATACATACATACATACATACATACATACATACATACATACATACATACATACATACATACATACATACATACATACATACATACATACATACATACATACATACATACATACAGGAAGCACGGTGGAGTAATGGATAACGGCTTGGATTGAGGAATCGGAGAGCCGAGTTCGAATTCCAGTCGAATCCATTACATTCACGTACGTGCTGATACCTTAGGAAAGGTATGAATCCTCTTCTTCTCCCCCATCTATGGGTAAATAGAAGGACAGACCTTGGATGAAAACTGGTCTAACGCAGAATGAAATGGCAACCTTTTGGTTTTGGGCTTTTAAACCTGGCATAGTCCATCTCTCTCCAGGTTAGACCACACCTGATGACATCCAAGTACTTCTCTTAGTCGCGAACACGTGGCCGTGTGAAGGAATCATTCCGCCCTGGCCGGTGACCTGCAGGGAGGAGATCCTTCACCCAGTGGTGCTGTGTTAACACCAACCCCTCACGTATGTTTAGCCCACCAGCTGAAAGTATTTACCGGGGTATGGCAATTTAGGGCCATCACGTGAGAGATTTGGCATTTGGTTGATGACCAGTGATGCCCGTCCAGCCGAAGTTGCAGCCTGCAAGATAAAACAAGTTATAAAAATTAAATATAATTATTCGGATATATAGTTTAGGGACGGTGTATTAATGAATAACGTCTCAGATTGAGTAATCGGAGAGTCGAGTTCCAGTTGAATCCATTACATTTACTTACGTGCTTGGGAAAGTTAGGAATCCTCTTCTTTTCCCCGACAGCTATGGATAAATAGCCGAAAAAAAATGGTTCTATAGCCTTATATGGTAAAATGGTTTACCGCAGAAAGAAATGGCAATCTCCTGCGGGGAAAAAAATCTGCCTAGCCAGTCATTTATCGAAAGATACATGATCGCCTAAGCATGGCACATAACTGATATTTACTAATCATATATCGTAAATATTATTACCATATGACAACCCTGAGTATTTTTAAAAAGAATATTGTATTGTTTTTGTATGTGTATAAACGTGCTTATTTTTATACATACAATCGACCATACACGGCATTAATAGAAAATTTGGACTGATAACTATAGTAAAGTTACAGAAATTTTCTCTAAATTTCGATAAAATATTAGATTACCGAGAATAGGTTCTTAAATTTCTAAGATAGTGAGTACTTAAAAGGCGCTTGTGTTATATTCTTCAATTATTTTTTGCACGTAAAGCCGCCGTAGAAAAAAATTAGATAAAATCTATTTGTCATCGAGCTGTCACGGACTTGTTAAAAAGCTGTCTACAGAAATAAACAGCACTGCCTTGTTAAAAACTCATTCCTGCGATATTTTGAACTTAAAGTAAATAATGTTTTGTTTTTTTTTCTTTTTTTTTCAAATCGGATTAATTATACGTTAAATCAGCTAATATTCCCCAAATAAAGTTTCAGGGAAGTATATTTTATTTTTGGAAGATTTTTTAATAAAGGGATTTACATTTTTTAACAGTTTGCTAAAAATGACGCGAAATTTTAACACAGTATTTTGCAACTTATTATTTTACTTAATGTAAATATTAAATTTAATCGATCAACTTGAAATTAAAATAAAAATAAAAATATAAAATAAAAGCTTCAAGAAAGATTTTTCATTTTTAAAAAATTATTTTAAACCTTAGTTTATCGCGAATCTGTGGATACACCTACAGTAAATATTCGTAGAAATTCTCTTATCGTATTGTTAAATATTTGAGCGAAACAAATTTAACAAAATATTGCAATAACATTCATGAAATGATTTGAAATTGACAACTTAATCTACTTCACTGAAACAGAATTTAAATACTTCTTTCTTTGTTTCTTTGTTTCTTTTGTTCTTTTTTCTTTTTTTCTTTCTTTCTTTCTTTCTTTCTTTCTTTCTTTCTTTCTTTCTTTCTTATTGACACGAGTAGTGTTTTTGATATGTCTATCCAAACAATCAAAATCGAATAGTTCATTACTTATGAGATACTGGCAAGAATCATTAAACACTTCTTTCTTTCTTTCTTTCTTTCTTTCTTTCTTTCTTTCTTTATTTCTTTCTTTCTTCCATACTTTCTTTATTTATTTCTTTCGTATTGACATCAAGTAGCTTTTTTACATGTCGTTTCACACAATCAAAATCGAATATATCATTACTTATGAGATACTGGCAAGAATCATTAAACACGTCTTTCTTTCTTTCTTTCTTTCTTCCGTCCTTTCTTTCTTCCTTTCTTTCTTTCTTTCTTACTGACACAAAGTAGCGCCTTTGATATGTCTTTCCACACAATCAAAATCGAATTACTCATGAGATACTGGCAAGAACCGTTAAACGCTTCTTTCTTTCTTTCTTTCTTTCTTTATTGATTTATTGATTTCTTCCTTTCTCTCTTTCTTTCATTTTCTCACTGAAACCTAGTAGCATTTTTGATATGTCATTTCCATATTTTCACGTTGTCAAAACGGAATAGTCCATTCTTTAAGAGGTATTGGCAGGGCGTAACGGTTGTTCGAACTCACTAAGGGATGAACAAGATCGATTATATATGATGGAGATGGGACTAGAAAGTGGGCAATGCATCTCCGTAGTAGCGACAGTGAAGTGTTTCAAAGTCACGTTACAGGCATTCCTAGACAGGTATCAGCCAATGAAGAGACAGAAGCCTCGAAAATGCATTGTCGATAATGGTGACTGTATGGGAAAATAATTTTTGTCGCTGAATACTTGCTGTATGCAATAATGCTACTGGAGCTATTCTTATTTCCGAGTTTTACTTGAAAACATGACCTCCTTCATATAACAGTGTAAAACATAGACAATTATATTTTACGGTGTGCCTTGTTTATTTTTTCATGTACCCTTCATACGAATATAGAAGGTTAGTGTTATGGGAACTTACGTATAACGATAATGGACTCTATAAATACTGCGCCTCTCTGAGAGAGAGGAAAGAGGAATGAGTTGAGACCTAACGAGATAGGACATATTAGTTCACTCTAAACCAGACTGACGGTTTATACTAACACCTTCATCGTCTTGTATTATATTTATGTTGTTATATATCTTTGTTATTTTCTACTCTTGTGTTCGTGTCGTTCTTTCTTGGTTCTACATTGGACCATAACCGTGGTGCGAGGATATTGGACCATAACAGTTAGATAGAAACAGTTTAACGATGTAAAAAAAGAAGAGTAAATTGAAGGAAAAATAATGGCATTGTTGAAATTGTAAATGAATGTAAATGCAAAGGAAAATGAAGATTGCTGTGAGAACTGGACATTAAAATATTTGCCTTTGTTGTAGAAATATTTATTGCGAAATCTATTTTTTCTTATGTTTCGCTATTTTTTTTTCTTTTCCCGTGTGAGTTTACTAGAACAGACAATAGGGAACTTCAAAAACAAGTAATGTTTTTCCGCCCATTAAAGCCATGATCAAAGGATGTTTGCCAACAGGAAGCGGATGCTATTAAATAGTGACGCAAAATATGTTGAAAGAATTATGTGTAAAACTAAATTAAACTAACAAGGTGAAAATATCCCATTTTATCGAACGCATATCCTGTTTAAATGAAGTATCTTTTTGCTTACATTTTTTATGACTATAATATTACTATAATTGACAATGCAATCAGGGTCGCAAAATATAAGAGTTAACCTGCAGTTATGGCCTCTTTAATAATCCATGGTATAAAAGACTGGTCTTCAATAATTAACCATTTGCATGTCCTCTGCATCATAGGACATGTGATTTCTACGTCTGTGCATTGTATGTGGTTCACACGAGCAATGCTTTTAAATGAGTGGTAACACTAAGTACGCTTGAGGAAAGATTCTACTATTGAGCATGTCGTCTGCAGAAAGACCTGATCTAATATTTTTTGCATCATATATGACCCCAGGTAGCTTGACTAATAATCTAAGGTCTCTAATGTAAGACATCTATATTTCGACTTTATTGAAATTATTATAACCATTAGCTTAGAAAAAGAAAAGTTTTAACCATCAAATTCATCTTCAATTTCAACAAGGGATGATATATCATCATGACTTAAATCACTATCATCAATATTTTCTCGAGTTCTTTTACCATAAAAATGTTTAGGGTTCATTACAGAGGTTCTTTTACTATCGTATTAGATTTTGAAAAAAAAATAGATTGAGTAGAAATAAAACTAAAAACAATATTTCCTGTTTTCAGGTTTATAACTACAGCAAGGCGACTAAGCTTATTTGGCAACTAGAATTTGCTGATATATAATGTTTCACATAAAAAAACGTGTGCTACACATGTGATGCACAGAGCCTGTAGTGTAAATAGCTTATAAATTATACGTTCTATTTTGGCAAATAGAATTTGCTGATATATAATATTTCACATAATAAAGACCTGTGCATCCCATGTGATGCACAGAGCGCGTAGTGTAAATAGTTTATAAATTATACGTTCTATTTTGGCAAAAAGAATTTGCTGATATATAATATTTCACATAATAAAGACCTGTGCATCACATGTGATGTACAGGTTTTTATTATGTCATCACGTTCTTTTTGCAGTGGTTATAAATCTGGAAACAAGCACGAACGTTTGGATAGTACACACGAAAATGCCCTGGACAGGCAAAGGATATGAATATCACAAACAAGCAAATTTTTGATAGGCATCTTCATAAAAGGAAAGATCTGTGTGCGTTGAAGTACTGAGATGTATCTTACAGGAAAATACATTACGTTTTAATGGAGGGACTATATAACATGCAAGTTTATATATTAGGATATCCTTTTCCGTCTACCCAATGTCACTCACAACGCTTAGATCAGCGC
>OZ038491.1:75687705-75717705 GCA_964036315.1 Acanthosepion esculentum | reverse complement strand
CGGTATTCGACTGATAAGGTTAAATCTTTCAAATCTAGGATCAACCTTTATTTAACATATCTTCCTAACCTGTACTTTTACTCAACTTACATCCATACAAACATGATCATTCATTAACACTCTACCTTAAATGGCTCTTAAGCCGTTTTCTACTGGGTGAAATTACACACACACACACACGCACACACACACACACACATATATATATATATATATATATATGTGTGTGTGTGTGTGTGTGTGTTATGTGTGTGTGTGTGTGTGTGTGTGTGTGTGTGTGTGTTAAAATTTCAAGAGAAAAATATCTTTATAAAGACTGAAGACAAAAAAGATATATCTTTATTTACCAGCACGTTTTGTCACATCAGGGACTATTTAAAGGTAATGTAAAGATCTTATTGTGCTACATGTATTCATAAAAAATCTGAAATAGAGGAAAATATCCTTTGGTTTTCAATTTCGCTTAATTAATAAAACAAAATAGTTGGGATCATCGAGTCAAAACGAAGGATCCTTTCCTTACGTCCATAATATGTGCCTCGGCAGGGCTAAATACAGTTTTAATGAGATTTCCCTTCTCCTAGGCCGGTTAACACCTTAGGCCATAAAACACAGTAATTTCTGCTATTGACACATAGCTGCGGATGTAGGGACATGAGATGGATTCACACCTATCCCAAGGGTATTAGTTAAATTAACGTAATGAACAGAAATGAAATTCGTACTCGGCTCTCCGATTCCTCAATCCGAACCGCTATCCAAATATTCTACCTCCTCTAAATTTTCTTAAAGCAATCTGAGTGAGGGTAGTAAAGTATGGAAGACGCTAACTGATGAAATTTAATGCTTCATTTGAAAATGGTTAAATGTTGTTATTGAACTTTTATTTTCTTATTTGTCTAAATATATATGTGTGTGTGTGTGTGTGCAAACACACACTCTCTCTCACACACACACACACATATATATCTATATCTATATCTATCTATCTATCTATCTATCTATCTATCTATATATATATATATATATAATGTAATTATTGTTTTATTTGAAATTTGATAAATTAATTATATATCTATTTGTTTTAAATAATAGAAAGTAGATACGGATCTTAAGTTAACATTTTGGGCATGAAAGGATAGTTACAGACTAAAGACCTTTCCGGCTAAATAAGTTATTTTCTCTTTTAATAAGTGTCTCATACTTGCCGGACTTATTCAAAGCCTGCACCGAGGTCATCCTAAGTAGATCTCTTACTAGAAATTATTATTAGCAAACAAAGTCTTAACAAGATAAGATATGCAGACACAGAAAGGAAATTACAATAACTTTTACACGATTTAAAATAGGAAAGCTAGAATAAAAGTCTGGTTGTCAGCGAAAGGAACAGCGAAAGTTGTGAAAAAAACAGTTGCGAAAACAGCTCAAGTTGGAGAAAACGAAATAAAAATTAATCGCCTGAATGACACTTTCCTACCTCTGATGTCTGATACTATCCTCCATGCGAGTGACTATTTATGGTCCTCCGTCTAACGTTTGCAGGTGATATTAAATGGAAAGCCTATATTAAATCTGCTGTTAGGTCTGCTTCAATTATAATCCCCAGAATCTTTCCTGAAAATTTAAAAGTTTAACATTCGTCTATACTTTGAATATCGCGCCCACAACTAACCCAATGCTCCTGCTTGAGATTCTTGATAAAATCCAAAGGAGAATCAGCAATATTATTGGTCCTGACCTGGCGTCAGTCACGTACTCACCGCCGTACCTTCTCTGGACTATATTTTAATAAATACTTTCGTAGTAATTGTTTGGATAAACTCTTCGCTATCGTACCTAGACTTTATGAATTTAAGCTAAGTACCAGATTGGTGGCAAGGTCGCACCAATTCACAGTTAAATTGCCTAGATGTAACCGTAAGTTCTATGCTAATCTTTTCTTTTCCCACACTTTTCGTTTGTGGAACTCACTTCCGGTTTCATGTTTTCTAGCCAACGTTGATCTTCAAAAATATAAATGCAATATCAATCGCTGTCGAGTGTCATGATTACTCTCCTATACTTCTCGCTCTCTTATATATCTCTTTTTTCTTGTTCTTCCTACAATCAGTAACCCCTTTGTGTTTTAGTGGCTTTACTACCTTACATGGGGTGATAAGGTTTAAAAAAATAAGTAGGAAAGTTTAAATAGCTGAGAAGTTTTAATAGAGCACGGAAAAACCTAAGTCTCATTGTCAATGTGAAACATGCCTTCCAGAATCTAAACAAAGTATTAATAAACAGGAAATTTTAATTGAAGAAAATGAAAGAGCTCTGAATTATTACTTAATATTGATCATGCTATAAAGCAGTAAACGCTGGACAATCCGCTCGCAGATGAAGAAGAGGCTTGTGGCAACTGAAATGTTCTAGAGAAGGATACTGAGAAGGCCCGAAAATATTTGAGTAACAAGGACTTTTAAAGGAAAATGAGAACTTATGGAAACTTATACGTAGAATCAGGAAGAGATAGCTTATACTTCTAGAATATATAATGAGGAAAAAGGAATTTGACACTAACAGGACATAATGAAGGCAAGAGGTACATCGAAAAACAGCGAATTATCCAATTAAAGAAGTTGTATAAGTGGATGGAAGAACAAGAATTGGGTGGGATATCAAAAATACATATATGATTAAGAATTACAAAAGGTATGAAGATGTGGAGTGCTTTGATAGACTATGTCCTGAAGGAAGACGGCATAAATTAGAAAATAGGATAACTGCATTATTGAAAAGATTGCAAAATTGGCGTTACGAATATTGAACTCGCATAGCAGACTTGTGTCAAATTGAAACTTTCTTCATTTGACATATGACAAAAAAGGGTTCAGCTGCTTTAAATTAAATGCACAACAAAGTGACAGTGATAAAAATAAAAAAGGATTGTCCGGAACTTAATTTTTTTCTTTTGGCCTTCAGTCTGTCAAAGATCCTGTTATGTTTCTAAATTGAAAAAGCAAGTTATTTTAAAATTCCTGTTTCCTTTCCTTCCGCCATAATTTATTTTTGGTTCAATCTGAGGGTTGTTTTGATGAATTTCTTTTGAATTCGTTTTGGCACCATATTCTTCTTTCATATTTCAAAATATGAAATATCGTGTCTCTAAACAGCTCCCACTGAGCAATGTTGAGAGAAAAAAAATCATTCAGTCCTTCAGTAACGGTACCAACATTTATATACTGCATCCATCTTCAAATCCCATTCAAGAGCCATCAAGAGAATGGTTAATAAGTTTTAAAAAGCGGAAGCAGTAGAGACGATATCTGGATCAGAAGGTCATCATTTGAATTAAAACTTTCCAGTGAAAAAAGACTTGAAAATGAAATCGTACGTGAAACTAGTCAAGTTATTCCAGGACAGAAAGTTAGAAGGTTAGACAAGGCGAAGATCATCTTGCATAAGTTGGAAAATGATCCTGGAAAAATATATTTTAAATTTATTTCAATACTTCATAAGCTTCCGATCCTTAGCTATGATTAATTAATGATGAACATGTCATTTTCTTGTATGATTGATTTCATCATGATACTTATGTTAAACTTACATACTTATTGCTCAATGTAGAGGCCGATAGTGTTATAAAACCTCGGAGAATTCCAGTAAGATATATTTAATAATTTCTAAGATACAACGGTTCAAAGCTTAATCTTCGCTGTTACACTCGGTATGTATGTTTGTGTGTGTGTCTGTGCGTGTGTCAAAATTCAGATAAAAAAAAGAATATCTTTGAAAAAAGAGAATATAAAGAAAGACTAAAGCAAGAACATTTTCTTTACAGACATGTTTCGGACCTTTTACAAAGTAAATGCAAGTTATATTTTTCAACATGTATTTATGAACAGAAGTACAGACACCGTTAATTTTTCAACATTTCTAAACTTAAGAACGCTTTAAAATATTCTTAAATCTGTGTAAGTAAAGGTAAACTATAGAGGATGCTAATTGATGTAATCTAATGTCTCATAAACAAAAGTGAATACATGTTGTTAATTTTGTCATTTCATTTCATTTTCTTCTATGATTCTATTTATTTTTTTTATTGTAGTTAATATTTATTATTTTAATTTTCATTCCCAAATTATTTATGAATGCATTTATTTTAAATAATAGAGCTTGCTTTACATATTTTCTTTTAATTTTATAAACAAAATAGTATGTTTATGCATACTGCCTTGGGAACGGGTGGATTTCTTTTAAGAAAAAAAGATATTTGAAAATATCAGGGCGTAAGTTTACATTTTAGGAAGAGACGATACTTGCACTCTCAAGAACATTCCGTCTATTTTCTCTTTTAATAAATATTGACTTCTTGAGATCGAAATTGTCACTGACATTATTTCTGTGTATAACTAATGCATTTAATAAACTGTTATAGGTGAGGTAGTTTTGTGTCCATAAATACGTTTACTTAACTTCAGTATGTTCACCAAATATATTGTTAAGGACAGCGGTGATATTTGTTTAAGATATATACATACTTCAGAATTATTATTATTATTATTATTATTATTATTATGGAAATTTTTGGTTCTGATCATATCCCAAATAATTTGGGATGTAATTATTTTAATATTGTTAAGATTCTATAAATTAATTTGAATAGTAGAATATTAAGGATTTGGAATGTAATAGTATATGTCTGTTTTCAATTCATATATATAAAACTATTTCTATTGACATGAAATTCATTCAGTTAGTTGTGCTATGCGTGATGCACGCTTAGGCGATCATTTATCTTTCGATTGATTACTCAGGAGGTAGATTGTTTTTTTCCGCAGTAGGTTGCAATTGCTTTTTGCGGTAGATCAGTTGCCACCGAAGGCTATAGAACACGGTCTGTTCTGATATTTACCCATAGCTTCGGGTGGGAAGAAGAAGAGGATTCATACCTTTCCCGAGGGTATCAGTACGTACGAGAATATAACTGATTCGACTGAAATTCGAACTCGGCTCTCCGATTCCTTAAGCCGACCCGATATCCATTCTTTTACTCCACCGTGCCTCCGTTAAGTTCATTATAGATTGTTAAATCTGCAGCTAAGAAATGCTGGATCACAGTGTCATGCTTGCATCATTATTCCTCCATTCATTGAATATTGCTGTTACATCTGCTCTTGAGGTTCTGCTATATAGCACGAGATACTTGATAATATCGAAAGCAGATTCTGCAATTTTATTATTTATGCATATTTTTTTTATCTTGACCTGGCATCTGTGCTTCAGTCACATTCCCATTGCCTTAACGTAGCTTCGCTTGATTTTTCTATAAGTATTTTCATGGTAATTGCTCTGATGATTTTCCCTCATTGCTAACTTAATTTAATACATTTAAGCGCAGTACTGGATTGGCAGATAGGTCTCATCATTTTATTGTTGGAATTGCTACGTGTAAACATAAATTTTATTCCAACAGTTTCTTCTCGCTTGTGGAACTCATTTCTGGCTTCAAGATTCCCAATTAAATTTGAAGTTCAAAAATTTAAATACAATAGCCATCGTTACATTCTGTCGCCCTGAAGCCTGATCATGTATTGTCCTCTCTTATCATAAATCTTTCTATTGTTCGCTAAAACACAGACACACACAGAAACACAGACACACATATGTGTGTATGTTTTATATAGTTTCTTTTAATAAAAATATTATAGTAATATATTGGTCTACTTTGTATTGAGCAATTTTTTAAAGTAAATGCTATGAACAGTGGAATTTTACTCCATCTGTTCTTTCGCACATTTGGATACACACACATGCACATACTTACATACATACATACAGACATACATACATATATATATATATATATATATATATATACATATATATATACATACATATACATATATATATACATATATATATATATATATATATATATATATATACATATACATATATATATATACATATATATACATATATATATATATACATATACATATATATATACATATATATATATATACATATACATATATATATACATATATATATATATATATATATACATATACATATATATATACATATATATATATATATATATATACATATACATATATATATACATATATATATATACATATACATATATATATATACATATATATATATGTTTCATGCTAGATGCAATCCGCAGGACATCTAGCATGAAACAGACTGTCGCCTTTAAGTGTTGACTTCTAAGTTCGCTTTTATATTTACATACGCTCTATCTCTGATTTTGAGCACTTTATCCCATAAATATAGCACATTTTAAGACTATATTTCTTCATATATATATATATTTCTTCATATATATATACATATATATATATATATATATATATATATATATATATATATATATATATATATATATAAATGTGTGTGTGTGTATGTATTTATAATAACTACAAACGCTATTCTCACGAGTTCACGTATTTTATGTTGAATTCAATTTTTTTTTTTCATAGTGTGAAATTAATATCATCCAACCGGATTCGCGTATTCCTACGAAAGTCAAATGTGGTTCATGAAGAGGATCTTTCGTGCCCAAATTGGTAACCTCACGCATTGGCTAGAAAAAATGATTTCCCAGATCGGAAAATGGGGCACAGGCAAAATTCCCATCCGGTTGCACATTTGTCTTTAATTGGACGTCTCGATCTTGATATAAAATTCAATTTTTATACCAAAAAAAAAAATTAAAAATCGCAAATTGAAAGTATGTTTAATCAATGTTCTCGTGATGACAGACAATTTTCGGAATAAAATGAATCTGCATCAACAACATTTTCTTTCATCCTTTAATAAGGATACTAAGAAATCTGTTCGTAATTACGAGAGATTACTATTAAAAATAAGTGAACAAAATTTACCTTAATTATTTAATGAGTCACGTTTTAATAAAAACATGCCGCCAAATTGTACGCAATACACACACACACACATACAAACACACACAGACTCACATATATATGTATATATATATGTGTATATATATGTATATATATATATGTATATATATGTATATATATATATATGTATATATATGTATATATATATATGTATATATATATGTATATATATATATGTATATATATATGTATATATATATATATATGTATATATTTATATGTATATATATATATGTATATATATGTACATATTTATATATATATGTATAGATATATGTATAGATATATGTCTATATATATGTATATATACATATATATGTATATATATATGTCTATATATATATGTATATATACATCTATATGTATATATGTACATATATATGTATATATATATGTTCATACATATATATATATGTACATATACATACATATATATATGTACATGTACATACATATATATATGTACATATACATATATATATATATATATATATATATATATATATATATATATATTTATATATATATATATATATATATATGACCGATTGTTGTTCGGAGTTGAGTACTAGCTCTATACACAATCCCAAAGATTGAACGTGCAGACTATTAATTATTTTTAAAAATCTTACCGTAGTTTCATCCATTGAAGCCTCGTTAGGTGATCGATGTTAGTTTATTAAATTATTAAATAAATCGAATTGAACCTTTGTTTTTAACATTCTACTTCATTTGCTTACATTTTTAATTTTACTAGTCAAAATTTAAACCTTCATCCATATCATACTGTTTCATTTAATGTTATGTCACTTCTGATTGTATTCTGTCATGTTTCTCCACACATTCTTTTTCTCTTATTATCTGGAAATTGCCATGGCATCTTTGGTAAGAGGAAAACAATGGTTTTCTGTTGCTTTTACCACAGTTTTTTTCATATAGGGCAATCCTTTCTTAGAAAGGCTGCCACCTAAGGTTGGTGAGCCGAATTGTCTTTCTTTTTTAACACAAAACTGCAGAGAGATGAAACGTTTGCTTCTTCATTCTGCAGTTCTGTTTCGCAATGATTTTAGTTACACTATCCGCAAATTTGCCATATTTCTTTTTAGCTGATTCTTGTTGCCTTTTTGTTTATTTTTTTTATCTGAAAACCGTTTCGAATCCTTTCTTTTTAATCTTACTGTCTTTGAGTTATTCAGTGTCTTCCCAAATCTTCCCCTTACACTACAAAGATAATGGTGGATGTAAAACCTTCATCGCCAATATATGTTGCTCTTTGCCCTCCAGTTTCCTTTCTTTGCTGCATGTTTTAAATTAATGTTCCATTTCAACGGCTTCTCATTATCCATTTTAAATTACATTAACTGTATTATACTTCCACGTCGCCCTTTTCGGTCTATAGCAGTCGTTAATTTCCTTTTCTTTTTTTATTTCCGAAATTTTTGCTGTCTTTTCAGATGATTTGACAATTCTCAAAAGTTCTAAAACTTATTCATTCATTTTCTCTGACAATATGAATGTCCCCCAAAAATGTCCTGTTGAGTGACATATAAATTAAAGTTAATAAATAAAATGTTCCTAAATATGAAAAGAAAACGGTTTCTCATTGACACGTTTTCAATTGACTAAACTATCACATGACCCACAGATGGTCCATTATATGCAGTCGATTGGAAAAGGAGAGAGGAGGAAAGAAGAAAAAAATACTCTTGAAGCTATAAAACGTAATTTAGGTAGAATTGTTAGAATAAGAATCGTAGTGAAGCTGAAGACGAAAGAAAAAGTCTGATGGAATGTAATCAATACTGAGTCAGAAAGAAAATATGAAAAAAAAGAGAAAATCCACACAGGCACGTCAGCATGCGCATGCGTATATAGATACAGATATTAAGAGATGGAGATGCATACGAATTGACTAACAGAAATAATAGACGAACTGAAATAAATATATGTATGCATGAAATGGTACGCTGAACTAAATAAAGTTAATACAATAAATGAATTAGAAATAAATTAGAAAATGTAACTTTTGACATCTTTTTGCAAAGGTATATTATATGTGAACAGAATGAATTGAATTTGCCAATTACTTCAAATTCACTGAAGTCTTGGGTATGACGATTAACTAAATCCACATCCTGGGTATGAGGATAAATTACATACGGCAGAAAGGCCTCTGATCGGGAGATGGGAAGTTTTGAGGAGCGTGGCACCACCTCTTAATTGTTGTTGTACTCAGGTTCACCCTGAATCTGGGTGGTCGCCCTGGGTATGACGATAAACTACATACGGCAGAAAGGCCTCTGATCGGGAGATGGGAAGTTTTGAGGAGCGTGGCACCACCTCTTAATAGTTGTTGTACTCAGGTTCACCCTGAATCTGGGTGGTCGCCCTGGTTATGAGGATAAATTACATACGGCAGAAAGGCATCTGATCGGGAGATGGGAAGTTTTGAGGAGCGTGGCACCACCTCTTAATTGTTGTTGTACTCAGGTTCACCCTGAATCTGGGTGGTCGCCCTGGTTATGACGATAAATTACATACGGCAGAAAGGCATCTGATCGGGAGATGGGAAGTTTTGAGGAGCGTGGCACCACCTCTTAATTGTTGTTGTACTCAGGTTCACCCTGAATCTGGGTGGTCGCCCTGGGTATGACGATAAACTACATACGGGAGAAAGGCATATGATCGGGAGATAGGAAGTGTTGAGGAGCGTAGTACCACCTCTTAACTGTAGTTGGACTCATGTTCACCCTGACTCTGGGTGGTCGCCCTGGGTATGACGATTAACTATGTACGGTATAAAGGTTTCTGATCGGGAAATTGGAGGTTTTGAGGAGTGTGGATACAGCGGGACGATTCTAAAAGAACTAGAAGTTTAACCAGGATTCATTATTGGCGGCTACAATCTTAACAATATAGGATATGCAAATGAAACTGTATTTATAGCAAATACAGAAAGAAAGCTACACACGCTCCTACAGAAGGTAATGAAGGTTAGCGAGACAAAAGGACGGAACATCAATTGTAAGAAGACATTATGCAGGGTTGTTAGCAAAAGCAGGAAAACAAAGGGCGATTTGCAAATCGGAGATACCAAAATCGGACAAGTGTGGAAATATAAATATTTGGGAAGTGTTTTAACAGAAAACGGAAAGGTCGACACCAAAACCCCAAGACGTATTCGGATAGTCAAAGGAGCGTTCCCGAAGCTAAGCAGAATACAAAGAAATAGAAAAATTACGCTAGAAACAAAGAAAAACAAATTAAAACTGCTATGTAATATCTGTTCTTCAATATGACATTGAGTGTTGAATAATCTCCTCAAAGATGAAGAGAAGAGTTTAAGCAGTAGAAATGTGGTGCAACAGAAGGATGCTGAGGATTCCGAGGACCGAACATGTGAGTAACGTCGAAGTTTTGTAGAAAATGAAAACAAAAAGGTAACTAATACTTAATATTAGAAAGAGACAGTTGAGGTCTCTAGTGAATATATTGAGAAAGGAAGGCTTGGAAAATCTGATACTCAAGGGACAGATAGAGGCTAAGTGGGACAGAGGATGACAAAGCATAACATACATGATGAGGTTGAGTAAATGAATATCGGAACAGGGCTTTAGAGATATAGCAGAAGGACAAGGTATATTAAGTGCTACAAAAGGCGGGGAGTTATGGCCAGACATGATCACCCACGTCCTGAAGTTAGCACGGTACACAAAGAAGAAGAAGGATCCACTCCTTAAATGCAGTTTTTTCTAGGTACACCTTGACTCAGGGTGATAAAACTTATTACAGTTCCTGCTATAAGCAAATAGTGAACACGCAAACAAAAAACAAAATGCTATCAAAATATAGAAATAGGTTTTTATAGTAAAAATACCAGCAATACCTTTTTATATAAAAGTAAATGACTAACAATTCATTTTTAAAGCGAAATGGTTAGTAATACATTTTATCTGTAGTTCAAGGTATACAAATGCTTTCGAAATATATTCAGTTGAGGCTATAAAATAAATGGAAGATAATGCCTTTAAGGTAGATAGTCTTTGTAAGTAATCATTATTAATAAATACAGCATCATGTTAGAATTCTTCTTTTTCCTTCCTTACTTAATGAATGCTTACGTTACACAGTCTCATCATCGAGGAAAAAAACGGGCCATTGCGTGGATAGACCTATAATAGCTTGCCTGGTCACTACCCAGAAAACTGGAGAAATGTTATACTAAATACGCCGTTTGTTCATCTCCACAAAAAAGCAACACCTAAGTTTTAAAATGTATTTTTAAAAATTAAAACATCCTGCTTGAGACTTTTATTTTAATTTTAATTTCAAGCTAATGAATTAAATTTAATATTTCCAAAGAGCTAAATACTTTGGTTTATTTTAAAATCTGATTTAAATTGACAGGAAGGATATTTTTTGTTAACATAGCGGATTAGCAGCCTTTTTTGTCGTCTTTCATCGCAATGTAATTCTCTTTATTAAGCATTCTTCAAAAAATAAAATGTACTTTTCTGAAACTTTATTTATAGGAACATTAGCTGATTTAAAGTATAATTAATCTGGTTTAAAACAAATATTTACTTTAAGTTAATAATACCGCAGAAATGCATTTTTAACCCGGCAGTAGCTGTGTTAAAGATAATGACGTGAGCGCCTTTTTTATATAATCTTTATGTATTCAATATCTTAAAAAATTAAGAAAATATTTTACGTAATCTAAAGATTTATTAAATTTTAAAAATGTCTATAAATTTATTATAGTTATAGCTTTAATTTTCTGTGTTTACAAAACTCGGCTCGTTTATATACATACAAAACATCGAAATCTATTAAAATTATTGGTGTTTGATGTTTTGTATTAAGTTTTCTCATTCATGATTAGTAGATATAGTTGTCAAGTTTTGTCATTAATGATTAGTAGATATAGTTGTCAAGTTTTGTCATTAATGATTAGTAGATAGAGTTGTCAAGTTTTGTCATTAATGATTAGTAGATATAGTTGTCAAGTTTTGTCATTAATGATTAGTAGATATAGTTGTCAAGTTTTGTCATTAATGATTAGTAGATACAGTTGTCAAGTTTTGTCATTAATGATTAGTAGATATAGTTGTCAAGTTTTGTCATTCATGATTAGTAGATATAGTTGTCAGGTTTTGTCATTAATGATTAGTAGATATAGTTGTCAAGTTTTGTCATTAATGATTAGTAGATATAGTTGTCAAGTTTTGTCATTCATGATTAGTAGATATAGTTGTCAAGTTTTGTCATTAATGATTAGTAGATATAGTTGTCAAGTTTTGTCATTAATGATTAGTAGATATAGTTGTCAAGTTTTGTCATTAATGATTAGTAGATATAGTTGTCAAGTTTTGTCATTAATGATTAGTAGATATAGTTGTCAAGTTTTGTCATTAATGATTAGTAGATATAGTTGTCAAGTTTTGTCATTAATGATTAGTAGATATAGTTGTCAAGTTTTGTCATTAATGATTAGTAGATATAGTTGTCAAGTTTTGTCATTCATGATTAGTAGATATAGTTGTCAGGTTTTGTCATTCATGATTAGTAGATATAGTTGTCAGGTTTTGTCATTAATGATTAGTAGATATAGTTGTCAGGTTTTGTCATTCATGATTAGTAGATATAGTTGTCAATTTAATAATAACATCAGTTAAACGCTGAAGTCGATGCAGAATGTTAAGATATGCAACTTAATAAATTATTCTAATTAAATTTTAAAAAAATGAAAACAATTTTTGTAGAAAATTCATTATTCATCGAGAATTTTTTCTTAAGAAAATAATGTCCTTAATATATCTTATTTATAAAAGTAATTAAAAGCTTTTCTAATTAAATAATGACATAGTTTTATTGAATTTTTTATTTTACGATTCGGAGCCGATTTTCGGTAAATAATGTTTCTGTTTGACAAAAACAAATTGATGATTTAAATTCTTCAAGGAATTCGGCTTTTAAATATGAAGATTGAGTAATTTGTTAATTTCCTAAAATTTCCTAAAATTAAGTAAGTTGGTCTAACAGATGGAAAAAATATTTTTATCAAGGTTTTCTAAAAAAAAAACTTCAAAAATAATTTTCTTCATTTGTGAAAAAGTCTTGAAAAGTTAAGATATGACGATTATTTGAGTTTCGCAAGAATTTCCAAATCAATGTGTTTTTTACCGCAAAAATGAGCTACAAAATCTCCAGTACAAAATTTTGGCTCATCCGCTGACGCAAGAAAAGAAGATTTTTAACCAAAGTTTCGATAATGTCAGAAAAATAACAAATATTTTGACAATAATTTTTTTTTTATTACTTATGAGTTTTTTTTCACCACGTTATGCTCTTTTTAGAATGGCTTTTGTGGAGTTTCCTAGTTTCAGGAAAATACAGAAAGAAATAAAGATAGAAATCATGAAAGAAGGTAGTGGAGTTGATAAAACTCATGTGTTTTTATCATCTGCTTTATTGAAACGGACAAACGTTTCATGTTCTATGATATTACTTGAATGGATATTTTTCTTATAGATACACTTATTTCAGTAAACACTCTTTTTTTTAATTAAGCAGTATTAATTACATTTATCATCCTGAATGTTCTAGAAATTTCGTAGAAAATATAGATCCACCGACAGTAAATGTAATTTATACTGTTTAATTTTAAAACAGAGAATGTACACAAATAAGTCTATCCATAAAACATGTATAAACAGAAAATATATTAAAATACTGGTCGGATTTAATCCATTTCATATAAATATGTTGGCATTGTTTCAGTTAGGCTACAATTTCAGAGAAGATCTGATAGATCGAGGAAAATCGGTGAAGGTGTATGTCCACATGTAGTTATTCGTGCTTTGCTAAACCTGGAGTTTTCTTTGCCAAAACGGTCATAGTACGTCAGACTTAATGATGATTAAATATATATATATATATATATATATATATATACATATATATATATATATATATATATATACTGGTAATATTAGTGGTCATTATATAGACAGTAAATGCAATTATTACTGGTTAGTTAAAAACAGAGCATTTACACAAATAAGTCTATCCATAAAAATGTATAAACATAAAATATATTATAATATTTGTCAGATTTAATTCATTTCATATAAATATGTTGCCATTGTTTACGTTAGGCTATAATTTCAGAGCAGATCTTATAGATCGAGGAAAATGGGCGAAGGTGTATGTTTAAATGTAGTAATTGGAGCTATGCTAAATCGGAAGTTCTCTGTGGCTGAACGGTCATAGCACGTCAGATTTAATGATGATTACACACACACGCGCGCACGCACGCACACACACACACACACACACACACACACACACACACACACACACACACACACACACACATATATATATATATATATATATATATATATATATATATATATATATATATATATATATCAGAGGTGAATTTCGGCAGCAGGAATTCTCTCGAAAAAAGTTTTGTTAAATAATATGAGTAAGTTCTTTCTATCAATATTTTCAAAATTGAATTTTTCAAAATTCCGAATTTATTTTTTATCGTTAAATTTCCAAAAATTCATATTTTACTAAAGGGACTAGTTTTCAACTCCGGCATTCTCACGTTTGTTGGAATCAATTTCAAGTGATAGATAGATAGATAGATAGATAGATAGATAGATAGATAGATAGATAGATAGATAGATAGATATTGAAGAAATAGCGACGGATAGATAGATATTGACAAAATTGCGACAGATTAATAGATAGATAGATAGATAGATAGATAGATAGATAGATAATGAAGAAATTGCGATTTATAGATAGATAGATAATGAAGAAATTGCGATTTATAGATAGATAGATAATGAAGAAATTGCGATATATAGATAGATAGATAATGAACAAACTGCGACAGATAGAGAGATAGATAAATAGATAATGAACAAACTGCGATAGACAGATAGATAGATAGATAGATAGATAGATAGATAGATAGATAGATAATGAACAAACTGCAAAGATATATATATATATATATAGATAGATAGATAGATAGATAGATAGATAGATAGATAGATAGATACATAGATAATTGTTATGGCCCAGGTTAGGACCGAGGAAGAACCACACGAACACAAGAGTAGAAATAACGAAGATATATTAAACGGAATAATAATACAAGATGTGGAAGGTGTTTGTATTGGCGCGACTCGATTCGTCTCTCTCTCTCTTGAGAGTCGTAGTATACATAATGTTAGGAAGAGTTCATTCTGTAGTTATAGGTAAGGACCCATAACAATAATGAACAAACAGCGATAGATAGATAGATAGATAGATAGATAGATAGATAGATAGATAGATAATGAACAATCTGCGACAGATAGATAGATAGATAGATAGATAGATAGATAATGAACAAACTGCGACAGATAGATAGATAGATAGATAGATAAGGAACAAACTGCAACAGATAGATAGATAGATAGATAGATAGATAGATAGATAGATAGATAGATAGATAGATAATGAACAAACTGCGATAGATAGATAGATAGATAGATAGATAATGAACAAACTCCGACAGATACATAGATAATGAACAAACTGCGATAGATAGATAGATAGATAGATAATGAACAAACTGCGACACATAGATAGATAATGAACAAACTGCAATAGATAGATAGATATATAGATAGATAGACAATGAACAAACTGCGACAGATAGATACATAGATAATGAACAAACTGCGACAGATAGATAGATAGATAGATAGATAGATAATGAACAAACTGCGATAGATAGATAGATAGATAATGAACAAACTGCGATAGATAGATAGATAGATAGAGAGATAATGAACAAACTCCGACAGATACATAGATAATGAACAAACTGCGATAGATAGATAGATAGATAGATAATGAACAAACTGCGACACATAGATAGATAATGAACAAACTGCAATAGATAGATAGATATATAGATAGATAGACAATGAACAAACTGCGACAGATAGATACATAGATAATGAACAAACTGCGACAGATAGATAGATAGATAGATAGATAATGAACAAACTGCGATAGATAGATAGATAGATAATGAACAAACTGCGATAGATAGATAGATAGATAATGAACAAACTCCGACAGAGAGATAGATAATGAACAAACTCCGAAAGATAGATAGATAATCAACAAACTGCGATAGATATATAGATAGATAGATAGATAGACAATGAACAAACTGCGACAGATAGATAGATAGATAGATAGATAGATAGATATATAGATAATGAACAAACTGCGATAGATAGATAGATAGATAGATAGATAGATAGATAGATAGATAGATAGATAGATAATGAACAAACTGCGACATATAGATAGATAGATAGATAATGAACAAACTGCGACAGATAGATAGATAATGAACAAACTGCGACAGATAGATAGATAGATAGATAGATAGATAGATAGATAGATAGCACATTTAGGTGAAAGAATAAGACCCTTTATTGCCAGATGCATTCATGGAGGAAATTTAAATCAGGCAGTAAATGTCTCTTAATCTCTCCGTAATTATTATTATGTAGCACACTAAATAATTGTTGTGCACAATAAATAATTTTTTATTATTAGGCTACGAAATTATTGATGTACCTTTACATACAACGCTCTCATAAAACGTTCTGCACAGCTGAAGAATAACATGATGTTTACATTCACCGAAAATTGAAGTAACGTTTGGTATACGCCTTCATTTTATTTCGATTTTTTTATTTAAATTGCATTCTGGATTTAATGTTTCTGTTTTGTACTTTAACGTTTGTTTTAACGTTTCTTTCTTCTCCCGGTGCCACTTTAGCTGTTAAACTGTTTACTGCGTCAAATCACTCTTTGTCAGCGAAGAAACACAACTACAACGACCGGGTTTACAAAATTGAATTGCCAACCGAAAGAAGCATGGCTACTCGCGGCTGAGACTCGTTGTTGTGAAACGTGCTCGTAAGCACGCGGCTTTCCCCGAATTTCTTAAGCATTGCCAGAAGCATCCATACGCAACGGAGAAGAAAGTCATTACACTTGCAATGCTGTTCACTGGTTTCGGCCAATAGGCATCATTAGCAGCAGCAGCAGCAAGCGTCTTGCAAATAAATCAATTTTGTCGAGTGAATATTTCCATTAATTTTAACTCGAATAATAATAAAAAAAATAAAAATAAATAAATTTGGAATAACGATGATTTCAGCAAATCAACATCTGAGATTAATCCTTGTTCTGTCTACGTGAAGTAACATTTCCCGCTGACATACAGCAGAAGATTACATTGAATCATTTACTACACCTGCTTCTAAGAAACTTGGTTCACTGTGTCGGGCTAAACAGGTTTTTTTTTTATCTCAATCGAATCTATCTTACAAAATTCTAAGATTAACATTCCTCTATGCATTTGATATTGATGCCAAATATGGTCGGGTTGTTCTGCTATGTATTTAAATATTTCTGAAAAAAATCCAAAGAAAAATTTGCAATTTTATCGGTCCCAAGCTAGAATCTCGGCTTTAGTTACTTTCTCAACGCCGTTACGTAACTCCCCTGTACTTTTTCTATAAATATTTTCATGTTTCATGGTAGCTGCTCTTATGAACTTTCCCCTTTGGGACTTCGACCGTACGAATTTAATCGCAGTACTAGATTGGTAGTTAGGTCTTATCATTTGTAGATTAAATGGTTCGATGTCACCATAAGCTTTATGCTAACACTTTCTTCTCTCATACTTTTCGATTGTTGAACTCTCTTCTCGTTTCTTCCTTTCCAGTCAAATTTGGTCTTCATAAATTTAAACGCGATGTCAATTGTTATCTTTTGTTTGTTTATTTGGCAGTATATCAACTCCTTATGGGTCATTTACTGCCGAAATTTTATTTTTTTGGTAGTATTAATAATTTACTTTACGAAAATTTACTGCTGGTAATTAAATTTTCAACAAAAATCTATAACTGGTGTTTTTTTTTACAAAAATGTATTACTGGTATTTTTACAATGAAAATATGTTTTTATAATTTCATGATGTTTATACCCCAGTTTGGAGGTTAACTGTTTGTCCAAATTTGGGACCCTAACAGGTGCTAGCACACCGAGTCGGGGTGGACCTTGGAGTAACAGCAACTAAGAGGTGCTTCTACGCTCCTCAAAACTTACCGATCAGAGGCCTTGCTGCCGGATGTAGTTTATCGTCATACCCAGGATACTCAATCGTTATCTTCTGTCCTCTTAATTTCATTTTTTTTATTGTTTTCTTTCTTTAATAATGTTTTCTCTTTCTCAATATTCTTTGACACTCAGTAACCACTGCACCAGGAGTGATTTGTTACCTTGCTTGGTATGAAATGATGAAAAAATACTGGCATTTTCCTTTTATCATGGTAATGGAAACGGGTGGTATTATATTATTCATCAATTCCTACGCGTTGTGCTCCCATGAGTTCTTCCTTTTCATATGTTTACGAAATCTTAAACTGGTTCCCTCAAACTCAGCAAATACTTTGAGGCACAAATATAAAAGACAGATATGTATATTGAACGAATGAATAAAATGCTTACAAACTAGATATATATTTACCTATCCAGGAAGAAAATAAATTATCAGATTCAGATATAAACCACCAATATTTAGATATCCCCGAACAAAGTATATAACATAAACTCTAATATAAACGACCAATATTTAGATATCCCCGAACAAAGCATATAACATAAACTTTAATATAAACTACCAATATTTAGTTACCCTTGATCAAAAAACTCTTATAGACTAAAATGTAAATATTAATATTTATCTATTCCCTAAACAAACAAATACTTAAAGAGGCAAATATAAACGAATAATGTTTGCCTACACCCGAATCAAATACATACTTCGAGATTTATATATAAGCAAACAATATTTATCGATTCCAGAACCACATACATGCTCAAAGACTCAAGTATAAATGCCCAATATTAACTTTACCCAGAACCAAATACATACTTAGAGACTGAAATATAAACAAACACTATTTAGCTATCCCCGAATCAAATGCATGTTTAGAGACTCAAGTATAAACGACAATCTTTACCTTTCCCAGAAGAAAAAGGAACGCTTAAGATACAAAAATCAATTAATACAGACACTGGGGTTCAAATACAAGCGACCGATATTTATTTATTCACGAAAGAAGTAAACATTTAGAGAAAAGACTATAAAAATTTACCTACCGCCGAATGAATTAAATCTTAAACACCCAAGTGCAAACAACAAAGAAATATCCTGAAAGCTATATAATGACAAAAGTACACAGGTGTAGGCTTTCAGAAAACTCTATTCAATTGAGAATACAAGGTTCGCGTGTATTGTCCTTTTATAGACGCAATAAACAGAAATAGCTCACTCAAAGAAGAGAGTAACAAAACAAGGGGAGACTACTCTTGATTATTCATAACAAGCTAAACAAGTCAATGTTTACAGTATCAAAATATAAACGACTCATATTCAGGATAATGCTTTCGAACTCAAATATAAACGGTCAACGTTTACTCTCTCTCCTCACCAAATAAACAATTTAAAAACGATTGTCAGCAGTCAATATTTGCGTACAACCGAATACACTAAATACTCATATATTATGTATCACCAACTGTAGTAAATGCTTATAGACTCAAATATAAATGACCCTTGTGTACTTATTCCCCGAATGAAGTAAATATATAAATGACCTGTTGAGAAAAGAAAAGAGGAAGAGAGAGGGGGTACTTACGGACGGGTTGCCTCAGTCTCGGGGGAATTGTGTCGGCTAAACAGGAAGCAAGTGACCTATTGATATTTATGGTCTTGGTAAGGAGGATTGTGGGAAGCGTTAGCCTCCTTATAAAAATCGTCCTCCGTACTCTTCTTACGATTTCTTCCGGCCGACGCGTGACTGGTTAATTGTCGTGCTAAAAAAATATGACTTTTTTTTCTTTACACTGTTACTAGACCTAGTTGGAGCGGGTCGCAATAGGAGGACTCCTTTTGCCACCCTTATCAGGCTGTTGCTGCTCTCTTCTGGGTCCCCGCACATTTTTTTCTGCGTTGAAGGTTATATTTTTTTTCGACAGACCCTTATTTACCTACAAATTAAACAAGTACATGCACATGGTCTCATATATAAATGACCAATATTTATCTCTATAAAGACAAATGACTTATATTTAACTATCACAGATCCAATTAAATGCTTACATTCAAATATAAATAATAAATATCTATATATCCACGAACCATCAAAATGTTTACAGATTAATGGACCATCTGCGAACTAAGAAAAATATTTATAGCCACAAATATATCATTATCAGCGATGCTTCGGATTGACGAGACACTGCAAATCACATATCGTATTTAGCATGTCTGTTCGTTTCTTAGCCTGTCCGTCTGCTAAGGACCATTTCAGTTTGTTCAACACCCACCAAGCCAAACCTATGTTTATAAAGCTACGATGTTGATCGGAATTTAATTATAGTTCAAGTATATGTTCCCAACAGGGTAACAATACCAGTATTTTCCCATAGCCGAATGAATTAGATCATAGACTGAAATATAATTAAAGAAAAAAGAGTAATACCAACAATAGTGATTAAACTGTCATAAAATAAAGAACCACGAACCAATTTTTATGCTCCGTCGAGGAAAAACACTCATTTTATTTTTCCATTCTCAGAAATCGTCACATGGATTGAAGCGAAATATAGCGAAACGGCAAACGTTTCTTCACACAGAAGAAGGATTAGTGTAGATTCGAATGACGTCTCTACATTGGCAAGGGGCTGAAATATCTTTCGGATTTAAATAATACTCAAAGGGTTGATAAGCCGTAAAAAATCAATCAATCAATCAAATTCTATTTTAAAATCATATGTTTTGAGACACATACGTACTGGATTTACTACAGATCAACTGCTTTTATAACAAATGTTCCTTAAGGGTATTAAATTCGATTCAGACTATCTGGTATATATAGATTTATCTTATCCATACTGTTACGAGCTAGCAACATACGGATGTGAACACGAGCATATAAAGAAATAGAAAATATGGGATCACTGAGATAGAAACCCATGACACAGATGTCAACGAACAACAAACACAAGATGAAATGTTAAAAACTATATTATATAACAACTGAATTAGCTGAGAATGTAAGATAGCGGACGTAAGATTAACAAGAGGCACTTCTCTGATACTGGGTATCCGTTGGATTATCCATGAAGCATGAATTCGTAAGTTGGGGTGTTCATAACAGCAAACAGGTATAAGTTCTTTAGAATGTCAGAATGATAATTGGTCATTATTCCTTCTGCAACATAGACTGGGAGATTCCTGAATGGCACTTCTATTTCGTTCCACATAGAGTAATCGAAATACATCCAAGATAAGACTGAGAAGATTTCTTCAGGAATAATATTTTCTTATTCAGTACACATCTAGTAATCGAATAAGTCCATTGGCGTATTTAGGTCGAACTATCTGCTTGTTAATCGACCCAGATTTTATCTCGTCAGCTCTCATTATAGACAGGGAAATAAAGGGAGAGAAGAAGGAAGTAAGAAAGTGGAAACACAAAGAAAACTTGTCTCTTGATAGATTGATAATGCGTCTGGTTTTAATTCAAATATTGAGAGCCATACATAGATATTTTAATCTCTTCACTATAGCTCAGAATTTGTTTACTTTAAACTCTGTCGTCTCCGAAATTTAAAGTCGCTCTTAAATGACATATTTCAAACTACATGTGGATATATCTGAATGGTATGACAAGTCCCATTAGGTTGTTCCACTAGTTCAGACCTTTGCATCTACCCCGGCATCCTATGTTCAAAGAATCGAACCACACACAGCCGCTTCATATTTTATTAGAAAAAAGATATTTCACCTTTTTCGACAAGCTTTAATTTGTGAAATAGACTCCAACGGTTATGTTTCCACAAATATTAAAAAAAAATCACATCAAGTTCAGTGTCAATCGTTATATATCCTGTCTATCCTCATGATTTTCACTTTCTAATTACTCCTCTTATGAGAATTACACTCACGAGTTTCATTAAACCTGCTTTGCGTGACTCTTGAACATGGTCGTTAGTAAAATTGAAAAAACAACAAAAAAGTAGTTCAAGGTGATCCCGGAAGAGAAATTTGATGATTTCTTCAAAAGTCGATATCTTGAAGTTTAAATTTAGTCATGTCACAAGATGCGTATTTGAAGAGGACTAAGACGCTATTTTTCTAGGTAGGATATTTGCTATTAATATAACCGGTCTTTCGTTTTGTTGCACTACCATTTCCTGTCCCGGCCCTATCAAAATCGTAGTTTTCTTCGCGACGTCACTTGTGGATGCTTTTGATCTCCAACGGCCGTTGCATGTTTACATCGAGCACACTGGCAGATCGACGGATTTTACAAGGATTTCACCCAGAGGATGTTGCGATTCTAAAAACTCCGGATCCGTGAAAATTTCTTTGTCTCTACTGAAAACCAGCTTCACAGAAGAAGTCAACAAACTCTTTTGAGAGGTAACATCAGATTTAATGAAATGTTTGACATTTTGAGTTGAGAATTTCAAAGTACATATCGAGCAAAGGGCTATTAATCATTTTTGCAGTCTGATTGCTGGTATTTTGACAGGAAAACTCTTCTAGTAGAAAATCATGGTAAATTAAAGAACCGTGAACTAGGCAGTGTATTTACTTATTTTCGTAACAACAGAAACAACAGCAGCGGGACGAACAACGGCTTATAAAAGACCTCTGCTATACAATTATCATTTCGCTCTGTTTCTTTGGGACACCCTCTGGTTAACTCACGCCCATTTCTTTTTTATAAGGAAGTTTACACCTCACTTCACATTAATTTCTTCCACATCTTTTGATAAGATAATCATATGACGCTGTTTGGAAAGCGGTCAGTCCGAAACCCTTGCCTGAATTTTTGTAACGAACTGAACAATTGGAGAATGTTTTATATACACGTAGAAAGCATTCATCTGTGGAGATTGGAATATTTTAAAAGGCTATAAATCTTTTTGATATTTCCCAGAAGGTAACTAGAGATGTTGGGGAAGCTATAGTTTTTTACTAAATGTTAATTAATTCTACTTGGTTTCTTTCAAGTTATCGACTTCCATGAACTTCCTTCCCCAAATTCGTTTATGGCTTCCAATTATTATTTTTAATCTATTCTTTATTTATTTATTTCATCGACATTTTATTAGTTTCGCTGAGTTTTTCTCACTCTTTCATTTTAATTATTTCCTGTTTCAAGTCGACATTAGGTATTGTCTAGCATTTGAACTAGTATCGCTACCATGTTATATCAGTCTTTTTTATTAATAATTTCACCATAATTCATGGGATAAAGCCACTTTTTTAGTCGTTTTATCAATCTATGATTTTTTAACTCCATTATTTGCACAGGCATTACCGAGCGAAAGTATCTGAGAAAAAAACAGTAGTAAGGAGAGGGGACAGTAAAACACAATGGCTCAAGGAGACAGAAGATGACAATTGATATTGCATGTAAATTCTTGAACATCAAAGTAGACGGAAATGAAAGCAATAAACCGGAAGTGATTTTCCACAATCCAGAATTGTGAGAGTAGAAAACGTTTGCATAAAACTTATGCTTATGTCTAGTAATTTCAACTGGAGTATCATGAGACCTGGCTGCCAATATAGAAACATTCTGTATAGATTGGGTGTATTTTCTGGGAAAGGTTTATATACTTGTGTCTGATAAAATATTTCCAATTTTCTTTTGTATTTGGTTCTCTTAGTTCACTTCCCTGTAACTACATTTGAGTGCCATGTGTCAGAAAATATTTTATATCAAATATTGCATTATAAGTAACATTACGATTGTTTTGCCTCGAACACTGGCTTTTGATGTTTGAGACAAAATTGCGCTTGAAGATTCTGAAGGATTTTGCAAGAGATGGCGATGAGTTTAATGGACTAATTTGATATTTTGTGAAAAACATCAAATGCAGTGACCAACTTTCTTCTGTCTTTGACTCATTTGTTCTTTTTAACTCTGTGCCGCACTTTTAAAATATTTTCCTTGTCTTTAATCTTTCATCTTTTGTTTGTTGTTAGAATTTTTAAAGAACTCTAAATGTGTTTGAAATTGAGTAGCTATTTCATAACACAAAAAGACACACATTACACTGACCCTGTCGAAAGATATCTCCTCGTAGCGTCAGGTAAATAACATTTATATTACCTAGGAGTGCGGATATTATAAGAAAGCTATTTTTGATACTATAAATTAGCAACTCCAATCGTCAATGAGGGCCTGATACTTGTCGTCTTGCGCCAAACTAATCTAATCTGCTCAGCGTTGGAAAATGGAGGGAATGTTTGCTAACCATTACTTCTGAGAAATGATCCTGATTAGAAACCCGTATCTCTTACCTTGTTATAAACTAATTTTCTTCTACCTACCCTGTCTTTTCAGGAAGTGAATTGTCATGCGTCTCCATTTCTTATCATTTGTAACTGTTAGTAAGCTCTGTCTTCTTTGACATACCTTATAATCTTTGTTCTGTCAACCATTTTCACAAGATTTTTAGGTAAATTGTCTATCGATTTCGTTAGTTCGTATTGTCTTCAGTAGGTCTTGTGAGTGTCAGTTTTACCAAGCCGTTAAAAATCTTAGACATGTCGAAAGATGTTTGCTACACAATCGAACATTGAATACAGCGAGCAATTGGGTATGTATGTACGCAACGATACATGGATGTGCATATATGCCCAGTCCCACACTGTCCATATATGTGTATGTTTGTGTGATCTCCAGTGAGTGAGCGTGCGTGCGTGTATGAATGTCTGCGTACGTCAATGAGTGAATGCGCGTGTATGTATGTGTGCGTATGTATGAGTGACGTTCCGATGGCAATTTCCCCATCCACTACCATAAAAACACCGATATACCCAACCGTATATAAATCCAAAATTTAAAAATTAATCAGTTTATCTGACGATCGAAATAGCGTGAAACCCAGGGTCACAAACACACATCGAGGAGTTGGACAAAATAATTGAAACACTTGTTAAATTGAAAGAAAATTTATTTAATATGGAGTCGGTCCTCCTTTAGCCTCACATACAGCTTTAATACGTCTAGGAATGGAATCATACAGCTTCCTGACTTCATCCAGAGAAATTTCCAGCCATTCTTCCATTGACACCTGCTCTAGCTCTTTAAGACACGACGGTGGATATACCGCCTGCTAACTTGTCGCTCCAAAACGCACCACAAATGTTTAATAATATTGAAATCTGGAGTTGGGGAGGCCACTCCATATGTTCTAGCTCACTTTCATGCTCTTCATACCAATTCTTAACCCCTCAAGCGGTATGTATTGGAGCATTATCGTCTTGGAAGATGCGGTCATCATCAGGGGATAAAGTCTGGGCCATTGGATGAACATGATCACCCAAAATATCCAGGTAATCTTTGCTGTTGATTCTACCACGAAGTGCAACTATTGGACCGAGACATTTCCATCATATAGTGGCCCAAACTATCACTGATCCACCACCATGCTTCACTGTTGGAAGAAAGCAGTCAGGGTTGTAATCTTCTTTGGGCTGCCTCCACACATAAACTTGCCCTGAAGTTAGGAAAAGAGAAAAACTGGACTCGTCTGAGAATATGACTTGCTTCCATTGGTCTGCAGACCAGGCATTGTGATCTCTGCACCACTTCAACCACTTCTGAATGTTGCGAGTTGAGAGAAGGGGTTTCCTCACGGCGGTTCTTCCATGATATGCAGCCTTATGGAGCTCACGACGAACAGTTTTAGTAGAAACTGGTCTATTCAGATGATTATTCAACTTAGCAGTCACTTTGGCTGCAGTAGTCCGATGATGTTTCGCCACATTGCGTTTCAATGCACGTCGGTTCCTGTCAGTAAGTTTGCATTTCCGGGTCGAATTGATATGCTTGCTAGAGGTTTTTACCCTGTTTTTTGAATTGCGTCATAATTCTTGATATGGTAGCTCTTGAAAAACCAAACAGTTTAGCAACCTTAGTGATCGAGGCTCCTGCCATGCGAGCTCCAACAATTTCCCCATTTTCGAACTCAGAGAGGTCACGCATATAGCTTAAATTTTACTCAATTCTAAAAATAAATAAGACAAAGACAGTAAATTAGATAAATAAACGTATTTACAATAGATATAACCTGCAATTACAAAGTTTATTTAAAATTCTTAATATAATATGTCTTTGAAATATAGGAGTGGAATTTGCACCTGTTCCAATTATTATGTCCTACCCCTGTATATATATATATATATATATATATATATATATATATATATATATATATATATATATATATATATATATATATATATATATATATATATATATGGTTTAATTAAAAGAACATACAACTTTAAGTGTCCATTGATCATATTTTATTTGTCCAGGAAAGTGATTATTTTTTTTTGTTTTTTTAGATCACATTTCCAAGCATAAAAGAAAATAGTTTCAAATTTACATATTATTTTTATACAAGTTTTTGAGGGGCAGTTATAAGTTGATGTAAAGTGAAAGAGGGAGGGGTAGAAGAACGATGACAGATATGGTCGAAATAAGAGAAGAAAGAGAGGGGAATAATTTTAAATTTACTTTTATTCAGATACTTTGACCTATTTAATGAGTCATGTCAGAGGAAAAGGCAAATAAAAAAGACAAAGAGAAAAAATTAAGAAAGAGGTAAGATATAAAAGAAAACAAATGGCGGAGCAGGGGGTGGGAAGAAAAAGTGGAGATAGAAGAAAAGGCAGAATAAAGAAACATATATAGGCTGTCGTTTGACATTGAAAAAACCCTCTGGATTAAATCCTCCTTGGGATTATCCATATGGATTACAAAACATTTCATTATCTAACTAACTATATATATATATATATATATATATATATATATATATATATATATATATATATATATATAGATAGATAGATAGATAGATAGTTAAATTCACAGATCAATTCTGTGGACAAGACAGATTGGTATAAAATGACAGTTAGAAAAATCTTAGATTTTGCCGACATTTTCAAGGCAAAAATGAAATCGAAATATCTTTGTTGTTATAGTTACATTAAAAATCCAAATTTAAAAACATAGACGCCTTTTAACCTTTCGGTTAATATAAATTACCTTTATAGTAAGAGATTTTTTTCCAACTGTCATCATATATATATATATAGATATATAGATATATAGATGTGTGTGTGTGTTTGTGTGTATCATTGTATATATGGGCAGCAATCCAACTTTTAAAAACGACGGGAAAGGTAATAGGTTAAGTTGTCTTTGATTAATTTTTCATGTATTATTATAATTTTCTTCTTTTGTGGACATAAATTATATAGAAATTGTCCAAATGATTTATATCTCCGAACGCTTTCGATTAGGCTTTTAGCCATTATCAAAGATTCATTTTACATTTTATTTTAATTGAATGTATGGATGGCTTTATTTATGTATCTAGAGTTATATGAATGCTTTACTTTTTAAAAATGTAGGAAAAATGAGATCGGGTTAAGACCTACGCAGCCCGCCTAACCACGTTAATTTTATTTCATATATTTTGTACTTACTTTCCTTGTTATCTTTTTTCTTTCTTTCTTCCTATATTATGAAAATGTCAACGAAATGTATTTCGTTCAATATTTTGAGGCACGGAGTGAAAATAATTCGATCTGAAATCAAGTATATATATATATATATGTATATATATATATATATATATATATATATATATATATATATATCCTAGATTGCTGATTGACTTTGGCTAAGCCCGACAAGCATATATATATATATATATATATATATATATATATGATTAATACAAATAAAATCCGTCAGTTAGTTGATTCATTTAATATATAAATTATATATAATTATATTATATATATATATATGTATGTATATATATATATATATATATATGTATATATATATATGTATATATATATATGTATATATATGTATATATATATATGTATATATATATGTATACATGTGTATTTATATGTATATATGTATATGTATATAGGTATATATATATGTATATATGTATATGTATACGTATATATGTGTATATATATATGTATATATATATGTATATATATATGTGTATGTATATATATATGTGTATGTATATATATATGTATATATGTATATGTGTATATATATATGTATATATATATATATATATATATATATATATATATATATATATATATATATCAGCTGTTAATAAAATAGTGCTAGAATAAATATAATAGTGCTATTGAGTATACATTAACAAATTTAACCCTTATACCCCACCGGTAGCAATGCTTGGAATTTAATCCATAATGGAATCTTCAGATGCTTGGAAGAGACTGACGATTACATAATGAAATTTTATTCAAAGTAAGTCACGTGAAGATTGCGTTGTACATAAATCTCTGAGTTGTGTCATCTAAATTACGCAGAAATGAAAATATCACTGACATCTCATTTTAAAAGATATATTTACCAAAATTATCCAAAATTAACTTTCAATACTAAAGTGTATATTTATTCAATAAAGTTGCCAGTGACTCCATCTACCGACCCCAGACGACTTCAGAATCTCTAGCATCTTTTGTGGACGGTCTGCGTGTTTAAATTGGTGAATACTGCCACAATTCTTGCCTTCAGTTCATCTTTGGTGTTGCTAGATGTTTTCTTAGTCTCTCAAATGATCCAAATCTTTTCGAATCGTCTGCAGGACCCACTGATTTACACTCAAAAACTCGGAAATGATCGTATTGGAACTTCCGGCGTGAATACCAAGTAGTTCAGCATGCCGTACTGGCGGAGTGAATTGAGTCATGCTGATCTTCTTCTGGCAGACGGCGCCCAACTGTCCCTACCATACTATGCATTTGGCAATATAAAAAACAAACAACTTGCATGCGGGAAATTAAAACAATATACTACACCAAGAAAGTAAATAAGCATCCTCCGACAGGAATCGAACCTGGATCCTATACAGAACCGTCAGATACCCTGACGTGCTATAATATTTAGCTACAGGGAAAGTCTCCCGTTAACAAGATTAAACAGGGCATTTAGTATTTATATTTATTTATATTAACGTATAAACAAAAAATATGTTAAAATAGCTGTCAGACATTGATAAGACATATATATATATATATATATATATATATATATATATATATATATATATATATATATATATATATATATATATATATATATATATATATATATATATATATATATATACTTTGCCGGTCTTTTATTCTACATCCAACACAATTTTATTAATACCAGCACTCAATGCGAGATATATATATATATATAGTTATGGAAATATATACATACATGTGTGTATATATATAGATATAGATATAAATACATATATATATATATATATATATATATATATATATATATATATATATATATATATAGATATAGATATAAATACATACATTCATATATATACATATATATATATATATATATATATAGATAGATAGATAGATAGATAGATAGATATTGAGAAAACTAAGAGAAAATGGGAAAAAATATTTGTGAAGTGTTTTATCCGTTATGATTTCATCGAACGCTGTTTGTTTCATGCGCATGAAAGAGAGACGCTGCTAGTTACAAATTTTAAAATATTTTTTTTTAATATTTTTTTTCAATCTAGCCAAATTCATCTATATTCTTTTTTCCTTTTCCTCCCCATCAAATGTCCTACATTGTTATAACAGAAAATCTGCCCGGAATGGTGATATGCTCAATGAGCCTAGATGTAAATTTACTGTGGCTGAACTAGAGATAAAAGCAGTTTACAGATATTTTCGTCTTAGTGAATTATTTTCTCTTTTATTCAGAGTACAATTTTTATGTCAACACTTTGGTCGGTTTCGTTACGTTGAACAACCAATACGTTT
>OZ038491.1:75570205-75682705 GCA_964036315.1 Acanthosepion esculentum | reverse complement strand
CCCTCCCCACTTCCTTTTTCCTCCTCTTCTTCCTCCCTTACGTTCCTGTTTTTTTTTTCGCTGCGCGAATTTACGTTTTTTGTTTGTTTTATATATCTATTTTTGTTGTCTTCCCTCATACAAATTAATCATTTCATGTTTTAATGTTTTAATTGTATGTAGGGTGTTTGTGTGAGTAAAAGTAATTTGAAATAAATTATTATTATGTTCCCAGTCGACCCTGATGAGCTTGGGAACGAAACCGGTTGTTTTCATCTCTTATTTTTTATTTTTCATAATGCCTATAAGAAATAAATTTTACGTTTTCCTTGCAATATTACGGTTTTGTACCTCCAACAATTTATTTAAATATATATATATATATATATATATATATATATATATATATTGTCTTTTCTTTCATTCTTATTTGCTCTTAGCCCCGTCGTGGGCCAGTCTGTTTATTAAAGCGTTCCCCAATGTATTTCTTTAGTGATGTTTCTTATAACAATGGTACTGCAATAGTGTTATTGCAAATTGAAAAAAAACCCAAAGAAATAGCAGTTCTTCCTTTCCTGAAGCGTGTATACATTTTTAGCGAACCCTTTATATCTACTTGTGTTTGTTTTTCCATTGTTATGAAGTTGGGAAACCCCAGAAATGCTTTTGATTGCATGATTCATTGGGTGTATATAAATGAAAGCCTCACTCAGCCATATGCTAATTTCAATCGGTGTTCTTGTCATCATGATGGAATCCTCATTACCTGGTTATAGATTGGTATTAGTTCAACACCTGCAGGGTCAACTAGGGGGAAGGTGTTATGCTGAAATACCAGAAACCCCTAAAGATCACATCACTGATCATAAAGCCAGGTGCATCTTCCGATATATAATTCCAAATGTAGCGTGTGCCTGCTCGACACAAAATACAGTGCCATTTTAAGGGCTCGCTAATCTTTGTAGACAGTATATGTATGGGGTTGTATTAAAATCCTCACCGGGAAAGAATGCTTATATTCATGGTAAATTCTTCCCAGATTTTCGGCGGAACCTTTAAAACTCGACATCCTTCTTGCAACTATAGAAGTTCATGTATCTTTAAACGACAAAGCATATATATATATATATGATGAAAAATATGGAAAAGACAAAACAAAATCCGAATATGCAAGTTTACTGTTTTAATGTTGTTTTACTGTTTAAATCAGTAAACTTGCATATTCGGATTTTGTTTTGTCTTTTCCATATTTTTCATCATACCGTCGGATCTACATCTACATATTTGCTTACATATATATATATATATATATATATATATATATATATATATATATATATATATACAAACACACACACACACACACGCGCGCACACACACACATACACACACACCTATATATATATATATATATATATATATATATATATATAATATGCGTATTTAGGTAGCTATCCTTCTTTCATGCATATTTCTCTGTCTAAGGTAGCCAATAAGAAAGACGGGAATAGAAACATAAACAATAGCATTAATATATTTTTACAAAAAACAAATGACCCTAAATTACAAACAAGACGAATCTATAATTAAGAATATAAAAATTGTAAAACACCAGTTACCAATAACAAAAATATAGGTTATTTATTACAAAAAAATTTAAACCTCTAAATTTATAGTTAAAAATAATTCACTTCTTACAACAAAATTTAAAAAAGATAATTATCATTTACGAATTTAAATGTCCATTAAGGAATTGTATTCCTGATCAATCAAAATTCGTAAATAATTATATAAGGCATGCTACAACATGTTTGACACGGAGAATCGCAATACATCTTTCTGATCATAGCTTAATTAGGTCACATTTAAGTACTCAGGGAAACCTACTGGAACCTATACGTAACATACAATGCAAATATAATAGCATCATCTACATGCAAAACAGGCTAAATCATGGAAGCTTTACTAATAAAAACAAAAAAAAACAGTAATATCAACTACGAACAGCGACACAATATCTTCACCGTATTTTGAAAATGAAAACATTATATAAATAGATACATAGAACGATCTATTTCTTTTTAACAGTTAATATATTTAATTCTAGAAAATGGCTAGAAGTATGGCCGAAAGCCCTCGGAAAGAAATAACAATTGAAAAGGAAAAAGTATAAGATCACATGAGAAATTGTATAAAAATAAATCAAAGCATCTTCACCGTATTTTGAAAATGAAAACATTATATAAATAGATACATAGAACGATCTATTTCTTTTTAACAGTTAATATATTTAATTCTAGAAAATGGCTAGAAGTATGGCCGAAAGCCCTCGGAAAGAAATAACAATTGAAAAGGAAAAAGTATAAGATCACATGAGAAATTGTATAAAAATAAATCAAAGCATCTTCACCGTATTTTGAAAATGAAAACATTATATAAATAGATACATAGAACGATCTATTTCTTTTTAACAGTTAATATATTTAATTCTAGAAAATGGCTAGAAGTATGGCCGAAAGCCCTCGGAAAGAAATAACAATTGAAAAGGAAAAAGTATAAGATCACATGAGAAATTGTATAAAAATAAATCAAAGCATCTTCACCGTATTTTGAAAATGAAAACATTATATAAATAGATACATAGAACGATCTATTTCTTTTTAACAGTTAATATATTTAATTCTAGAAAATGGCTAGAAGTATGGCCGAAAGCCCTCGGAAAGAAATAACAATTGAAAAGGAAAAAGTATAAGATCACATGAGAAATTGTATAAAAATAAATCAAAGCATCTTGTCTGTCGTATGCAATGAAATATATATATATATATATATTTATATATATATATATATATATATATATATATATATATATATATATATATATATATATATATATATATATATATAAAAGTGAACATAGAAGTCAACTCGTGGCCTGTCGATTGCATCTAGCATGAAACAGACTGTCACCTCTAAGTGTTGACTTTTATGTTCACTTTTATATTTACACAGACTCTATCTCTGATATTGAGCACTTTGTCCCATAAATATAGCACTCTTTAAGACTATATTTCTTCACACACACACACACACACACACACATATATATATATATATATATATATATATATATATATATATATATATAGGTAACTATACTCGTGTCGAAAAACCTTCGAACTCTTGATTTAACAATATCCAAATCAATCACGAAGGAAAAAAAGGTTTTAAAAAAAGAAAGAGCCAGGAACATGAAAGTCTTGGTAGGTTGTCTGGCTCATTAGGTTTGACTATATATATATATATATATATAAAAATATATTAAAAATTAATTTTTTTTTAGAAATGTAGTTAAAACATATTCTAACCTAAACAGCCCGACAAAATCTTTAAGTATACAAATAGAAAAAATACCATAAGAATCTTTGCCATTAAAAATATAAAAAAATTTTACAAAAAAAACCCAGACGACATACATTTAGCGGATGTCAGAATGTGTTGAAAAATACACCCCTACCCATCCCTAAACATAACTCCGCTTTCGAATGTAACTATTAACTGTTATAATGAAAATTAAAAAATTGAACACCCTACCACCCCTTGTCTAGATGAATGGATTTTCTCGGTATCCTTGGAGACCCTCAATTTTGAATATTTGCCTTGCCTTTAAAACCGTGGATTTAAAAAATAAGTTACTCCAAAATTCGCTTGACGAGGAAATGGAACTAATGTCTTTAATTTGGTAACAAAATTGAATTCAAAGGCTTTGGCTTCCATTTTCGAAACATGGTTATCACTGTGTAGCGACATAACCATATTTTAAATCAATTAATATAATATATATATATATATGTTTCATACATATATATATATATGTGTGTGTGTGTGTGTGTGTGTGTGTGTGTGTGTGTGTATTGCTGTGTTCGCGCGTGTGTGTGGATGTAAGGTATATCTATGAAGGAACAAAATGAATAAAAAGACAAGAGGACAAATTCTAAGCCGATACGTTTCGTTCGCTAAGAGATTTTATCAAGGCAAATGTAAGATTTATTTTGTTGTACAAACTTATATACAAGAGCAAGGGTGACACAGGTTTATGAAGACTTAAATTGGAGAACGTACATGAATTATCATCAGTTGGATGAAATCATGTGGAGGACATAACGTGCCATATTTCAATGTAAGGTAAAAGTAGTCGAGTTAAAAATATATATTTCTTGAACATTACCCCCCAAATTGGCAAAATTTGCCATAAATAACACGAAAAAGGAAAGAACAAATCATAACATAATATAAAGCAAGTAAGGCAAAGTAAAAGTAATAAGGCAAAGTAACAGGAATAAGGCAAAGTAAAAGTAATAAGGCAAAATAACAGTAATAAGGAAAAGTAACAGTAATAAGGCAAAATAACAGTAATAAGTTAAAATAAAAGTAATAAGGCAAAGTAAAAGTAATAAGGCAAATTAAAAGTTATATGATAAAAATTTCACAGACTAAGAATTGGGGTTGACACTCAAGAGCAAGTTCGGATAAGCGAATGTAGCTTTCAGACCAAGACAAGACAGACCGGGACTGAATCAGATGAAACCGAGAAATGCCCTGATTCCCAGCCTGCATTTATGTAGTTCTTCCTATAAATTGCGGAGGGGAAAGTGTATTTCAGTCATTCTCATTTGCGATTCGAAACAACATAGCCTTAGTGAGGCCTTATTATATTTTTTAATAGTTTTTATTGCTTTCAATTATTTTTCGTCACTAGAATCATTGTTGGTAGATAGATAGATAGATAGATAGATAGTAGATAGATAAGAACATACCGAGATAGATAGATAGATAGATAGATAGATAGATAGATAGATAGATAGATAGATAGATAAGAACATACCGAGATAGATAGATAGATAGATAGATAGATAGATAGATAGATAGATAAGAACATACCGAGATAGATATATAGATAGATATATAAGAACATACCGAGATAGATATATAGATAAGAACATACTGAGATAGATAGATGGATGGATAGATAGATAGATAGATAGATAGATAGATAGATAAGAACATACCGAGATAGATAGATAGATAGATAAAAACATACCGAGATAGATAGATAGATAGATAGATAGATAGATTGATAAGAACATACCGAGATAGATAGATAGATAGATAGATAGATAGATAGATAGATAGATAGATAGATAGATAAGAACATACCGAGATAGATAGATAGATAAGAACATACTGAGATAGATAGATGGATGGATGGATGGATAGATAGATAGATAGATAGATAGATAGATAAGATCATACCGAGATAGATAGATAGATAGATAGATAGATAGATAGATAGATAAAAACATACCGAGATAGATAGATAGATAGATAGATAGATAGATAGATAGATAAAAACATACCGAGATAGATAGATAGATAAAAACATACCGAGATAGATAGATAGATAAGAACATACTGAGATAGATAGATAGATAGATAAAAACATACCGAGATAGATAGATAGATAGATAGATAAAAACATACCGAGATAGATAGATAGATAAGAACATACTGAGATAGATAGATAGATAGATAGATAGATAGATAGATAATAATGAGAATTAGATAGATAGATAAAAACATACCGAGATAGATAGATAGATAAAAACATACCGAGATAGATAGATAGATAGATAGATAAAAACATACCGAGATAGATAGATAGATAAGAACATACTGAGATAGATAGATAGATAGATAGATAGATAGATAGATAGATAGATAATAATGAGAATTAGATAGATAGATAGATAGATAGATAGATAGATAAAAACATACCGAGATAGATAGATAGATAGATAGATAAAAACATACCGAGATATATAGATAGATAAGAACATACTGAGATAGATAGATAGATAGATAGATAGATAATAATGAGAATTAGATAGATAGATAGATAGATAGATAAAAACATACCGAGATAGATAGATAGATAGATAGATAGATAGATAGATAAAAACATACCGAGATAGATAGATAGATAAGAACATACTGAGATAGATAGATAGATAGATAAATAGATAGATAGATAGATAGATAGATAGATAGATAGATAGATAGATAGATAGATAGATAGATAGAGAAATGTGTTATAGTGAAATGTAGAAAGAATGAGCTTTTATACAACAGAAATTTTAGTTAACTTTAAAAGAAGAGTTTGACCAACATATATTATTACACAAGTCTGCTATTCTCTTCCATTGTAGCTCGGTACACAAACGGTTGGCCTCCCGTACAGACATAGACTGAAACATTCAATAATTTTTTATCAGCATTCCATCACGAGCAAGGCGGGAGTTCCACTAGTACACAAGTGGTTACAGCGAAGAGAACAGATAGGGGGATTAAGGAAATGATAAAAAGAAGAACGGAGAAAGATAAAAAAGAACATGGATCAAAGCAACAGATGATGTCGATTGACATTACATTTAAACTTTTGAATATTATAGTTTTCATGGAAGCATGTAAGAGGAAGGCAGTTTCTCTGCCGGGAAGCTATTTTGTAGAAGAGGCGGTTATATTTAACTGTTTCGACAGGTAAAGGGTGGGATCGAGATGGCAACCTAGTAGCATGCTTAAATTCATGCAGTCGGGGCACCAGTGAAAATAGCTCGTCAGAGCAGTTGCCATGAAAACATTTGTAGAAAAGACAGAGGGAAGCTATATTGCGTGTATGAGAAAGTGACTGGATTTTAGATCCCAAGTCAGGACCGATCACATTGCATATCCGTCTTTGGATTTTGTCGAGAACCTCGAGATAAACAACGGGGGCGCCAGACCATATATGCAACAGTATTCCATGCATGGATGAATGGCAGATTTGTGGATATGAAAGATGGACTCAGAGGTGGAAAAAAAAAACTTCTGGCACGACGTAGATATCCAACTCTCTTTGCGGTAGATGCAACTATTGACTCAATGTAGTTAGTTGTTCCACCACAGGTCAGTGGAAAACGTGAGACCAAACAGACGCAGGGAGGACCTCTCGTGAAGTTGAACATCAACCATGCTGATAGAAGACAGGGAAGCGTATCTATGGTGAGTAAATGTCTTTAAATCCAGCTTACGTCAGGGAAAAATAAACCCTGGTGGAAATGGGCAAGTTTGAATTTTGTTTTCAAGTCACTTCAAGATACAGACGCCTGCTCTTGCGTTATTTTATTTGTTTCTTTTCTATTTCAAGAAAGAACACGGAGTGGGGGGGGGGGGGGGGGGGCAGAAAAGAAAAACTTTAGAAGCATCTGGCAAATTTGTCGCACCAATAAAGAGACAGATGTCAACCTTTCTGTGGGAATGACTTCTGTAAAAATGCATTTCTTTCAATGTTTAAATTGATTGTTACTAGGAGAGACCTTCCTCAATTTGATTGATTGGAACAGGGCAGCGTAAAAATGTTAGTGTTGGTACAAATGCAGTTTGTGCGATGAAGAGTAAAAGGAAATGGACAGTCATACGAGGGATGTGTGAGACAAGTCGATCAAAAACAGAGATTGAAGGAATACTTTATAGGTAGATAAATTCGAGAAAGCTTATATAGATAGATATGAATAGTAGGAAAGAGCTGGAATTCTAATTAGATATGTTCTGAGTAGAAATTCTATCTATCTATCTATGCTACTCTCTCTCTTTATATGTATATGCCGCACCCTCTATATCTATGTAGCTATCTATCTATCAATCGAGAGAGAGAAAGACAGAGAGAGAGAGAGAGAGGGGAGGGAGAGGGACAGAGGGAGAGTTATATAGAGAGTTATATAAAATAATAGGGAAAGAGCGACTAATAAAAAATAGGTGAAAATTGACAAATGAGAAGCAGATACGCACACATAGAATCATATAAAATGAGGGGTAAAATATATAGCAGAATTGGAAGAAATGCTTTCGTGCAACGCGTTTCATCCTTTAGGCCTTCATCAGAATAAGTTTCTTATGCTGGCAAAAATACATATGCGCACGAACAAGGGATTCTTGGAATTATAAATTTATTTGTTTTTCACACAGACACACACACACATACACACACACACACACATATATATATATATATATATATATATATATATATATATATATATATATATATATATATTTTTTTTTTTTTTTTGTCATCCACAGACAGACTGTTTCGCTGTTTCACAGCTCATCAGTGTGGCTAGACGTCCGGTTGCCTCTAGCTACGATCGAAACCCGACTGATTTTGCGTCAGTCGGAATATATATATATATATAAATGAGCATTGAAGTCAACACTAAGAGACGACAGACTGCTCCATGCTAAACGCAATTACTAGGCCTGACGATTGCGTCTAGCATGAAATAGACTGTCGCCTCTGAGTGTTAACTTCAATGTTCACTTTTATATTTACATACGCTCTGACTCTGATATTGAACACGTTATCCCATAAATGTGGCACATATATTTATTCTCTCTCCCTCTCTTTATATATATGTAAACATACACACACACACACACACACACATATATATATATATATATATATATATATATATACTTTGCCGGTTTTTTATTCTACATCCAACACAATTTTATTAATACCAGCACTCAATGTTCACACACACACACACACACACACACACACACACACACATATATATATATATATATATATATATATATATATATATATATATATATATATATATGATATAATATAGCTATATTTATTTAGATTCTTTTTACTTTTCTTTTTGTTTCCATCACTTCTTTTATTTTCACAGTCTGGGATATCAAATATGATGGGAAAAAAGATAAAGAAAAATAATTTTCTGCCATATACATACCTACATACACACACACACACACACACACACACACACACACACACACACACACACATATATATATACACAAACACACACATATATATATATATATATATATATATATAATAAAAAGACTTAAACACTAATATTCCATGGTCATAATTTATTCCATTGGAATCGAAAATACGATCCAATTTATCAGACCTACAAATTGAAAACCAAATTTGAATTTGTAGGTCTGATAGAATAAATTATGACCATGGAATATTAGTGTTTAAGTCTTTTTATTATATACTTACTGTTGTGGTGGGATCCACCTAATCTGCATAGGTGACTACCAGCTATATAAATAGTGGTTGGTACCGGAAGACGAAGAAGTTGAATCACTCGGTCCCAAGGAAAGTGTAGTATCTGTTCGCAGATTACTCACTGAATGATCGCCTATGGGGCCGGGATTCCTTCTCCGATACAGGCCGGCGGCGGGGATTCGTCCCTGCGCTGGTAGTATCGCAGCTAAGACTAGCTATGACCAGCTAAAGACCAGCTTGGACAAGCTAAGACCAGCTAAAGCCAAAGCACTGCGGCCCGGGTGAAAACTCGGGTCCATTCCCCCTCCCTTCCCACATTAAACCCTGACCTTGTGTCACAACCTGACCCTGTGGGAGGTCAAGTAAATCAACAGGCCGGCGGCAGGGATTCGTCCCTGCGCTGGTAGTATCGTGGCTACGTATGACCAGCTTGGACAAGCTATGACCAGCTAAGACCAGCCAAAACCAGCTATGACTAGCTAAAGCCAAGGCACTGCGACCCCGGTGAAAACTCGGGTCCATTCCCCCTCCCCTTCCCACTTTAAACTCCGACCTTGTGTCACAACCTGGCCCTGTGGGAGGTCAAGTAAATCCCAAGGCTAAGATCAAAGTGTAGTATCTGTTCGCAGATTACTCACTGATCGCCTATGGGGCCGTGGATTCCTTCTCCGATACAGGCCGGCGGCAGGGATTCGTCCCTGCGCTGGTAGTATCGTGGCTACGTCTGACTAGCTATGACCAGCTTGGACAAGCTATGACAAGCTATGACCAGCCAAGACCAGCTATGACTAGCTAAAGCCAAGGCACTGCGACCCCGGTGAAAACACGGGTCCATTCCCCCTCCCCTTCCCACGTTAAACTCCGACCTTGTGTCACAACCTGGCCCTGTGGGAGGTCAAGTAAATCCCGGCTAAGATCAAAGTGTAGTATCTGTTCGCAGATTACTCACTGATCGCCTATGGGGCCGGGATTCCTTCCCGATACAGCACGGCGGCAGGGATTCGTCCCTGCGCTGGTAGTATCGTGGCTACGTCTGACTAGCTATGACCAGCTTGGACAAGCTATGACAAGCTATGACCAGCCAAGACCAGCTATGACTAGCTAAAGCCAAAGCACTGCGACCCGGGTGAAAACTCGGGTCCATCCCCCCTCCCCTTCCCACGTTAAACTCCGACCTTGTGTCACAACCTGGCCCTGTGGGAGGTCAAGTAAATCCCGGCTAAGATCAAAGTGTAGTATCTGTTCGCAGATTACTCACTGATCGCCTATGGGGCCGGGAGTCCTTCCTGATACAGGCCGGCGGCAGGGATTCGTCCCTGCGCTGGTGGTATCGTGGCTACGTCTGACTAGCTATGACCAGCTTGGACAAGCTATGACCAGCTAAGACCAGCTATGACTAGCTAATGCCAAAGCACTGCGACCCGGGTGAAAACTCGGGTCCATTCCCCCTCCCTTCCCACGTTAAACTCGACCTTGTGTCACAACCTGGCCCTGTGGGAGGTCAAGTGAATCTCGAGGAATCACTCGGTCTCAAGGCTAAGATCAAAGTGTGCTATCTGTTCGCGGATTGCTCACTGAATGATCGCCTATGGGGCCGGGATTCCTTCTCCGATACAGGCCGGCGGCAGGGATTCGTCCCTGCGCTGGTAGTATCGTGGCTACGTCTGACGAGCTATAACCAGCTCTGACCAGCTTGGACAAGCTATGACCAGCTAAGACCAGCTAAGACCAGCCAAGACCAGCTATGACTAGCTAAAGCCAAAGCACTGCGACCCGGGTGAAAACTCGGGTCCATTCCCCCTCCCTTCCCACGTTAAACTCCGACCTTGTGTCACAACCTGGCCCGGTGGGAGGTCAAGTGAATCTCGAGGAATCACGAGATCCAACTAGAGACTCTGATCGACTGCGACTAGTCAACACATTCTCCAGGAACGTCTTCCCAGAAATACACAGAAATACTATATGTACTTATTGTGTACACTTTCTTGTTATAATACATTCTTGTTCTAAGTACATTTTGTGTTGCATTATTATTCCATGCAATAGGCGAGATTCAACATTGAGTCAAGACTCAACACTTACTCTGTCCTGGACATTGAGTTCTACCTAGATCATATCCTCTTGGAATTATTTTTATACATATATGCATGTGTATATATATTTATATTTTTTGTTATATGATTGCATATGTATGTGTATATTTACCACTAATATTATCTATCTATCTATCTATCTATCTATCTATCTACCTATCTATCTATCTATCTATCTATCTATATATATATATATATATATATATATATATATATGGGAAAACTGAAAGAGCGTATATTTTTCTCTGATAAGATCTCGCGAATATTTACGACAGTAGACGAAATTGAATAAATATATTGTTTAATAAATAAATGAGGCATTTACTCAAATACGAATATCCACTAAAATAACGTGTAAGTAATATATATATCTATTTATATATATAAATATATATATATATATATATATATATATATATATATATATATATATATATATATATATATATATATATATATATATATATATATATATATATATATAAATAAAGGAAAGAGGTTATAGTAGTCCCAACGAGAGAAAAGTGTGTATATTAAAAAGATGAGAGAAACTGCAAAGGTTTTTGGTTGTAATGTGAATTAAAAAAATATATATATATTATGCTTTATTAAGTATAATTATAATTTAAGTATAATTATTATTATAATACACACACACACACACACACACACACACACACACACATATATATATATATATATATATATATATATATATATATATATATATATATATATATATGAATAAGACAAAAGGAAAAATTAGACGATTCTTTTCGTCCTTTGATGGACATTATCAATGTAAATGTAAGGATTTTAATTTACTACAATTATTTATAAACAAAATTATAATTATCGTTGATATAATAATATAATTAATATTCAAATTATTTTATTCATAGATTAATTCATGTATTAAATAATTTCTAACAATAGAAGGTTATTAGTTTAACAATTTTTTTTATTTTGAAACATTTTTATAATCCTGTATGTTGGCCTGTGAAAGAGGTATTTCTATCAGAAACGAAGTTATTTAAAAAATTCATGTAACAGATATATGTTTTGCTAAGATTCGATAGTCTCACTCTCAAGAATCTTTAATAAGTGTGGCATATTTTAGATCGAATTCCTGGTTGAATTTATTTCTATGTATAAATAACTCATTTGATAAATTATTGTATATATGTCCCTTTTTGTGTTTCTAGATAGATTTTTGTTAATTTCTGGAAACGACTGAGTATACCGTAAGTTTGAAACCAAGGTAGGGAATTCAACTTATCAGCTAATTTTTTTAAGTATATATATATATATATATATATATATATATATATATATATATAACCCCTAAGATAATATTTTTAAAATGTCTATTTTTTCAGATGATCAACAAATCTTAATTAAATTGTATATTCCTTAAGATAAAATTTCATTAAATCAGTTTCAACACTTTCAAACATTTTTTTATCAATATGGATAAAAATATTAATTAAAAATTAAGATGTGTAAAAGTAAGTGAACCCTCACATTCGGTGACCTTCCTTTTGAGGTTACCATGTCAACTTGTCTTTTTCCATAATTTTCAAGCAGTTCTAGGCAGTTATGAGGTTCAATTTCCGACCATTCTTCTTGGTAAAACTTCCGCAATTGCTCGATTTCAAAAAGTTTTCTTGCATGCACTGACTTTTTTCACCTGAATCATAGATTTTTTAATTGGTTTTAGAACAGGATTTTGACTAGGCCCTTCCAAGACTTGAAATTTCGTTTTACGAACTCATTCTTTTGTGGATTTGCTTTGCTGCTTCAGATCCTTGTCGTGTTAGAAGGTCAAGGTGCCACCTAAACCCAACTTTCGAAATGAAGACAAGAAATCTTCATTCGAAATTTCTTGGTATCTTTCAGATTCTATTGTGCCGTCTATTCTGCCCGTCCAACTAAAGCAAAGCATCCCAAAATCATAATGCTGTCACTGTCATGTTTAATGGTTGATAGCAAATTCTTCTCTTCAAAAGCCTTATTAGGAACTCGCCACATTGTTCCTTCAAAAAAACTCTAGCTTGATTTCATTCGACCATAATACCATTCGCCGGAACTTTTCTAGCTTATTAATATGTGATTTGGCATAGTTGAGCCGAAGAAGCAGTGGCTTTTTCTAGGTATTCTGTCATGAAGAGCGGTGTTGTTCAGAATTCGTCGGGCTGTATGCACGTGGATACCGACATTTGCCAGTGAACATTGGAGAACCACAAAAGTCACAGTACGATTTACCTGGCCTTACCTAGATATCTAGTTGCTGTTGCAGTTATCTTTCGCTGAGAGTCACTTCTTGATGCTATCATACCAAAGTCCTTTAATTTAGAAATAATTTATTGCACGGTGGAGAATTGCACTCAAAATCGTTCTGATAGTTTTTTGGCCCCCTTCTCCATTATTATAGGTTTCAACTAATCTGTTTAAGGAATTTGATTGTGATATCGTACAATAAAATTTCTTGACCCAATTAGTCGAAAGCCGTTGGACCTAACAAACTCAAAACTATCTCTCCATACATTATGTTAAAAAAGAAATCTACACTGCAAAAGCATTAACTTAACATATGGTCCGCTGCTCCTGTTGTATATTTATAGATTCTTGATAAAATCCAAAGATCATCTATTTTACTGGTCGTGATCTGGCATCACAGCTTCAGCAATTTTCCCACCACCGTCAGATTGAAATACTGTTTGTGTGAGTGCTATGGAGTAATGAGTTTACCAGGTCATAGAAAAAGCTGTTTCCGCTATGTACGGCGCATCATTATGTTCTATTTTAAATGTGTTGTTTTCGTTGATTGTTGGAATGACATCTCGTGCAGGAAAGAAATCATAGTTCATACTTTGCAGAAATCTTTAAAAAACAACGCAAGAACCAATTGAAAGTGTCCATTATTCTTTCAGAACTTGATGCACATTCAGACAAAAAAATCTTTCTCGAAACGGAACGAAGCAACATAAATGTATGGAAAATGGACTTCAAAATTATGCTAGATCACATTTTCTTCCGTAATCTATCTATCTATCTATCTATCTATCTATCTATCTATCTATCTATCTCAGACTTTATTATCTATCTATCTCAATCTGTTCATTATCTATCTCTCTATTTCAGACTTTATTATCTATCTATCTATCTATCTATCTATCTATCTATCTATCTATCTATCTATCTATCTATCTATCTGTTCATTATCTATCTCAATCTGTTCATTATCTATCTATCTTTCTATCTCTCTATCTATCTATCTATCTCAAACTTTATTATCTATCTATCTATCTATCTATCTCAATCTGTTCATTATCTGTCTGTCTATCTATCTCAGTCAGATCATATCTATTTACGGTCTACGGCAACTGTGAGTGTCGACCCATGCTTGCCTATATAATCGGGTATAAACCCGACTGATATATATCTATACACGCAATTATAAATCCCGTGCAATGTTTACGACTTAAATCGAATATGAAACCGAGAATCTTTGCATATTGGCTCAAGGGGAAACTCGTCAAATGTTTGTTAAAAACGCAAATAAATAACATACCATTTCGGACACGGATAAACTCAAGTAAAAAACCAACCAGTATTTACATATATACTGGCAAACCAAGATTTATATATAGAATAAAGTGTACATATTTTTCTATTGTCTCAATGAAAAGCTCAGCTACTTTTTACCTCTCAACAATTACAAATCAGAGCAAATTCTGCATCTGGACTCAAGCATTAATCCAATCAAATTTTGCCCAAAGACGTATGTAAAATCCTTCTCAATATTCGCGCGTAGACGAACGTATTAACCCAGCAAAACTTTCCTTATATTCTCAAGTATAAACCATAACCACATTTACATATAGACTGATGTATAAGCTCAACCAGTGTTTGCCTGTGGAATTAAGTATATCGACTTACGCATAAATGCAATCACTGTTTACCTAAATATTCAAGTATAAAGCTTGAGATATAGACTAAAGTGTGAACCAACCTCCGTTTGCCTTTAGACTTAATTATAAAGGCTACCAAGGTATACCAATCAATTCCATACGAAAGCCAATCAATGTTCATCTATATACTAAGTTCTTAGAAGTGACTATCATACCTTGCGAATGCCCACAGTCCATCACCTCTCAAAAGGTTCTACGGAAAAAAATGATCACATGTTCATTTTCCTAGCATTAAACATGGTTTCACTGGACACTTTCATCGCAAAAAAATGTATGACAGTATGCATTACTGTTTAAGTGCCTGAAAAATATGATACACTAGTATTACTTCATGAGATTTCATCAAATTATCAAATTCCGCGATTATGTGAACATTGTTCGAAAATAATTGTTTGAAAACAATTATTCGAAAAACATTTATTTGAACTGTACATTTTTTGAATGGAAATTAACCGAAAGGACATCGAAAATAGTCAATTACTGAAGGGTACTCGTCAAAGGATGTGAATTATATTTTATGTTTTCCATTTACGTCACGGTATTTCTTGGCACTCTTGATATTTTGGCAACCTTCTCTTACTTTGCGCAATATGAATTTCTTGCAAATCTCGTTCTCTTTTAAGAGCGTCTAAGAATTTCCATATTGTGGAATACTGGGATGACACTTTCTGCAAAAAATCTCTATCAAGTGTGTTATTAGTTCGAAGTAAATCAGCATTGACTCTCAAAGCAAGACTACATACGTATTTGAAACATAGGTATTTTGAATAATTATCATTTAGTATAGTTGTACTTTCGATTAATTTTCATTCAAACAAATTACTATTCGAAAAAATCTAAAATCTGACTTTTTTTCTGGGACATCCTCTATAATAAAATGTATGTGAGATGTGATGTTGAAACTAAAAAAAGTTTATATTATTATAAGTTAGTTTATTTCTAATGTTTTCGTCATATACAAAATCTAAAATTTCCTACACTATTTACATTATTCGGACTATTGTCCTCATTTTCGTCGCCATATTTATTACAACGTTTCGGCCGTTGCACGCTCCGGCCTTCTTCAGGTGGTTGGAATGTCGAACTGAACCCTTTATTTCGCTCAGGATACATAGCACAGTGAATAAAGGCGTTAGTTAGATCCAGTGACAGGACCCAAAGAGTGTGAGTTCAATACATGGTTAAGGCGGTGGAGAACCTGGAGAGCGGAATTAACAGGAGATAACTGATATCCATTAGACATAGCACGTGGAATTGGAACAGTCTACCTCAGCGAGCGAAATAAAGGATTCAGTTCGACATTCCAACGACCTGAAGAAGTCCGGAGCGTACAAAGACCGAAACGTTGTGATAAATATGTCAACAAAGATGAGGATGATAGTTCGAGCAATGAAAATAGTGTATATAATACCTCATCTCAGAAATATAGACATATACTAAAATTTCCTGTTTTTTATGGGGTACCCAGAAGAATAAAATTCGGCTCTATCTTCCTAGTATTGTCTGTTTAATTTTCCCTCGTGTAGATATCATATACTATTTAGATTCGCATAGGATGTGATTTCATGAATCATTCCTGTATCTATTTTAAAAACTAAAACCATGAATGCATTTTATTTTTACGCCTAATGCGATTCACACACAAATATGCAAGTCAATATACAACGATAAGAGGATTTTAGACTTCAGTCAAAACTTTTGTTCGTGCAAATACTCAGGCATTTTGAAAGAGTTCAAATTTGGTGGGGTTCTTTTCTGGAAAATATTTCGCTGGCCATATATGCAAGTTTGATAAAAAACAAGAACATTATCAAAATATTACATACATGCAATATACGATTTCCTTAACTTGTCTTCTGGTTCGAATATCATATTCCACGCATTGGGTTTTTAACATGAGACACTAAAAAAATATCTGAACGTGCATTAGCGTAGCGTAAAATGTCTTCGAAAATATGAACAATGTATTAAGGAACGGAAAAATTTAGTTAGCAACAAACACAAGCGCACTCATGCGATATATATATATATATATATATATATATATATATATATATATTTCAAACATTTCACCCCAAGCAAGGCGGGGGTGCCACAAGCATGCAAGGGGTTACAGAGAATGGGAGCAAGAGTAAAGAGGCATGATTGAGGAAAGGATGAAGAGAAGGAAGGGGAATAGACCAAGGCATCTGGAGATGTCGATTAACATTTCATTTGAATAGTTGGCGATTATAGCTATCAGGGAAGAGAGTAAGAGGAAGGTAGTTCCACAGACGGGAAGTGCAAGACATGAAGCTATTGGAGTAGAAGTAACTGTTACATTTAACCGTTTCGACAATGAAACGGTGGGACTGAGATGTCTACCTAGTGGCACGTTTAAATTCAGGCAGTTTGGGAACTAGTGAAAATTGCTCGTCACTGTCAAGTCCCCTATATGGTCGTGAATGCTGAACTATTTCTTCATAGATGAATAAAAATATGAGGCCACATCGATGTGGTTCTACAGAAGGACGCTGTGAATACCATGCACTGGACATGTGGGAAACGAGGAAGATTTCAATAAAAATAAAAAGGATATTTATATTTATAATCAGAAACATTTCAGGGACATATGAAGGAAAGATGGCTGGGAAACATTTCAAATTGACAGGACATGACGTTGGCAAGAGAGTGAGAAGGGATCTGCACATTGCATATCGAGGTGTGTTAATACTGGAACCGGAAGTGGGAGCGATATTAAGAAGAAAATATTGGTAAGAGCTAAAAAAGAAGATGTGGAGCACTATAATCGACCAAGTCCTGTGACAAATATCGATGAAGGGTGAATATTATGTATCTTGCTATTCATTTCTCTCTGCACACACACACACACACACACACACACACACACACATATATATATATATATATATATATATATATATATATATATAGTGTAACCCGGATATAAGAGAAGCCCGGATATAAGAGAGATTTTCTCTGGTCCCAAATTAGAGCCTGTGTTAATGTATATATATAATAGACCAAACCCGGATATAAGAGAAACCCGGATATAAGATACTTCTTCTCCGGTCCCGACAACACTCTGATATCCGGGGTACACTGTATAATAGTTTTAAAGTGTACTATATTTATGGGATAAATTGCTCAATATCAGAGATAGAGCGTATATAAATATAAAACATTGAAGTCAAAATCAGAGGCGACAGTCTGTTTCATGCTAGACGCAATCGTTATATATATATATATATGTATATATATATATATATATATATATATATATATATAAAATGAGACTGACACTCGTCGTCAGATTTACACGGGGAAATTGTGTTATATTATATATATATATATATATATATATATATATATATGTATATATATATATATATATATATATATATATATATATATATATAGAGAGAGAGAGAGAGAGAGAGAGAGACAATAGAGTGTGGAAGCTTTGACAAGTGCCTGAAAACCATACCAAGGTTGACCCACTCATTGTGAGTCAAATAGGGTAGACGGAACTCGTGAGGGCTGTCGCTAGCTGTGCTAGAACGAAGCCACAAGTCATCGTGGTCGAATTCGTGAGCGTGCTGGCCTTGTTCAAACTGTTGATCACGCTAGATAACGCACTCTCTCCCAGAATCTGTAACTAAGATCTGCTCAGAATAGTTTTCAACATAAATCAAAGGTGGGCTCTGTAGGTGTTGAATAAAGCGTCTGAAATAGGGATTAGCACGCCGCCCTAGTAGACGGGCATCCTCCAATACTTGTGGCCAGCTATAATATATATATATATATATATATATATATATATATATATAATTTTTAATTATTAAATTTTATCTTTAATCCTGTTTAGAACCTTCAAAACTTTGTTTAAATATTTTTTCATGCGTCATTGGATGAACATAAGTTAGTATAGGATATCTTAACTTTTTTTGCGGAGAAAAACACATTGATTCAGAAAATCTTACAAAAAATTAAATCAGTTTCAGATTTTAATGAAAATTGAAAGTATTCTACATCAGCTACCCCTCCCCCACTTACTTGATTTAATGTAACTTCGACACATTCCCTTTTGTAGGGCTTAATGTTTATATTAGTTATAAGCAGATGCCTTTGGAAAATTTTACTCGTTATTACAGAAAATCTTCTTTGAATCTTACAATAAAAAATACAATAAAATTAAGAAATTATTTAATTAGAAAAAAATTTAATTGCTTTTATATGTAAGATATATTCTGGACACTATGTTTTTTTAAGAATTTTTCTTTTCGATGAAAAATTAATTTTTTCAAGAATTGTTTTCATTTTTTTAATTAGAATAAGTTATAAATTTTCATCTTTTAAACCTCTGCATTAATTTGTAGAATTTATGTGATATTGTTAATAAGTAAAATCTATATTTACTAATCATACATAGCAAAGCATACTACAATTCAGCGACCCACACTATATTAAAAATAATTCCGTTTTTTTTTGTGTGTGATGAACGTGCCAATTTTTGTAAATACCAACGTCCCTATAGGAATTTATCAGAAAATAATAGCGGTAACTATAGTAAAATTAGAACCAAATTACGTGACATTCAGTAAAACATTAGATTATTATAAACAGTAGTTAATGAATTAAACACTCTAAAATATATAATTAAGAATTAAACTCTATATACATTATAAATACTAAATTAAGAATTAAAGATTTAAATGACTAAATAATGACACATTATAAAACACTATTACTAAATTATGAACTAAATAGTATAGTGACTTTCAATAATTTAAGAATTAAACTCTATAAAATCTATCATTAAATTAAATTATAAACAGAGTCTGTAACACTGTATTTAAATTAATAATTAAACACTAACCAAGAAATAAAAACTATAAACACCTACTAAATAAAACAAAATAGGCCTTTAAACACAAATAAAAACTGAGAAAAAGTTATCACCATTTTATTCATTATGTACATGTTTCTGTGTCATCCATTTTCTTTTCAATAACATGTGAGAGGAAAGGCACAGAAACCACTCAAACTAAGTAACCGTAAATGTATTTTAATTTAAAGGATGAATAAGATCCGCTTGTGAAATTTAAAAAAATACCTTCTCCAGCAAGAAATCAGTCTTTCGAAGAATTATTAAATTATCCTTACTTCAACTTCAGGTGATGTTAAGCAATCGAGGATTTTTCGTTCGTTGAAATACAATTAAAGTTTTAATATTTTATTTTATATTTTTATATTTTTATATATATATATATATATATATATATATATATATATATATATATATATATGTATATATAAAACTCATGCGAACTGTTTGGTCATTCTAATTGCCAGATTTCAACAATTGTGGGCCAAATACTAGACCTTCTAACCAAATCTGAATTTATTAAGTATCTCACAGTTAAGGATGAGAGCTCGTTGCCAAATTAATAGTTCATTTAAATCTACCCGGACGAGGAGGATAGCTCATTAGATCGCAAATATATGAAGGTCAAAGTTGGCTGGAAAGAAGCCAGAAGAGAATTCCACGAGCAACGAGTGTGAGAGAAGAAATGTTTATCATAGGACTTACGGTTACATCTGTTTTAACTTTAAGATGTTGAAACCTTGTTGCCAACAACCCAGTAGAAAATTGTCTGAGCCAGTTGGCAAATTAGTAGGTTACTTAAATCTGCACGGTCTCCATACCAAGGAGTCGAGCATATTAGAGCAAGTGCCAAGAAAATAATTATAGGAAAGTTAGAGGGAACCCCATCACGGCAGTGGAAAAACGACTGGAGTTGAGATGCGAGGTCAGGACCGATAATATTACAGACAATTCTTTGGATTTTGTAAAGAATCTCAAGATATATAGCAGGAGCACAAGACATTATATGGTAAAAATACTGAATGCACAGATGAATGGTAGATTTTATAAATATGAAAGATGGATTCTGACGTGAAAGAAGAAACAGTGAACCCACCTTCCCAGCGGCATACTTAAGAAATAATTCAATATAATACCCCACTGATTAAAGGATATTCGTTTCGCTTTGAAGACGTTTAAGTTTAAAAGCCATTCCTTGACCCAGTTAACAACTGATTGGAGGTCATATTGGAGGTTATATACAGTACTTATGCGCTGACTATTTTCATTTTATCTGTAGTTTATTTTTAAGTTAATGTCTACTTGATAATGGCGTAGTCAATGCGTACCTCACTAATTCGACTAAGTTCATATTCATATAGAGTCCGATAGATAATTTGTTGTTTAAATTAAGCAAAAATGGAAATAACACTGACATCTAATTTTAACATATATTTACCAAAATTATACAAAAATATATTGAAACACTAAAGTAAATTTATTCAATAAAATCGCCATTGGCTTCAACCACAGCCTTCAGACGACTTTGGTATTTTCAGCAACTCTTCTGGGCAGTTTTCTTGTTTAAGTTGATGAATGCTGCCATCATCTTTGCATTCAGTTAATCTTTGGTGTTACAAGCAATTTGGTTGGTCTCTCGCTCAACAGCATCTCACACACAATAATCAAGTGGGCTGCAATCTGGGGAGTTAGGTGATGTGGTCGCAGAAATTATCTGACAGCCATGACTAGATCCTTTTGCTTGTGTAGCATGGTGAAGATTTCTGTTATCAGTCATGCAGTTTTACTCTTGACCCAGCTCAGCACTACACCCTCGATTCACTTGATGTAGACCCACGTGTTAAGTGTGAGGCCCTCACCAACAACGTCGGGAGTTCTTTTCTCATCAGAACGATCAAAGTGAGTTTACCTAGCTGCCGTACCTTCGTAATCATCATTAGACTTATAAAACACTTTCCGAATCATTTGAACTGTCCTCAGATTGACACCGAAACACTTTGAAACGTTCGTATTGGAGCTTCCGGCGTGAATGCCAAGCCGTACAGCATGCTGTTTCCAAATTTCTGGCGGAGTGAATTGCGTCATGGTGCTCCTTTCTTTTCTCACTGACTGTGCTCAACTGGCCCTACTATAGGATGCAGTGGTCAAAATCAAAAAAACGAACAACACGCATGTGCTAAATTAAAAATATAAAATGGCAACAATTTAGCCAACGCACGCTGTATATACACGCGGATCTTTAAAATTCACGAATATTTCTAATACTAGATTTTCTGTGCATATATAACAAGCTTTGGTAATTATTTTTTCTCTTTCATGCTGTTTATTATATCTTCCGTCTGTACGTAATGAAGGTAAGAACAGGTTATTTCTGCCTTAAACTAAATTATATACATTATTCTAGGTTTATAATCACTCATACCCATACTCGCATGCATGTCAGTATCAACTGTAATTGTAATATTAGCCGTTACCTTTCAAGGAGAAATTTGGTATTAATTTTACCGGCCATACGGTACTGCTTGCGGTCGAAATTAATAAAGACTTTCTCTTCAATCAATTCTTCAGGAAAGTAGTTTTTTTTTCAAATCCAGTCGCTGTTATCGATCTCTCCAGTATTGATTGGCGTTTCCTTCCTAACATTTTATTTGACATATTATGGATTTCAGCATCTTTTTTATTTCATTATTTTGTCTTCGAGTAATATGTGATATTCTTTTTATTTGTTACTGCTGTTGGTGGACCTGAAATGGCGTGGCTTCTGCTATTTCGTACAGTTCTTTGTTTGCGAATCTGTGGCGCCACTCCACATCGTTCAAAGAAGGATGATCTTTACCAAGACACTCCTGTTTCTCTCAAATCCATTTTTAACCATTGATGTTAAGATGTGGGTGTATACAGCGAAGTGTTAATGGGTTTGGCGCCGTTCATATGTAAGTCTCGATCTGATAAGACTAAGAATATGACATGAGTTTTGAGGTTGATATTTTGATTTTGTATCAAATGGCCGAAACTAATACTAGGAGAGACTATTCTAGGTTTAGTTTCGTTTTCTTCTGTACTAAATCTGTTATAACTGATCCATACGCTGAGTTATATTTAAAATATTTAGTATTTACTAACTCCACTTCCAGAATTTTCATGATGTATTCATTGTATGTATGTAAAATTTTGTCTAATATCTAACTATGTTTTTTATATTATCTTGAACGAAATTTGATATCTGTTGAGACCATCGACGTAGGGAGCACTTACAATGTCCGATATATGGTTCTTATTTCGGACTTCGATAATATTTATTTCATATTTTTGGCAGATATCCTATAATGCTTCATATATGTAGACTGATTAAAGTTGCGTATAATAATTATAAGTTTCCGAAGTAGAGAAAACAAATAAATCTTTTCTTTTATGCTAGAAGTTAAATAATACCATGGCAATATCATTCATATGCCTTAGATAATAAAGTGTGTTTCATTAAGACGGATTATATATAAGGGTGTTTTATTAAGTTTAATCAAAGTCAGCCGTATATAAATCAGTGTTATTGGTAAAAATTCACGTATTTTTCTATTGGATCATATTATTAAATCATGGCAATATATAAAACAATAGTATCGTCTAAATGTCCACCAAATCTGAAAGAAAAAGTAAAAAGATTATTAGACGGTTAAACTTAATTCACATTTAAAATCGGTCCAAGTTATTGGAACACCCTTTTTATTCACAATGACTGTCTCACTTTATTTCCGTTGCTTTTTAACGCAACTTTTGTGTCATTATTCGAAACTCATTAGTCTCCTGACGGGGAGGAAATTACAAAAAAAAAATGTATCACCTTACATATGAGACTGCGAAAACCATCTGTGGCTGAGCCTTATAAGGATCAAAATGTGGATTCTTTTACAAAATGTGGATTCTTTGACGAAGCTTCATGTCCTACCTGAGAGCAAATTTTCTTTAAGATTTCTCAATATTGCTTGGCTGAGAGGTGTAATTAACACTGTTTAAAAGATTAAAAGAGGCATTTACTTCAGATACGAGTATTTACTAAAAGTAACATTTAACGAATTATCATGACTCATTTAAATTTAGAAATACCGATACATTATTTATTTCTCCGTAAACCAATACACCCCCATACAGTATGTTTGTATTATCACACTCATGGTATTAGATATAAAATTATTATTATTATTATTATTATTATTATTATTATTATTATTATTATTATTATTATTATTATTATTCCTTTGATATTTGGTGAATACTCATTTCTTTCCGGGTCCCGACCAGAGACCTAATGTCAGAAATAACATCCTGACATTTTTCATTGAGTAGTTTTGAGAAAAAAACAATCACACATATTTTACATAGATAAGGCCCTTCGTACGATGTGGGCTTTACTTGTGAGAATATTTTTTTTTATATTTCTTTAAGGCTTGGGCTACCAGGGATTCCTTTTATTAGTCTGCTAGAATATTTTCCAATCAATCCGAGGGCTCCAAATACAACTGGAATTGTTAATGTTCTCATGCTCCACAATTTTGAGATTTCGATTTCAAGGTCCTTGTATTTTGACAGTTTTTGAAGATCTTCAAAGATACATTGCAGTCTGCAGGGACTGCCATGTCAATAAGGAAGCACATTTTATCCTTGCGGTCTCTAATCACGATGTCAGGGTGATTAGCTTTAATCGTTGTATTTCGATAGTTTTGTGAAGATCTGCAAAGGTACATTAAAATCTGCAGGGACTGTCATTTAAAAAGCACTTTCTGTGTTTTTTTTGGCGTTTGATCACGATGTCTGGGTGATTAGCTTTGATTGTTATGTCTGGTGTGTATTGTAAGATCTCATAAAATTGTTACAGGTTTATCTTTGTAATCAGGATTTGGTGATGTTCTTACCAGTTTCATGTAGAAAATATTATTATCATTATTATTATATTATTATTCTTTCAGTTCAGGATGAGAGCGAACCTATCTCTCCACAACTTCCTATACATGAATGCTTATTTGCAGCCCATGTTCTGCCACCATTTTACACAAGCACGTTAAGTAGGCTACTTGCAGTTTCCCTTTGTCTTTCCGGCATTCAATAATATTTTTTCGTTACTACTGGGGGGAGTTCGAATTGATTACTTACTTCATTGTATTTTAGCAATTTTCTCCATATATAGCACATCGCATCTCGAATAAAGGACGTTATCGATTAGGAAAAAAATGTTTATCCAAAGAGAATATAAATTATAAATAAAAAATATCATTCCCTTTTAAAGTATTCGGAATAAAATTATTATCATTAAGCATTTTTCGAAAGAGAGAAGTTGGAAACCAGTAGAAAGTATGGTAGCCAGCAAAAGAAAAAAAATGATAAAGCAAACTACGATTGGGTTATTTGAAGAACAAATATATATACAGAACTTTAAATATCTGGGACGTGTTTTAACGGCGGATGGACAATGTTGCACTGAAATATAAATAGACTCTGAATTAGCCAATGATACGTATTAGGTCATCCCATAAGTTCTGTCCGAATTTTAACTTTTTGTTAAAATGAACGAAATTTAAAGAGTATTTTACAATGTCTAATGGAGTTGAACATTATTTGTATGTTTAGATGCATTTAAACTGATCAAAGTTTATTTCAGAGAACAATAAAATTAAATTTTGTTTGATTAAAACCCTGCTAACATGGAAGTACCCAAGAATCATTTCAGGCACATAATGCTTTATGATTTCAAGAAAGGAAACTCAGCAGCCGAAGCGGCTAGAATCATTCATTCAGTTTATGGAGAGGAATGTGTCAATGAAATAACTTGTAGAAGATGGTTTGCAAAATTCAGAGGTGGATATTTCACCCTTGAAGATGAAGACCGAACAGGATGTCCAGTTGAGTTTGATGAAAAGCTTCTTGAGGCAGCCCTTGAAGAAAATCCTGCTTTATCAGTTGAGGAATTGGCAGTGATTCTCAGTTCAAACCATCCAACTGTTCATCGTCATCTTCAACAACTTGGAAAAGTTCCTATGTAGTTTATTGTTATACCGAGAACTAAATATACATAGGACAGAGGCTCCGGGCAGCAACGATATGCAATAAACTATCCTTTTCAGGACAACTCTTTTTTCTGCTAGTAGCATAGCTGTCTTTCTCAAGACAACGTTCTTATCACCTTTCACATGAGCTTGCAGAGTTATCTTTTGCCTAGTGTACTGTAACATTATTATTGTTGATGTATTTTCTTTCAGAAAATTAAACTTGGTAATATATATTTTTACTCGTATCTTCATTATATTTGTTGCTGCCTTTCAGCATTCGATATTGGTTTGCGGCTCAATGTAAGGCCCACACCAATTTTATCAGGTGAAGACAGATCCATTTCAATTCACTTACTTTGAAATCATCAAATTCCAATTTTTAACGGCGGATGGATAATGTTACGTTGAAATATAACTACACTCTGGATTAGCCAATGATACATATATGATTAAACAAAAGAAATTTCCATTAGAAACAAAGGAAACAGTTCTGAACTTCTATGGAATAATATCAATCCTCTTGTATGGTAATGAATGTTGGACAATGTCCACACAAATGAAAAGGAAACCAGAAACAACAGAAATGCGGTTCTACAGAAGGATGCTGAGAATTCCATGGACGGAACGCGTAAGCAATGAACGAGCCTCAAGGAAAGGGGAAACAAAAGAACATTTATACTCGGAGATAGACAGCTAAAATTATCTTCGGCATATAATGATTAAAGGGCTTTGGGAAATTTGACAGGGGAAATATAGATAGAAGGAGGGACAGCGCAATAAAGCGAAGCAACTACCTGCCTGGCATGATTGTACGAATGAATAGTGGAAATCGGAGGGGAACATTGCTAAAAATCCATAGCTAAGGGATACAATGGATAGGAGATTATGGAGAGCCAATACCACCCACGTCCAGAGAGGACACGGCACGTGGAAACAGATTTCTTTCGATCAAATGCCGAAAATGTAAAGATAAACCAATCAAGAAAAAGTTGTTGTTACGATAGAACTTATTTGTTAATGCTTTTTGAGTTAAACCAATGACTCGAGCGATCGGTTCTACAATGTTTTTCTGCGTTACTCACCTAGAGATAAAATATATGGAGACGTTTTTTTTATTTTTCAAAACAATATTGCAAATGATAATAATAGTGTACTATCTGCCGTTTCCTTAGAAAGGATGTTTTGGCATTTATTCACCGAGCAGCTAGTGCAGCTTTCGGTTGAAATTTATAAATTATTTCTAATAAAATAATTTTTTCAGGAAAACAAGTTTCCCAGACCCAACAGTTGCTATCTATCTTTCCAATATTTATAGGCGCTTTCTTCATTTCATTTTGTTTGAGGTAGTGTTTCTTGTTCTTCTTGTTCTTCTTGTTCTTGTTCTTCTTCTTGTTCTTCTTGTTCTTCTTGTTCTTCTTCTTGTTCTTCTTGTTCTTCTTGTTCTTGTTCTTGTTGTTGTTGTTGTTGTTGTTCTTCTTCTTCTTCTTCTTCTTCTTGTTCTTGTTCTTGTTCTTCTTCCTCCTCCTCCTCCTCCTTCTTCTTCTTCTTCTTCTTCTTCCTCCTCCTCCTCCTCCTCCTCCTTCTTCTTCTTCTTCTTCTTCTTCTTCTTCTAAGAAGAAGAAGAAGAAGAAGAAGAAGAAGAAGAAGAAGAAGAAGAAGAAGAAGAAACTTGTTAGGAACAGTTTCTCTGCTCCTGAACTACTTATTCATATTTATTTGGCCGAAATAAGATTTGCACTCATTTTCATACAAAAACATGAAAAGTTAGATACAAGATTGACACTGACGAGATGTCAGTCACGGTTAGAGATTCCACTGTTGTCAATGTTGAGCTTAAACGTGAACACTTAGGGGCCTGAAATATGGTTACGTAAAACAGTTGAACAAATAGATATGTAAACAATCACTCCGGTGGGTGATTTGGGCAGTATGTGTGCGTGATTTGGCAGATAGATAGATAGATAGATAATGAACAGACTGGGATAGATAAATAGATAGATAGATAGATATATAGATAATGAACAGACTGGGATAGATAGATAGATAGATAGATAGATAGATAGATAGATAGATAGATAGATAGATAATGAACAGACTGGGATAGATAGATAGATAGATAGATAGATAGATAATGAACAGACTGAGATAGATAGATAGATAGATAGATAGATAGATAGATAATGAACAGATTGGGATAGATAGATAGATAGATAGATAGATAGATAGATAGATAGATAGATAGATAGATAGATAGATAATGAACAGACTGGGATAGATAGATAGATAGATAGATAGATAGATAGATAGATAGATAATGAACAGACTGGGATAGATAGATAGATAGATAGATAGATAGATAGATAGATAGATAGATAGATAGATAGATAGGATAAGGTAAAGTCAGCCGCTTTCTTCCGGCAATGATAACATTAGGTATTCATTGCCCGAGCATTTCGACTTGCTATAAGATGTTTCTCCAAACATAATTTTAAGTAAATAGTATTCGCAAGTCCAGAAGCGCTTAATACTCTTCTCAGTCTTCGTCCTTGTTTTTCGTTTAGCTTACTTTTGAACGGCAACATTTTGATTATGCCATTATTCTCTTTTCGAGTTACATATGCTACTCATTTTAGTTGTTGCTATTGTTGAAAGTTCTCAAGTGATGGGGTTTCCTTTTCATTTAGTATAATTTTAAGTTCGTGATCTTTTAATTGAGAAACCTCCAAGATTCAATATCTCGAAGCCATGTTTAAACAAATAAAGATTTATATAGGTGAAAAGATAATGATTAGTAAACTCCATTTCTAGAAACATATGTGGAACAGGCAATTCTTTTTTTCAGTAATCCGGTCGATACAGATGATCTGATAGTTTTATTCGTTGCTATTTTTAGGGTCCTACTCAGTAATTTTCTGCGCATTAAAGTCATTTTTTTCGCTTATCAACATTTTGTAGGTAAATTAAAGCTAGAACACATTATAGTGAGGTTTCTTTTCAGAATAATAATTATTTACTAAAGCAAGTCCTACTAATTAACCCATAGCTACGAGAGAAGATGCAGCTTCATAAGTTTCCCAAAGTTATTTACACGTAATGTAGCCGACAGGAATAAGAACTCGGCTCTCTAATTTCCAGTTCTGGGTTGCTATCCATTACACCGTGCACACATCCAAGCTTACAGCACCTGTTATTCCCAAGCGGTTGGGCGTATTGAAACTAAAACTGTCCTGACATACGTTTGACTCCGAAAGCTAATAATGGCCATTTTCTTCAGTTTTCTAACCATATCTATTATTTTGACCTCATCATGTTGTGGGATATCTTCTGGTTCATAGTCAGATCTGCAATATGAGAGTCTTCTGTATTTGCTTTCGACCTGACTTCCCTATATTCGTCGTGTCTAAATCAGCTAGTTTTTCTTTGAGATACGTTTGCTCAATTACATTGAATGTGTATGAAATCAGTTGTCATCCAATCCTTTCGCAAAGGACAGAATTTAATAAAGGATAGGAACATAGAATGCTAGACAGTTCCTCTCAAAAGAGGAATGCATGCAAGTGACAATCTCAAGAAAGAGTAAGCATTCAAAAATCTTATACTCTGTTAAATAACCACAGGTACAATCAGCGCATATTATTGCAGGTAAAAAGACTAACATTAAAACAAATCTTATTTAAAAGCCGAACATAAACATCTAGCAAATATCACATATATACATATACATATACATACATACATATATATATATATATATATATATATATATATATATATATATATATATATATATATATATATATATATATATATATATATATATATATATATACGTATACAGGAAAATTGTCGCAATTTTATATTTTTAAATTCGGGCATGAGCTTTCTTTGTTTCTGATTTCGTCGACTGCAACGTATAGTAGGGTAAGTTGGACACCGCCTGTGAGGAAAAGACCACCATGATGCAATTCACTCCAACAAAAATTTGGAAACGACATGCAGTCCTGTTCGGCTTTCTTGCCGGAAGCTCCAATACGAATATTTCAGGGTGTTTGGGTGTCAATTTGAATACAGGATAGAGGTTTCGGAAAGAGTTGGATGAGTCTAATGGTGATTACGAAGCTATTTCGAGTTATTCCTCCGATCATCTTTCCACAGAGCCTTAGACTCAAGAAGGAGGCCTACATCCTCTTGAGGAAGTAGAGCTGTGCTGGGTCAAAACGATGACTGCTAGAAGACACTATATTTGGCAATAGGGTTAATACATGAAGGAGAATACAGTCATGTCAGTCAAACAATTTCTGCGGCCACATCATCCCTTATATTTGGCACCTAACTCCCCAGACTGTAACCCACTTGATTATTACGTGTGGGGCACAGCTGAGCGAGCGGCCAATAAAACAGAAAAAATGAACTGGAGGCAAGGCTTATGGCAGCATTCACCAACCTAAAAAAGGAGACCGTCCAGAAGAGTTGCAGGAGATTCTGAAGTCGTCTGGAGTCCGTGATTGAATCAATGTCAAATTTATTGAATGAATTTGTTATTTACTATTTCAAGATATCTTTTGTGCAATGTTCGTAAATATGTCTCTTAAAATGAGATGTCAATGTTATTTTCATTTTTGCTTAATTTAGACGACAATATATCCATCGCACACTGTATACGAGGGAGGACCCAAAAATATCCGGAAATCTTTTTCTTTGGGACAAGCCCGTAGTAGTTCAGGCTTCTACCTCTTGATCCCACTTGAGGCAACCCTCAGGCATCAGTGTGCTAACTGGTGTCATCGTGGGAAGACGTACAGCTCTGTGGTTCACATTTGTTTTGAAGTCTTCAAACCTTTTCGTCTATTTTGACCATGGCTGAAAGGATGCCTGTCGTAAACTGAAAGAACAGTTGGAAGTTGATCCAGACCTTTTTTCGAAGGTCATCACTGGCGACGAAAGCCGGTGCTATGGCTACGACCCGGAAACGAAGCACCAATCAAGTCAGTGGAAGCATCCAACGTCACCACGACCCCAAAAAGCGCGTCAAGTTAAGACCAATATCAAGACGATGTTGATTTGCTTCTTCTGGTCAAACAGGCTTTTTACTTGGAAGTCCTGAAGCGTGTGCGAGAATAGGTGAGACGAAAACGCCCTGAGCTGTGGCAAAGTGGAGGGTGGTGTTTGCATCATGACAATGTGCCAGCGCATACCGCCTTGAGTGTGAGACAGTTTCTGACCCAGAATGGCATGACTCCACTTACCCACCCTCCCTATTCACTCGATCTCGCCCCCTGCGACTTTATTTTTGTTCCCCCGAATGAAGAAAGTCCTCAACGGAAAACGTTTTGCAGATGCGGAAGAGGTTAAGATGAAAACGACATTGTCATTAAAAAACGTAACTTCACAAGAGTTCCAGGACTGCTTTGAACAGTGGAAAACACGTCAGGACCGGTACGTTGCTTCAAATGGAGAATACTTGGAAGATTATAAGAATATAAACATGCAACAATAAAGGAATACTATCTTACACTACCGGTTACTTTTGGGTCCTCCCTCGTATATACCATTATGTGTTTCTCAGCGCTATCAGATTTTAGTGATTTGTTTTTACGATTTATTAAACTTTGTAGGTTTTTTTAAAGTCAGAGAATATTTTTAAATGGGCAGAATGTTTTGTAGATAATAATGCTTTACTGATAAAAGTTCTAATAATTAAGGGTTAGTTGGGACAGAAATGATGGATTCTTACTTTTCCCAATGGTATTTGCATTTAAATGAATATAATGTATTATCTTTCTTCTATGTGCCGTACGTCCTGGGTATGACAGTAAACTACATCCGCGTCCTGGGTATGACAGTAAACTACATCCGCGTCCTGGGTATGACGATAAACTACGTCCAACCAAAAGGCCGTCGATCCGATCAATCGGCTGGTCATGTCATGCCCCATCACATCTCACCCATCCCAAAACAACTACAACTTACAATTAACTTTCCCACCCAAACCCTACACTAACAATACTAACACCTTACCCCTAAAATGTGATGGAAAGCGGTGTCTTAGGGTTAATCAGTAGAAAAAAATTAAACAATGATGTTGCCAGTCATACGTTTTTGAAACAATGATGTTGCCAGCTATACGTTTTTGAAACAATGTTGCGAACTATACGTTTTTGAAACAATGATCTTGCCAACTACACTTTTTGAAACAATGATGTTGCCAGCTACACGTTTTTGAAGCAGTGATGTTGCCGGCTATGCGTTTTTTGAAGCAGTGACGTTGCCAGCTATACGTTTTTGATATATCTAGTAAATACTGGATCTGGCATTAAATAACCCATAGTGGTTGATATGCCATAAAACCCCAAACAAACAATCTATGTGCCGTGTCTCTTTAGGACGGTGATAATCATGGCTCTCTACAATTTCCTGTCCTTAGTAGCGCTTAATAAATTTTGTTCTTTTCTCATTTCTCCTAAAATGTCTTTCCCCATGCATTTACCCAACTTCAATATGAACGTTAGGCGTTCTTTTCCTCTTTCCATCTTGCTTGGAATCTTTCCTCTGTGTATCAGATTATCCAACCTCTCTTTCATCATTATGTGTCCTAGAAATTTCAACTGTCCATATAATTATAAATGTCCTTTATTTTTTCATTTTCTCTAATCGTCATCGTCGCTCACATGTTCAGTCTATGGTATTCTTAGCATCAATCTGTCGAGCCAGGTTTCTGTTGCTGCAAGTCTCTCCTTCATGTCTGAAGAAATTGTTCAGCATTCAATATCATATAGGAAAAAGGATTTTACATAACATTTCAGTACTCTTTTCTTTGTTTCTAACGTTATATATTTTGTTTCTTTGCTTAGCTTTTGGTAGACAACATTCACTATCCAAATGCATCTTCCAATGTCTCACTGTCCTCTGTTAAAACACTTAGCATACATTTAATTTGTTGTACTTTGATTTCAGTACCATAATTATTTAATATGCTTGCTGGGATGTTATTGTTTTAACAGCCATGGATTCTGTTTACTTGTAATTGATTTTTTAGTCCTTATTCTCACTTTCATTAACCACTGGAATTTGAACAGGTCACCTCAAGCTGTTATCCATTACACCACCAAGCATACAGTACCTGGTATTCCCAAGAGGCAACCCATCTAGATACTGACCAGTTCGACGTTGCTTAATTTCGCTAATCATACGAAAACTGGTATTTAATTTCTGTTATGCCCGGAAGCACGGCGTCAATCTGCAATGGCACCTTCTTTTCCATATATTGAACCCATTTAGTTTATATTTCGTATTTACTTCCTGTTATATCAAACTTGGAATTTTTCCAACATGTTTCAGTGAAATTTTCACATTCCAAATGTATAATTTATAATTAAAATTAATGTTTATAATTATATTTTAGACATACAAAAAAAATGTCGCCAGTTAAGACTGAACGAACAATATGAGTTATAGCGAAATATTGAGACCGATTTCCTTAAAAGTCATATTTAATTGATGTCAAAGAAATACTTGGAAATTTTACAAGATATTTGAATAAATCTAAAATTATAGTTTGTAATTATTATTTCGATATATAGAATAAAAAATGCCATGAGTTTAGACTGACATCGGATTTTTTTTTTATTTACTCGGTCGAGCAAGCTCGGGCATTCATGAGTGTTTTACGCCAACCATCCTGATCCCGAATGTAGATCGAAAGGTCATTAGGGTGGCATTCTGTGTCATAACATAATCAGTCAATGTTAGTGGTTGCTGGGCAAACAACTTGTCTTGCTTCATGGCTAAGTGTCGAAAAGAGTAGATCACTCGCCAGTTCGTCTTTTGTTCACCGGCAGTTCATTCTGGGGAAGAACTGCTCTCAATAAATGCATTTTAGTGTGTGTAAATAAATAATCGTGGAAGAGTATAAATATGCATATTACTTTTCATACTATTCATCAATTTCTTGGTCTGCTGGTAGGAAGATTAGTTCCCTATGTCGTGATAGACACTATTTATCACCAGAATATATCCTGCACCTTTAGAGGTATGTGGTCCGTTCCTATCGCCATTACATAGCTTTCTGTTGAGTCTTGACTCAATGTTGAATCTCGCCTAATGCATGGAATAATAATGCAACACAAAATGTACTTAGAACAAGAATGTATTATAACAAGAAAGTGTACACAATAAGTACATATAGTATTTCTGTATATTTCTGGGAAGACGTTCCTGGAGAATGTGTTGACTAGTCGCAGTCGATCAGAGTCTCTAGTTGGATCTCGTGATACTCCTCCCTCGTCTTCCGGTATCAACCATTATTTATATAGTTGATAGTCACCTATGCAGATTAGGTGGATCCTACACAACACTTTCCTATGACTTTTCTGAGGAATTCCTCTTGTTAATACCTCGTTTTCACGAATTTACGCTCGTCCTGGTTATGCCGATTAACTAAATCTGGTAGGAACGCCTCTGATTGGGAGCTTGGGGTTTTAAGCAGCGTGGAACCATTAATTGCTGTTGTTGTCAGGTCCACCCTAGCCCGGAGTGGTAGCAGCTGTTAGGGTCCTAGCTATGGGCAACTAGTGCCCCAATCAAATAACATCTGTACATTTTATATAAATTATTTATATATGATCTATATATCTTAAAAAACATGAAAAATTATAAAATTATGTACAAAATATATATAGTTGAAGTCAATAATATAAATTTATATACCGCTAAATAAAATCAACCAATGATCCAAAAAATTAGCTAAAAACGAAGATGGGTAGGAAATTGTGGCTTTATTGTAAAATGACCAACAATACATTTTATTTGTAATTGAAGGTATATGTTATTTAAAATATATTTAGTTGAAGCCATAAAATTACGTTCAAAATATTCAGATTTCGGCATTAAATAAACTCATAGAGGTTGATATGCCGCCAAACAAAATCAACCAACCAAACAACCAACAAAACGAATAGGAATAAGAGAGTGAGAGAGAGATAGAGAGAGGGAGAGAGGGAGAGAAAGAGAAATGAAAAAGCATGTAGAAATAGATTCAAAAGGAATATGAGAAGGATGGACAGAGAGAAAGAAATACAGAAAATCAAGCAGGAATAGATATAAACATTTATGTGATAGAGAGAGCGAAAGAGAGAGAGAGAATAGGACTTAGTGCTGAAACAAAACTTTATGGTTCGTGAGAGAAAGAAATAGAGAAAGAATGAAAGAACAATAGGACTTGCTGGTTAAGCAAAACGTTATACGAGGGTCATTCAATAAATAAGGTGAATTTTTCGGTATAAGAACTTCTAATACAGATATTTTTTTAAGTCTCCCAACACTGTCACACACTTTTCCCATCTGTGCACAAGCTTCCGTATTCCCTCAGCGCAAAAAAACTTTGTACTGATGTCTCAGCCAGTCGCTCACAACACTTTTGACTTCATCGTCACTTTTAACCTTCGTGCCTCTCTCGTGAACGCTTTGAAGGGACCAAACAGGTGAATGTCTGAAGGGACAAGGTCTGGGCTGTAAGGGGGATGAGGGAGCAGTTCCCAGCTGTGTGAGGCCTTGCGTTGTCATGATGCAAGATGACTCCTTCTGACTGATGACCCCTGCGTTTGTCCGAACAGTTAAGCTCAAAGTCCTTGCAATGTCATCGACTGTCACCCTTCTGTCAGACTGAATGAGGTCATTGACTGATTCGATCACCTCAGGAGACCTCACTTCTGTAGGCCTCCCAGGCCTGTCTTCATCCTAAACACTGCTTCGTCCTTCTTTAAACAATTTAGCCCACTTGTAGACATTTTTTGGCTGAAACATGTGGCACTATGCGCAGTTGACATTCTCCTATGAATTTCAACTGGTTTGCACCCTTCAGCAACCAAAAATTTGATAACTGACCGCTGTTCAATCCTGGAGCATGCTTCTTGGTCGGCCATCTTTGTTAATCGCCAAAACTCTCAAAGTTTTTTTTTAATCTGCAAAAGAAATTAAATCCATGTGAAAAAGAAGTAAAACAAAAAAAAAGAGTAAGCTTCTATCTGTATTAGAAGTCCTTATACCGAAGAATTCACCTTATTTATTGAATGACCTACGTAGATCGACAGAGAAACAGAGAGAGAGAGAGACAGAGACAGAGACAGAGACAGAGAGAGACAGAGAGAAAAAGAGAGAAACAAACAATATGAAAGAATAAAAATACATTTTTATATTAAAATGACCAACAATACAGTTTATCTGTATTTGAAGACATACAATGGCGTTCAAAATATATTGTGCTAAAGCCATAAAAGTATGTTTAAACTATTTGGATTTCGGCATTAAAGAACACCTAGAGGTGATGATATTGTGCTAAACAAAATTAACCAACGAACAACCAACTATTTTTCCGGTGTCGCATTCTTCTCCCTCGTTATAGGATGGTCGTGCGGCGGCCACACGATCTTGCTACTGACAATACCACTTCAGCTACCGCTTCTCTATGGCGGTCCACACATCTTTATAGAAATTTATCTGATTACCAACTCCTTTGTACATCTTTTATTCGCGACGTGTTCGGTGTAGTTAGCACCAGGCAGACCGTTGAAGTATATCGGTTCTGCAGCCTGGATTCCCCATATAGGTGATGATATGCCGCTAATATTAACCAACCACCAACCATCTGTTTCCCTGGCTTCGTATTCTTCTTCCTCTTTGTAGGGTGGTTTTTGCAGAAGGATCTACTTTTGCGACGTCGGATTCTTCTTACATATAGGATGGTCTTGCGGAGGTCACACGGTCTGGTTACTGGCAATACCACTTCAGCTCCCTCTTCTCTATGGCAGTACACACATCTTTATAGTAGAATGAACAGCAATACATGTCATCTGTAATTGAAGATATTCAATTGCGTTCAAAATATGTTTAGTCTGTGCCATAAAATTGTGTTCAAATTATTTAGATTTCGGCAGTAAATAACCCATAGAGTTTAATACGCCGCTAAACAAACCAACCAATGAAATTTTGCCCAGTACTAGATTGAGATATAGGTCACATAATTTTACTATTGAAATAGAATGATGTAACTGTAAATTCTCTGCTAATAGTTTCTTTTCCCGATATTCTCGCTATACGAACTCTTTTTCAGCTTTCTTTCCAGTCAACTAATTTCTTCAATACTATTTACATAATTCGGACTATTGTCCTCATCTTTGTCGCCATATTTATTACAACGTTTCGGCCGTTGTACGCTCCGGCCTTCTTCAAGTGGTTGGAATGTCGAACTAAACCCTTTATTTCGCTCACTGGAGTAGACTGTTCTAGTTCCACGTGCCATGTTTAATGGATGTCAGTTATCAGTTATCTTCTGTTAATTCCCCTCTTCAAGTTCTCCACTGCCTTAACCGGTATTGAACTCACACTCTTTGGGTCCTGTCACTGGATCTAAGCAACGACTTTATCCACTGTGTCATATGTGTTCAAAAATGTAGATGCAAACTAAATACTTGTCTTTTAATGCCCCCTCTTTACTAAAGGTTTTCTCAGTTTCCATACCCCTCAGTAACTTTTTACGTCTTAGTGGTGTTATCATCTTGCTTCGGGTGAAGTGATTAAAAACTACTATATACAGGGTGCGTAAATTACTGAAAACCGTAAGAAAAAACAACTATATCTTACACAGAAATAAATTTATTGAAATAAAACTTTGTACACAGAAGCAGTTATGCTTGCATTACATATCTATTCGATTTAACACCCGTCAGCCAAATTAATGGCTTCAGTGCAGCACCAGAATCATTGAAATGCACTCATCACATGGTCATGTTTTGCACATTGCTCATCTAATGGCAGATTTCAGTCAATCAGTCGTATTGTGGTAATGTTGATTAGTCTTCCATTCATCAACGGACCAAATGTATTACTCCTAGGAATTTAGGCCAAGTGAGTTAGTTGGCCATATGTTTGCTGTGATGTGGTTTCGCAGATTGAACGCCACCCAATTTGGGGTCCATAGAGCCTTGTGAGCAGGTGTCGAGTCCTGTTGAAAGACATAAGGCCTTCCGTCGCGTGCAATGTTTACTCAGGGATTCACTACTATTTACAACACTTCAGTGCAGCTAGCACTTTTCAGTTGTAAGAAATGGGATGGTTTGACATGACCTTCCTACTCACCACCCCGAAAAGAATGACTCAAGCAAGAAACTAGGTTCGCAAAACTTGAAGAGTTGGCGGCATAAATAGTTCGTCACGTAACCGCACGTCATTACCCCGGTTCATCTTTTGATCCTGGTCAAATATTTTGCTAGATTATAGTAGGTTTCGACTTGTTCAGTAATCCTTTTGCTCAGAGTAATGTTCTTGTGTGTGTGTATGTGTGTGTGTATATGTGTGTGTGGGGGGTATGTGTGTGTGAGTGTATGTGCTAACATGAACCCTCTTTTCCTAATTACGTATGTCATGTCCTCAAGGGCCACATTTCAGATTGTAACCTCGGACTGGTAGAGATCTCTATCAATGTCTAATGATAATGCATTTTCCTTCTTTCTCCGACACTCTTCTCTGCTCTACTGGAACGATTCTTCTTTTATGCCCCTAAGCTCAATCGTTATGTCACATATGATTGCCTCCACACTTTCGAAACTTGAGCTTGGGGAAAAGAAAAAAGTCAAACGGAGCAAGATCAGGTGAATAGGGAGATTGTTTCAGTACTGCGATGTTCTTTTGGACCAGGAACTCAATCCGCTTACCGCCCTTTCGCCCTTAACTCACACAGCACACCCAGTCCCGTTGCTTTTCAGACAGCCCGTATAAGACGATTCAGAACGGTGATGTTCTTCTCGGCCAAGAACTGACGGATGCTTAGGGCGTTGTGAGCAGTTGCATTGTCGCAGCCATAATTTGTCCTGCCGCAAAAGAATGCGGAAAAACTGCAAAGTTTGTAGAAAGTTAAGGTTGCAGTTATATAATCCCAAGATATTATGTTAAACGATAAAAAAGTAGCGTTAATCCTTCTTTCGCCCTTAGCTCACACAGAACATCCAGTTCCGTTACTGTTTAGACAGACCTCGTATGTAACTTTTCATTACGGCGATGTTCTTCTCGGCCAAGAACTGACGGATGCTTAGGGCGTTGTGAGCAGATTCATTGTCGTGGCTACGATTTGTCCTGCCACAAAAGCATGCGGAAAAATACAAAGGTTTCAGAAAGCTAAGATTGCAGTTATATACTCCCAAGATATTGCGGGCACCTCGAGGCTGTGTAATGGTTAGCAAGCTTCTCTCGCTAGAACAATTACCACAGAGTAGTGAGTTCGATTCTCATTGGGTGCCCCCCACTACATTCGGCCTTGTGCCACATCTAAGCGACGCTTGGTAAATCACTACTCCAAAGATATTATGTTAGATGATGATAAAATCTGTTTATCACTCTTTCTCTCTTAGCGACGACAGCATACCCAGTCCCGTGACTTTTCAGACAGATCTTGTATAACAAAATCAGTACTTAATTTGGAATACCTATTCGGTCAGGCTGAGAACTTTTCAGAAATCCCTTGTATTATTTTCATTTCCATTGCTTATCAAATGCGAGAATATTTTCGATTAAACAACCAGGTGCTAGTCATTGAACTACTTGAAGAAAGACAGAGAGACACTGATACTTATATATATATATATATATATATATATATATATATATATATATATATATATATATATATATATATATATATATATATATATATATATACACATATATATATATATACGTGTATGGATTCGTGTGTTTCTCAGCCTATATATGCCTGCGTGTATTTATAAACCCTATGTATGAAAACTTGTGTGTCTGTGTTTCATTTTATGCAAAAGGCGATGTGCCCTATAGAAAAGTTTATGAGTTTGCTTCAGTTCCGTATGGAAAATATTGCCAGTAGCAAAAGAGGTCAACTTTATCGAGAATCGAGGATCGCCCAGATGACTTCTCGTTGTCTCATATGACTCCCCACTTTCAGTCTCATTCGTCCTACCGCACAGATACAAACATTGCCAAAATTACACAGCAAACTGATATTGTACGATTTGTACAGCAAAACCGATGTATTTGCTGATAGATTTAATCCAATAAACTCCCCCCTACAAAAACAAAACAAACAAACAAACAAACAAACGCCAACTGGAGTTCGAGGAATTTGGCCATAAATATATGGGAGATATACAACTCTAGATATCAGAAAAATATAAGGTAACTGATAGACAAGATGGTGGGTGGAAGGAACTCCTACGTTTTGACCTTCAGAATGACATCTTCTGAAAATTAAAATTCTTATCGACGGAATTTTATATATGTGGTGCGTATTTAAAACATCAAGGTAACGCGGAAGATTCGGGAACGTTTAATTTTAAATTTAAATTTTAAAAATGTTTGACAGCAGATTATCTAAATGGATAACTTAAAAGGCATCAGTAAATATTCTACTGTCAGTTTATTTTCATCACTTTTAAAAAATATATTTCATATTGCAATAACAGTTGTTATTTTAAGAAATAAGATATGTTGTATCTTTATCGTTTCTACATGTAGAATTGTAAACGAAGTTAGTTGTAAATCATCCCTAACCCATATATAAGAATCTGTCGATTAACATATATAATCGTACAACACCCTAACCGGTTGCTGAAGTGACCGTTTGAATCAAAAGCTCCCCTATCCCACTTGGTAATCTTTAGATCATAAGGCAGCCAAGATCGAATCGTCGCAGGTATCTTTGTGTTGGACTGGTCCAAGCAGGGCAATGACGTACAAAAAAAAAAAAAACACTGGAATAAATTTAAATAAAAAAAGTAAATAATTGGTTTATATCAGAGTTCGCGTGTAATTAATTATCAGCCCAGCCAGCACTTACATCGGAAGTGATACTATTGTCGACCTGGCAAAAATCTGGTTTGCTGTTGTTGGTAAAGTTTGGCACAAGGCTGAAGTCGGGGGGGATTCTTTTCTGCAGATAATCACTTGGGCCTCTCTTATACTTGGACTCTCTTCTACTCGTGAAATCGATTCGGGCATTCGTATTTATTGACATAAGTACATTTAATCAATAAAATTGCCACTGGTTTCAATCCCCGTCTCCAGACGACTTTCGAATCTCCTGCATCTCTTCCGTCACGTTTACGTTGGTGGATGCTGTCGTCATCCTTGCCTTCAGTTCATCTTTAATGTAACAAGATGTTTTTTTGTCTTTTGCTCAACTGCACCCCACACCTAAGAATCAAGGGGGTTGCAATCTGTGGAATTCTTAAATGTAAAGGGTGGTGTGCTCGCAAGAATTGCCTGACAACAATGCCTGCGTTCTCCTGCTTGTGTAGCATGGGGCAAGCTCTTGTTTCCAGACACAGGGTCCTTCAGCAGCCACAATTTTCGCACACATTAGCAATATCTCATCAAGTTACTTGATGTAGGCCTTCCTGTTGAGTCTGACGCCCTCACCAACAATTTCGGGAGTTCTTTTCTTATCATAACGATCAGAGGGAGCGTCCGATGCTCCTGTATCTTCGTAATCACCATTAAACTCATCCAATTCTTTCCGAATCCTCTACACTGGTCTCTGACTGACAGCTAAATACTGAAATATTCGTACTGGAGCTTGCAGCGCGAATGCCAAACAGAAAACCATGCCGTTTCCAAATTTCTGCCGGAGTGAATTGCATCATGGCGCTCTTTTTCTCACAGACGGTGTTCATCTTACCCTATTATAGGGGGCAGAAAACAAAATAAAAAAATAAAACAAACAACGCGCATGTGCGAAATTAAAACTATAAAATGGTGACAATTTACACATCGCACCCTGTTTATACTATATGGGAATATATGTAAAGACAAGTTATCTGAAATTCATATACCACAAGCAAATTAACCTGTCAACTTCGTTTAGACAACGGATTTCCTTGTTATTGCTTAGGTTTCAGCAAGTAGATTTTATGAAATAGGATTTATCAAACCTGGTTCAACCAGTGTGAATACAGAGTTTTATTCCTCTTAGACTGGTTGCTAACAAGGGCTGGAAAGCACCATGTAACCTATCCATTTGCTTACATGGTGCAAGAGGAGGATTCATGCCTTTTCACGTTAACTCCACTGATTCATGCATAGTTTGAATATCATTTTCCGAGTCGATAAACTTTTTACTAAGCTATGCAAAAAATAACAGCAAAAACTGAAAAATGACGAATTGTTGAATGGAGAAACCTATCAGCATAGAATATCGAAATCATTCTGCGTGCTTGACAGACAATGTAATATTACTGAAAATCTGGCACGAAGCGTCAAAAGTAATTGGAAAATGCATAAAGCAATGGCGGAACGAGATACTGTCGACGCAACAGAGATCATCAGGGCACTGCGATATTCAGATCAAAATGAAGAGCCACAGACTACAATTACCAGGCCATCTCCTCATTCGATATTTGATTAGATTTGAAAGGAAAATCGACTTGCCGATGTTCTGGTTCTGAAACAAAGTAACCCGAATGATAGAATTATATCTTTCAAAAGAAATGATGTTTGGGATCGACCGACAATAAGAGATTCGTCGGATAAAACGGACTTCAATTGAATGCCATTCATACGAAGCTAAGTGGAAAGTAAAGAGGAGCAACAGAGTAATATATATATATATATATATATATATATATATATATATATATATATATATATATATATATATATATATATTCACGCGCACGCAGACACACACACAGAAACACACACACACATATATGCACGATTCATTGAATAAGATAGACAAGGTGCTTTGATTTATTTTAAAAAAAAGAAGAAAACACCTTGTCTGACATATTCAATGAAACGTACATGAAAGAAGGATTGCTGCCTAAATACACACACACACACACATATATATATATATATATATATATATATATATATATATATATATATATATATACGGCCTGACTATTGCATCCAGCATGAAACAGCATGTCGACTCTGAGTTTTGACTCCAATGTTCACTTTTATATTTATATTTACATACGCTCTATCTTTGATATTGATCACTTTATCCCATAAATATAGCACACCTTAAAACTATATTTCTTCATATACACATATATATATATATATATTTTATGTGTATATATAAATATGCATATATATATATGCATATTTACATAAGTATATATATATTGTATATATATATATATATATATATATATATATATATATATATATAACTTTAAAGACATTTTATATGTTTAACATTCTTTTTATAAATACAAGTATTTTAAGTATTTTTTTATGTTTAAGTAAATGCTCTGTTTATAATAAACAGTATTAAATAATATTTACCCGCCTGAATGTCCTAGAAATTTTCATAGAAAATATTCGTATGATAGAATTCGAACCTGTATCCTATACGGAACCGTCATATAGCCTGACGTGCCTTAACCGATTCAGGCCGGTAAATGTTATTTAATACTGTTTATTATAAACAGAGCATTTACTTAAACATAAAAAAATGTCTTTAAATAATTATCTTACTTTCTCCATTTCTTGACATATATATATATATATATATATATATATATATATATATATATATATATATATATATATATATATATATATATATATATATATATATATATATATATATATATATATTCATTGAAGACGAATGACATGGTACTGCGATTGATCTTTTTATTTTATTTTTCTTGTATTCATGTAACTGTTTCCTTAATGGACATACTGTGTATTACAATTGTTCAAATATCTTATATATGCGGGTGATTTTGCTTATTCTATTAGATATTATCAAGGATATTTTAATATGTCTCTAAAGCGATGTTTTTATTGTTATTTTCATGGTCAACTTATTTTGTCCGTGTTCATAGTCGGTGTTATTGCGTCTTGCCTTTTTCTTTTTTATTATTAGTGTTTCTGTTTTTTTAGTTTTTTTTCATGTGGATGAGGCTATTACACTTGTATTTTGTACATGTAAGTTGCGGATGAATTTGGTAGGTTTTCGTGTTTTTTTAGATAACTCATTATTGCGTTATGGTCAGAGATGTGTAGTGTGAGTTCTTTTTCATTTTATAAGCTTATAGATATAGAGGTATTCATCAATTTGTTTTTCTCAGGAATGAATTTCCTTAAGAGATATGAATTTATAAATAACATTGGTCTTCTGTAATTTAGATCTTGCTGGTAGCTTGTTGCTATTGATAATTAGGTTAGCTGTTTTAATTTTCGTACAGTCGATAATTAATTTAATATTCTTACTCTCTTCAACTTTGGTTGTCTATTTCTTTATAATGACATGAAAATTTATCTTGCTTATAGCTAACGTGTAGGTGGCTTTTATAGTAAATGTTAATGTTATTGTTTTTCTGTAGGATCAGTGTTGCTATTGATTAACTTTGAAAGAAATAGCTTAATTTGTCGATCGATGTGGTAGTTCGGAAGCATTATTAACTAGCGTCTGTTTCACGTTATTGATTTCTTTAAGGAAAACGGGATGAGAAGATGCATTCGCGTGCGCTGTCTTGAGGAAACAATTTATAGCACCTATTTTATATCTGATTGGAAATTTGCTTATAAAATTAAGGTAGCAACACCTTCTACTAATAGGTTTTTTATAGAATGAATTAGTGAATGTGTTACTACTAAATTCTACAAGAACGCCTATTTTTTGGTAGATTTAAGGGCAGACATTTTGTAAAACGGGATTTTGAGATTATCAATATCTTTTTTGTTTTCATCCAAAATAAGTATATCTTCTACATATCGGACATATATTTTTTTTAAAACATTGTTTTCTTCATGTAGTACTTAGAGAATCACGGAGCGTGTGGATTTCCCATCCGAACAACGTTAGTTTGGGTGTTATTATTGTCATTATGGCCGTAGTAGAGGAATTTAGTTGTGCAGACATGCAATAATTTTTTGAGAATATTAGGTATGATGGATGGAGCCATTATCACGGGTGTTGTTGTCATGATAATGGCCAACAGAATAGCCATGGATACTATTCGGACAGTTATAACATATTTTATGTCGAGAAAAGAAAATACTTTTATGAACACAAGAAAAAGTGGATAAAAAACTTAATTGCAGTACATTGGCAGTTGTCTATAATAAAACTTGTATATACAGCGCCCGACAAAATAAAATATGTATGCACACTTCAGGAAAGGAAGAAAACTGCTATAGATATTTAATACTAGATTTATTTAGACATTAATACAAGATAAATTCATGTAAAATTCTATAATCACAAGAGATGTTCAAAATGGTGGCCTTTACCTTCCAGACATTTTTTTCAGCACGGCGAACTGCTGCTCGAGCAGTCACCAGTGAAATTGCTGCACATGCATTTTTAGTTTCTTGTCTAAGGGCCACTAGTGTAGTCGTTTTTCGGCAATATGCAACATTTCTTAGTACTTGTTGATGCTTCAGGTATAGGGGTAATACCATCGGTGGAGAAATTATCGTACTACGGTAAAGAGTGTTATATCAATTTCATAAAATTACGAAAGACAAGTTTTAATTTCCGGAAGTGTGTTTACATTTTGAGGCGGAGTCATATATAATATTGTAGTAGTATATAAAATATATATTAGTATAGAGCAGTATAGTAATAATTTCATAATGATATATTAATAATAATAGATAAGTATTGATGCATTATAATAATGATGTAATAATTATAATAATGATTATTACGTAAATGAATGTTGTAATAAAGGATGTAGATGAATCTATGCAAGATGATAATAATGTATTACAAAAGACGTTAGTGATAATGCTAATTATATAATATTAATAAAGTGTGAAATGTGATTCCCACGAATGGTATATTAATAGCAATGACGTTGAATGTGAGAATGAGAAAGAAGATGTAATAGTGCCGGTGATATAATGATGACGATGATTGTAAAGATACTTCGGCAGTTGTAATGGCGACAAATATTATATATTTTTACAGATACACGGGCCGATGCTTTCACTATAAACCTTATATAAAGGAAATAATGTTGGTAACATTGTCAACATATATTTATATTGCTTTTATGAAATTAAGATATTTTTTGTTTATGATAATTGTTTTACAATAGTTAATGTCATAGTGCGGTAATTAATTGTACAACTTGAGTGCACGGCATCATACTGCGAGTAAATATACATATACATACATATATATATATATATATGTATATATATATATATATATATATATATATATATATATATATATATATATATGTATATGTATGTGTGTGTGTGTGTGTGTATTTATGCAGCAATACTTCTTTCATGCACATTTCATTGAATACAACAGACAAGGTGCTTTTATTTATATTTTTATACAATTTCTCAAGCGATCTAATATTTTCTTTTTTTTTCATATGATAAATTATATAAAAACTGTCCGAAATGTTCTTTTTATCCGAGCGCTTTCGGCTATACATTTAGCCATTTTCAAGGATTAAATATTTTAACTGTTAAATAAGAAATAGTTTGTTGCATATATGTGTTCTAAAATGTTTTCATTTTTCAAAACACGGGCAAGATATTGTGCCCATATTCATAGATAATATTATTTTGTGTTGTTTTTTTTATTTTTATCATTATTTTTAGCCTTTTTTGGCATGTAGATGATGCCATTATATTAGTGTTAATAATACTAATATAATAACATCATCTACATGCAAAACAAAAACAGTCAAGATATGTAATTAAGAGTTAAAATATTTAATTAACAGTTAAAATATTTAATTCTTGAAAATGGCATACGCACAGACACACACATGGCCGTGATAAATATGCATAATTTGTTTTTATTATCACTCATGTTACCAAAAGAAAAAAATGAAAAAACAGCTAGGTAACCGGTTTCGAACATCTCTCAACAGAGCTAAATAGAGGCTAATAAAGTTATAATCATCAATGAAATGATGGACAATATATAGTGGAAAAATATTCTTAAAGGGAAATTAATTGGAGGCCCAGGACAAAATACTTCCCTTCACGTAATGATGATCTCAAGGAAGAAATATATATGGCCTTCCATATTTTCAAGTGTTAATTTGAGTAGGATATACTGAGGACAGAAACTCACTCGACATTAAAATTAGCGAAACTATTATATTACTTATCAGCTGATCCGCGATGGAATGTCCGTATATGTTGGTCAGAAACAGATAGCACTCCGCCCACATACATACATCTATATCTATCTATCTATCTATCTATCTATCTATATATATATATATATATATATATATATATATATATATATATATATATACCTTTATTAACCTCGCGTTGTTCGAAACAGGTTAGCTGTCTCTTTTTTCCTTTTAATTTTTATCATGAGTCGTAATAAAAACAAATTTTGTCTATTTATGGCGGTAATTAAGTTTTGTAGCCGCAATACAATTTCATATATATATATATATATATATATATATATTAAGTTTCTGAAAAATAACAATTTATTAAATCAAAGAAAATAAATATCTATTTTTTACACATTGCATTGTATTTACTTTAAAACATAATATTAAAGAATTCATAATTATATATCTATTATTTCATCACAAATAAGAAAGTAAGAAAATCAGTAATTAAATTCCAAAATTTTCAATTTTAATTTAAACAATACCGTATCTAGTATACTAATAAATATAATAAATATAGTATTTTAGAACTTTATAAATAAATGTATAATTATATAAGATATGACTTAATAATATTTTAAGCCCCCTAAAGAAATCCCAATGTATTTAAACATAAATAAATAAATGATAAAGAAAAATACCAATGTATTGTAGTGTATCTTATATAAGTTCCTAAAAAACTGAGAGGATGACACGTCCTCATACAAGGAAGCCAGTATCGACAAGCAGAATTTACAAACCCACACCTAACGCTTAACCTATATAAAATACTTTAACATCTTAAATTAGTCTTGCATTCTGATTCGTCACAAATTTTGTAATCTCCTTCCCTCTCCAACTTGAACTATATAATAGATGCGAGATTTTGTAATTGCTAGCAAGCTTCACTCGTTAAAACCATTACGAATGAGTAGCGAGTTCGATCTTCACTGGGTGCCCCATACTTCCCGCCTTGTGCCACATCTGAGTTCCGCTTGGAAAATCACGCTACTACTATTTAGATTAAAAATGTAAATCATTTTTCCGAAAATTATTCAACATCGTTTGAGAATGGAACACAATTATTCAGTTTTAAGTTTAATTTAAAGTTTACTTTTTAGTTCCGAAACATGGTAATTTCTGTGTCATCATAAATACATATTTTTCAATAATAATAATAATAATAATAATTATATATATATATATATATATATATATATATATATATATATATATATATATATATATATTCCCAAGTCGGCATCTATGCGGACGACACCACAATTTATTCCTGTCTCAAACACAAATCTAGTGATGCTGACAAAAGTTAACCTGGCAGTTCGATTAGAAAAGGACCTCCAATCGGTTGTGAACTGGGGCAAGAAATGGATGGTTAACTTTAACGCCTCTAAAACAAAACTGCTGTCTATTAACCACCACAGGGATCCATCCCTTTATCCCATTAGAATGTCTGAAGACCACCTTCTCGAGAGCTCCTCTGTGCGGCTGCTCGGTCTCACGCTGTCCGCTGATCTGAGATTGAACAAATATATCGAGTCAATTGCATCATCCACCGCAAGAAAATTTGGCTCCCTGTGCCGAGCCAGGAAATTTTTCTCCCCGGAATCGATCCTCGAAATCTATAAATCGACCATTCGCCCTTGCATGGAGTATTGGTGCCATATATGGTCTGGAGTCCCTGCTGTTTGCCTCAGGGTTCTTGATAAGATCCAGAGACGGATATGCAATGTAATTAGCCCCGATCTGTCATCTCGTCTGCAGTCTCTCTCTCACCGACGCGACGTTGCCTCGCTCTGACTTTTTTACAAATACTTTCACGGTAATTGCTCCGATGAGCTGCTTTCGCTGGTTCTTAGGCGTCATGAATTTAAACGTCCTACGAGGCTGGCATTCCGTTCCCACCCCTTCACCGTTGAAACTGCTAGATGTAGACGTCTCTTCTACTCCAATAGCTTCATGTCTCGCACATCTCGCCTGTGGAACTCCCTTCCTTATTCCTGTTTCCCTGACAAATACAATCTCCAACTATTTAAGTGTAACGTCAATCGACATCTCCAGTTGCTTTGATCTATCCACTTCCCTTCTCCACATCCTTTCACCTTTCATTCCTATCTGCTCTCGCTCCAAATCTTCTGTAACCCCTTGCTTTGGTCGATCCACTATCTTTCTCCACATCCTCTCCTTTAACACTCCTATCTGCTCTTCCTCCAAACCCCTTGCGTGCTAGTGGTTTCCAGCTTTACTTCGGGTGATAAGCTTAATATATATATATATATATATATATATATATATATATATATATATATATATATATATATATATATATATAATAAGGAGTCAGTTGAAAATGTTCGGATATCTTAGGCGTGGCCCCAAAGCATTGCAAGAGACGACAGAAAAATTAGGAACAATTCTAAACGAAAACTCATCTGTCCACTGTGTAGTCGACTCCATCTCTCCAGGGCAAGCATTGTTAACCAGAGGAACCCCCATCGCTTAAAACGGAAAATTAAGATAAATTGAAATCAACAAGCAACTAAAACTAACGTTGCCTGTGAACGCATTTAATGCCAAATCATAAACGTCATCTTCGTCCCTAGAGGCAGAGACATTCTATGGAAAGCTGTACCCAGGGATAACACCGAACCTGTATGTGACATTCGCCTATGTCTTGCCAAAACAAAGGTAATTCTAGGAAACCGATTGGGGGTTCATGAAAGACAAAGAGGAGATAATTTAAGAAAGTGATCATGCTCAAAATAAGTAGGCTGCTATCATATACACATGTATTGGAGAAGGGCAGTCCACGAAAAGACAACATCCTCGCGAAAATGCCAGAAGGCGAAAATAAGCGACTGCGAGTGCTCTTGATTCCCGGCAATCTCCTACGCCATGATACAGTGGTTTCGGAGGTCTTTTCAAATGCAACGTAGGACTCACTTTAAACGGAAAGAAATATCGATCAGCACCTCAATACTCGGCAACAAGTTACGTCGACGATATATACACACACACACACACGCATATATATCATTTTACCTGCATATATATATATATATATATATATATATATAACGATGAATTTTTGATAGATAATCTTTTATTTCATGAATGTGAGATTATCTGCTTTCGAAAGAGTTAAACATATTGTAAAGGAAATAAGTTATTTGGATGAAGCTTCGAAATCTATGAAGGTGTTGAACGAACTAAAGGAACCTCTATAATTGTTTGTGGAACAATTTAGCAAATTATAAAACCATAAGCGAAACTGATATTTAGATTGTCAGGGAAATATTTGAGAAAAATAAGAAAAATGTCGTCTAAAGTAGAAAAGATGGATTTACCAGAACGAAAGAGTTTTAACAAAATGATCATACGGAAATAAACATTTGGAAAAGATTCATAATATTGAGAAAATTGACATAAATATTAAATTTTTAGTGGGAACTCATATTTGAGAAAACGCTGTATTTATTCATCAAAAAGTATGTTTATTTATTTTCGTCTACCGAACCGATTGTTTCAGAAAAAGCATTAAAGAAATTATGCGCTTTTCCCGGAGGATTCAAGCCTACGTCCTTCTGGGTAAAGAGAGAAACCGTTGTTAGATATGACTCGGTTGCGAAGCAGTTTTACCGATGAAGCAGTGTCTATAAGGGGCCTTTAAGCAAAATCATTCTTGTATTAAATTTCTCGTAATTTTCATATCTCTTCAGTTTCGTATCCAAACATAAACAAAGTAATTTTCTCAAGTAATGGATTTTTATTAATCAATCCGACTGATTGATAAATAAAAATCCATAAATATTAAAATAACTAAAATATCACATTGAAGTAAACAGCAAAATGTTTTAAGCTGAGTGAAGATGTGCGAGAAAACTGATTTCACAACTGTAATTTTTAGTGATAACTTTAAAAGTATATTGGATGTTCTTGAACACTGGGTAAGAGGTTGATGACAAGATAGGCAAGACCTTGATGGGCAAAACAAAATGACATACAATAATTACAGGCAATGTGCCGGAATGATTTGAGTTAGTATTGAAAGCAGATACAATCTAATTAAATTTTCCAGATAAATTCAGACAATTATTTTATATTCTTAAACAAGTTTTTGAATGCTATTGTTCAAATTCGCAGAACTAATATGTATATCCTAGACAATTTTACAACATATTCTGAAGATTATCATTTATTTTCTTTGCCAAAAAGAAAAAAAGGTTCAAAGGCAATAATTAATTGTATGGAAGCATTTTTTTTATTTTACTCCCGATATTAATCCAATCTAAAACGTGTGTTTAATTATTAATACACATGCATGCACACACGCGCTTGCACGCGCTTGCACACACACACACATGCACACACACACACACACACACACACACTTATATATTTATATTTATATATATATATATATATATATATATGTATATGTATATATATATAATTATTTATTTAAATATTATAACATAAATATGTTGTAAAATCAATACAAAAATAGACATTTTGTTTCAACACTTCTGGTGTCTTATCAAGTGATGATGTTGAATGTAGAATAAATGGTTTTAAAAGTTTCAAATTAATTAACGATCCTTCGCTAGGGGTAAACGCTATTACATCAATCCTATACTTGGGTATATATATATATATATATATATATATATATATATATATATATATATATATATATATATGTATATGTATATATATATATATATATATATATGTATGTATATATATATATATATATATATATATATATATGTATGTATGTATGTATATATATATATATATATATATATATATATATATATATATATATATGAAGAAATATAGTCTTAAAGTGTGCTATATTTATGGGATAAAGTGCTCAATATCAGAGATAGAGCTTGTGTAAATATAAAAGTGAAAATAGAAGTCAACAATTAGAGGCGACAGTCTGTTTCATGCTAGATGCAATCGTCGGGCCCGATGATTGCATTCCAGCATGAAACAGACTGTCGCCTCTAAGTGTTGACTTCTATGTTCACTTTTATATTTATATAGATATATATATATATATATATGTATTAAGACCGGTTTCGTTAAATAATTTAGACAAGTTCTGTCTAGGAATATAAAAGGGTCCTCTCTCGATAAGATCCTTTCATATTCGCGAATAAGCATTTTTGTGCGGGTATTAAAGGACGTGCAGAAAACAGCGTTTTGGCTCATATGGTATTTATTCCGAGTACTTTCGACATAGCATAATGTTATCTTCCGGGGATTTGATAAATATAGAGTAATTATTTCATCTTCATGGTTGTGAAGGGCAAAATTTGTTGTTGTCATCCGATGATTACCAATTTTATATGTGGAGTCAGGAACGCTGTCATGGGTTGGTTGAAAGACACCTTTTATGGGAAGTTAACTGGGTATGCTGTGGAAAAATCATATACATATATATATATATATATATATATATATATATATATATATATATATATATATATATATATACTTAAATAATCTAAATTATTTTCATGAAAATTTCGTAAATATACCAAGAATTCATAAGTATATATTTATTTCCCTGTGAACACAATCAGGATTTAGTTCATAGTCTATTAAAAGTTAGTTTAATCTCCTAAAGGAAATTCCATATTAAATAAAAAAAATAAATAATGCCGACCGGCGTCAAAAGAAACGTACGATAAAACGAATAGTGTCGTTCTTTAATTAACCAAATGCCGTGAGTACAAGTTGCAAATACCCCAAATGTCGGAAAAGAATGTAAAATACATGGTAACGTTATCCAATTAATGAGATAATTATTAGAGAACTCTTCCTTTTTTTTTGGCTTTTCGCAAGAATTTCGATTCGACCGTAGTTATATTTTTTCAAAATGTATTCCATATTTTTTGGCTAGCTCAATACTGTCTGTGCAATATTTGATGAAGTAAAAAGACCGAACAACTAATTAATAATAAGCTCATAGCCGCCTAAGAAATTTATGTGAGAACTGTTTTCTCCAGATTCGTTAGATTGGAACATTTTAAGAAAAGAAAAAGGAGACAGAAAAAAGAAGAAAAATACCTCAAAATGTCTCGATGATTGTAATGACTAATAGAATGAATGCCGAGTGTAGTAATTTGGGACCAGGTTTCTGAATGACAAAATAAGCATCTGGAATGAGACGTATTTGTTATGATCAATGAAACGCGACTGAATCTGTTGCTTCAATTCAAAATTGGATCTCCGCTTCGCAATGAATAGAGATCCTTATTATATTGGCATTCAAAGGAATCGAAGGAATAAGTGATGTTCTTCAAAGTTTGCATCATTTTGTAATTCAGGACAGAATGAACGACTAATTAGGGTCTGTAATAAGACAGGGATTGTGACTGATTGAGGAAATTCCGCATAAAATAACAATGTTCAAGGATCTCTTACTGAATAGCTTCAAAAATAGACATAAATATTGCGAGGAATTATCTATGCCGGACAGTCTGGCACAATATGCTTATATATATATATATATATATATATATATATATATATATATATATATATATATATATATATATATATATATATATATATTATTTATGAGTTCAAATGCCCCTTAAGGAACTGCGTTCCTAACGAAACCGGACTCATAAATAAATACATCGGTTACACAACCACATGCTTATCCAGACGTCTTACGTTACCCCTATCCGATCACAGCTCCATTAGAACCCATTTAAACACACACAAAAATTTACCAGACTCCATTAGAAATATACTAATAGAAAACACAAATATATTAATTGCTTCCACCTGTAAAAAAAGGTTAAAAATAATGGAGGCTTTAATAATAAAAAAGAAAAAGCCTACCCATAACAATATTAACTATGAACAAAGCCACAACGTGCTAACCATATTTGGAAATTAAAACACCACTACTACACACTAAGACATATACATAATGCACACACTCAACTAAGTCTGAAAAATCAAATCATCCTTGATAATGGCTAAAGATATAGCTGAAAGCGCTCGGAAAAATAAAACATTTGGATAGTTCTTACACACCCTTTGTCCAACAAAGAAAGCTCTTGTTCGTACACAAGAAAAATTAAATAAAAAACTTAACAGTAGTACCTTGTCTGTCGTTTTTAAGGAAACTTGCATAAAAGAAGGATTGCTGCCTAAATATACAACTATATATATATATATATATATATATATATATATATATATATATATATATATATGGGTGTGTGGGTGTGTGTTTAGAAAGCAATCTTTCTTTCATGCATATTTCAATGAATACGACAGACAAGGTGCTCTGATTTAGTTTTTATACGATTTCTCATGTGATATAGTTTTTTTTTTCTTTTCAGATGACAAATTATATAAAGAAACTGATCGAATGTTCTTTTTTACCGAGCGCTTTCGGCTATACATTTAGCCATTTTCAAGTTTGAAATATATTAACAGTTAATAAGAAATAGCTTGTTGTATGTATATATTTATATTATGTTTTAAAACACGGTCAAGATATTGTGTCCCTGTTCGTATTTGATATTATTGAGTGTTGTTGTTTATTGTTTTCTTTTTATTCACAAGGCTTCCATTATTTTTAGCCTTTTTTAGACAATACTATCAACAATTATGTTACGAATAAGCTCCGGTAGGTCTCTATGAGTATTTAAATGAAATCTAATTGAGCTAAGCAGAAAGGTGTAGTGTACTACAACATGTTTGATACGAAGACTCACACTAAAAATAATGGAAGGCTTATTAATAAAAAACAAAATACAGTACTCAATAATATCAACTATGAACATGGACACAATATCTTGACCGTGTTTTGAAAATGAAACTTATAAATACATACATACAACAATCTATTTCTTGTTAACAGTTAATATATTTCAACCTTGAAAATTGGTAAATGTATAGCCGAAATCGCTTGGAAAGAAAGATCAATGGGACATATAATAATATAATTTTATATAATTTATCCCCCGAAAAAAAAATATTAGATCACATTAGAAATTGTATAAAAAAAAATCAAATCACATCGTCTGTCGTATACAATGAAATATATATATATATATATATATATATATATATATATATATATATATATACACACACACACACACACACACACACACACACACACACACACACACACACACATATATATATACATATATATATATATATATATATATATATATATATATATATATATATATATATATATGTATATATATATTTATATATGTATGTATGTATGTATGTATTTCTGTGTGCACGCGTGTGTGTGGAAGAAAGTTATATCTATCAAGGAACAAAATGAAAAAAAAACAAGGGGAAAAATTCTAAGCCGACATGTTTAGTTCGCTAAGAGATTTTATCAAGGCAAATGTAAGATTTATTTTGTTGTACAAACTTATATACAAGTGCCAGGGTGACATAGGTTTATGAAGACTTAAATTGGAGAACGTTCATGAATTTTCCTCAGGTGGATGAAATCATGTGGAGGACACAATGTGCCATATTTCAAAGTAAGGTAAAAGTAGTCGAGTTAAAAATAAATATTTCTTGAACATTACCCCCAGAATTGGCAGAATTTGCAATAAATAACATGAAAAAGAAAGAACAAATCATAAAATAATATAAAGCAAGTAAGGCAAAGTAACGGTAATAAGGCAAAGTAAACGTAATAAGGCAAAGTAAAAGTAACAAGGCAAAGTAAAAGTGATAAGGCAAAATAAAAGTAATAAGGCAAAATAACAGTAATAAGTTCAAATAAAAGTAATCGGGCAAAGTACAAGTATAAGGCAAAATAACAGTAATCAGGCAAAGTAAAAGTAATAAGGCAAAATAAAAGTAATCAGGCAAAGTAAAAGTAATAAGGCAAAATAACAGTAATAAGTTAAAATAAAAGTAATCAGAACAAGTAAAAGTATTAAGTCAAATTAAAAGTAATATGTTTAAAAGTTCACAGACTAAGAAATGGGGTTGACACTCAAGAGCAAGTTCGGATAAGTGAATGTAGCTTTCAGACTTCAAGACAAGACAGACCGGGGCTGAATCAGATGAAACCGAGAAATGCCCAGATTCACAGCATGCATTTATGTACTTCTTCCTATAAATTTGGGAGGGGGAAGTGTATGTCACTCATTCCCATTTGTGATTCGAAACAACATAGCCTCAATGTCAAGTGAGCTTTATTATATTTTTTAATAGATTTTTATTGCTTTCAATTAATTTTCGCCACTAGAATCATTGTTATTTAAGTTTTATGACCGAACATGTAATATTCGTTTATAATCTGTAATGTATTCTACAATCTCTGTCATCTTCAGATTAGTGTATCCAGGATTGAAAGTGTTTTTTGAGACTGAGATATTTCCTTTCTCTTGATTGTATATTATAGATACAACGTGTTTATGATTTACTCTATATTTCAAACCATGGTCTCTACTGTTTTGCGCAACTGATTTGATTTTCAAACGATGTTTTTTCCTCAGAATCTCAGCGGTTCTTTTAATATTTTTGTTAGCTCTTCAATTGTATTCCTTTTTTATTATTTTTAATTTTCTTCTGTTTGTATCTACCTGTTATCAGCCATATGACTCCAATATTGTCAACCGATGGAAAGATCTTTTTTCTGTTACGTTAATTTAGAAATAGTTCCAAATGCTTTCGCTAAAGGAGATAGAATTAAAGTTATTCGTTTCATCAATATTCCTTCGTCAAAATATAGAGATGTCATTTTGAATTCTCGTTTATCAGAGATGCCTTCTGTAAATCAGCATTTTTAAAACTTCAAATGTTATCTGTAGAGAACTTTTTTATTGATGTATATACTGAGAGCTAATTTCTTTACTGGTGTTTATAGTATGTTTGCCTGAAGACTGATCATAGTCAAGGTATGTATATAATATTGTTGAGTCTTGACTCATTGTTGAATCTCGCCTAATGCATGGAATAATAATGCAACACAAAATGTACTTAGAACAAGAATGTATTATAACAAGAAAGTGTACACAATAGGTACATATAGTATTTCTGTATATTTCTGGGAAGATGTTCCTGGAGAATGTGTTGACTAGTCGCAGTCGCTCAGAGTCTCTAGTTGGATCTCGTGATTCCCTCTCCTCCTCGTCTTCCGGTACCAACCACTATTTATATAGTTGGTAGTCACCTATGCAGATTAGGTGGATCCTACACAACAAATATATAGGCCAACATCAGTCACAAGTAGCCTAAACCTGTAATCCGACATAATGACATCAATCAACCTTTGGTTATTTCATCTGGGTTATATCAAGTCAAGCGATGTTTCATACGATGATCAAACCATGTGTTTTAGTGTGTAAACCTTTCGTAATGGCAAGCATTTGATAGAAATTCCCCGTTTCTCTTTGATGTTTCGTTTTCAAAAGGTGAAATCTTTCTTTCAAAGGAAGCGTTAAGATCTAAAAATGTTCATTCAAATGCTTATTAAGGCTCTTTTCTATTTGTTTCTACTGAACATAATTTAGTTCAGCACGTGTAAAAATAAAGGTTTTTGTGATGCATCATTTTCTCTCGGTTTCAAAGAGGATGATATGTCTTCTATTTTACAAACATGGACAACTATATCTGCTCTCATTTGATTGTATTTTTGCAATTCCAACCACATGTGGACCTTTTTTTTTTTACTTCAGATTATTCCAAAAACTTCGTGTCCTAAGTGTGAACAAGAGTCCCTTCAAAAACCAATTACGTCTCGCATACAAACAATATTGAGGTTTGCATAGTAGCATTATTCTAGAATGACATTTATCCTAAAATCACTTGAGTCTTATTGAACACTGATTTTATGATCTGTATATATTTTGAAGTTTAATTGATTTTTCAGTCGATGAATTAATCTTTGCTGAAATGTTTGGTGGTTGAATAATATATGCATTTTTAATTGTGTTTTAATATATTATTGTAATAGTTACATAAAATATCTTCTTTGTTTGTAGCGTGTCCCTTCACGATTTTGGTGATTATGGCTCTCCACAATTTCCTACCATTTGTAGCTCTCAAATTTTGTCTTTTTGTTATATCTCTTGAACTTTTTTCTGCCACCTATTTACTAAAACTTACTAGGTACATTATACGTTGATTTCGTTTGTACCTCTTTCCTTCAATCTGTCATCTGAGTATCAAATTTTCAAAGATATATTTCCTTTGTACCTTCGACTCTTATTGACATAAGTAAAAGCATCCTTTTTGTTTCCATTTTCTCTAAAACTTCATAATTCCTTACATTTTCTGTTCATGCTATTCTCAGCATCCTACTGTAGAACCACATTTCTGTTGCTTCGCGTCTCTTTTTCATATGTGAGTATTACCAGTATTCAATGCCATATAGGCGAACTGATATTACATAACAGATCAGTACTCTTATCTTTGTTTCTAATGAAATCTTCGTCCTCTGTTAAAATATTCGCAGGTATTTTAATTGTTGTACTTGTTTGATTTTGTAATCTCCAATTTGTAATTTGATTTCCCGGTTGTCCCTTTTACTAACAACTATGATTTCTTTTTTCTTGCAATTTATGTTGAGTCCTTCATTTTCACTTTCCTTCACTACCTTCTGCAGGAGTTCTTGCAGTTTCCTTTCTGTGGCTGCTATCAAAACTGTGCAATTTGCGTATCTTATGCTGTTAAAGATTTTAGCTGTCATTAATGAATCCTGGTAGAAACTTCTAATTCTGTAAGAATCGCCTCACTGTATAGGTTGAATAACTCAGGTAAGAAGACACATCTTTGTCTTACACCATGTTTTTTATTTTTGTACATTCATTTCATATTCATAAGTAGGCGGTTCGGCGTCTCAATTCCCAACATCCTGTTAATCTCGATAACCAGGTCATAGTATTATTATTATTGTTTTTATTTTCTTTGATATCTGGCGTTTACACATTTCTTTGCGGGTCCCGCCCAGGGATCTAAAGTTAGAAATTGCATCATGACACATTCCACTGAAAAAAAAAATAATTACATAGATAAAGCTTTTCGTAAAGTGTGGGCTGTACTTGTCAGAACAATTTTTTGTAACTTTTTAAAGCATGGACTTCCAGGGATCCCTTCAATTAGTCTACTGGAATCTTTTCCAACCAGTCCATGGGCTCCAACTACAACAGGGATTGTTGATGTTCCCATGTGCCACATTTTTGAGATTTCTATTTCAAGGTCCTTGTATTTTGACAGCTTTTCGAGTATCTTCAAAGATACATTGCAGATACATTATTATTATTATTATTATTATTATTATTATTATTATTATTATTATTTCCTTTGATTTCTATTGTATACACATTTCCTTCCGGGTCCCAACCAGCGACCTAAGGTCAGAAACTATTTCATATTTTCCACTGATCCTTTTTGTACAAAAAACGAAGAAAACGAAATAATGTGCAATCTCACGTATTTTACATAGATAAAGCACTTTGTAATGTGTGATCTGTAATTGTGAGTACAATATTTTGCATTTCTTTAAGGCATGGTCTACCAGGAATCTCTTCAGTGAGTATCGGACCCTTTTCCAATCTGAGGACTCCAGCTATAACTAAAATTGATTTGAAAAGGATATTAGTAGTAGTAGTAGTGGCAGTAGCAATATTATTATTAACAATAATAATAACTTTTATTAGTATTTATTTAGATCTTCAATTGATAATAAATCACACACATGTTACATAGTTAAAGCTCTTCGTAATGGCGGAGATGTACTTATGAGTACAATTTTTTTAAGGCATAGTCTTCCAGCAATCTCTTGAGTCTGCCTATCGTAACTTTTTTGCAATCAGTACGAGGGATACAACTACAGCTGAAATTAATGAGGATCTTCTGTGCCACATTTTTTTAGATTTCCACTTGAAGCCTTTCAACGACACATTACAATATGCAAGAATTGTCATATCAACAAGTTAGCGCATTATGTTTTGTGGTCTTTGCTCACAAGGTCTGGATGATTAGCTTTGATTGTTCTATCAGCGTGTATTTTAATTCCCCATAAAATATTTACAGGTCCTATCATTGTACCTGTTTCTTGCAGTTTCCTTGCGTAAAAGTTGCTTATTTTCCACTGCAGATATTGGTCCACTCTATCATGCCGAGTTTTAAATTCAGTGGGTGCTAACACTGTGCAACCTGATACAAAACGATTTCTGGATATTTATCACTGTATCTGAATTTGGAACCAACCCAATTTTTCAGTATGCGTGCTTGGTAGTTTCTAGTTAGCCAGCATCGTTGCTGCGCAACAAGAATGAAACCTTTAGTTTCAGATTTTATACCAGCATGACGTAACCTCTGATGTGTACGATTATTAATATTATTATTATCATCATCATCATCATCATCATCATCATTATTATTATTATTATTATTATTATTATTATTATATATCCTTTGACTTCTGGTGTGTACTCATTTCTTTCCGGGTCCCAATCAGAGACCTAAGGTCAGAAATGTCATCATGACATTTTTTACTGAGCAGGTTTTAAAAAAAAATCGCACTTATTTCACATAGATAAAACCCTTCGTAAGGAGTGGGCTGTACTCATGGGAACAAGTTTTTTTTATTTATTTGAGGTATGGGCTGCCAGGAATCACTTTATTGAGTCTGTTGGAATATTTTTCAGTCAATTCGAGAGCTCCAAATACACCTGGAATTATTGATGTTCTCATTGAGATTTCAATTATTATTATTATTATTATTATTATTATTATTATTATTATTATTATTATTATTATTATTCAAATGTTTTACCACACATCCTTCTCTGTTCACATGGAATTGTGTTCATCCATCGGACTCAAGAATACAATGAGTGTGTGGAAAATTTATTTCATGGATATAGACCTTCTAAATGCGTTAAGAGTGCCGGAAAGATTTTGGACTTCTTGTATATTGATATTGCCAAAGATTTTGTTGGTTATTTCCCACCCCATTCTTTACCATAAAAATAACACCTATAACGATTGGTATTGTTATAGCACCATTCTTCATGCACCATATTATCTCAGTTTCTCATTCCAGATCTTTAGATTTGGTGTTTTTATGCACTTTTTGGTGAGGTGTTTCCTTTGTTGGGAATCAGATATAACATGGAGCAGACAAATTTTGTTCATTATTGTCCTTCCCTACTGTATCTGGTCATTTATACGAATGTCATCAATCAATTCTCTGTACTAGTTGTTATTACATCCAAGAAGGCTAGCCAATTATTCAATGCGTGAAGTCAAGCAGAGGCAACAGAAGCAGCAATCAGAAGCTGCCAAGTTTGGTTTGAAGCTCTAAGTTCACCACAGAATATTGTGCCACGGGACAATAACCTAGTAGACTAAAGCGTTATTTTGTGAATTTGGTGACATTGTAATTGATGCCAGGCAAGCTGAAACAGGGAGAGCAATAATGAGCAGTACTAAAAATAAGAATTATCGGGATATCCACAGAAAAGGACAGTGGAACGAGAACACCGCACCAGCGTAGATTAAATAAAGGGGTCAGTTCATTATCCTCTATAGGTTAACTGGATCAACATAAGAAGTGTGATAAAAATTAATCGGGATTGTTGCCATGGTAACGGAGCTAAAGTACGCAGAACAAATCAGCTTGGTGCAGATTGACCTTGAACACTGTCGCACAAGCACACAAAGATATGACGTTCTCGCTAACTTCTGTTGCTTAAAGCAGTGCTTGGAAAGAAAGTGTGTGATCGTCTCACCATATTACAGAAGTTACATGAGTGACCACGACTGGTGCAACAGTTTTGGGCCGAGAACAACATTCCTCAGATCCGACAACTATCAAACACCCCAGATCACACTCCTTGCAAAATTTAATGCTTTAAAAATCAAATTCGCCTTGAATGGAATGTAACTTCACGACATGAAGAATATCCAAGCGAAAGCAACAAAGCAGCTGCTGGTTATCACAAAATATGTAGTTCCATCAAAAACAAAAGGACACTAAAGGGATAATGTTTGCGGTTTCAGAATGGGACTATTTCGAAGAAGGTTAAATGCAGAATTGATATGCGGTGGTTTTCTTTTTATAGCGCCAGTCCCGATACTTTCTGATAAAATCTGGATCCCCTGAAGAAAGCCTGAGCTTTTAACCCTTCAAAAACTTATAACCCATCAAAAATCAAATCGAACTTGAAAGGAACGAAATTGTAAGACGTTCTGGCAAGCCAAGAGAATGCGACGAGACAGCTACTCGCTATCCCTAAAAACGGATATCCATCAGGGAAAACAATACTATCCAAATGAATAATGTATTCGGACTCAGAATTGGACTACTTCGAAGGAGGTTAAATTCCAAATTGATATGTGGTGTAGTTTTCTTTTTCTAGCACCAGTCCCGATACCTTTTGATCATCCTAATACAGTTGATGAAAACCGGATGACTCAACGGTCGAAACGTTGTGAGAACAACAGTAATGATTAATAAAATGGTCCGCATGTAAATAGTTTAAATAATGATAAATCTCCATCCGGAAATTCAGAGAGAATATGGTGGGTTAACTTTACGTTATACCATAGTCAGTGTTATTGACACACGTTTATCATCTCTATCTATAAATGGCAGGATGTGTGTGTGTGTGTGTGTGTGTCTGTGTGTAACGAATGCATGGCCGCAATTTTCGACGGATTTCCACCAAAATTTACACGCACATGCTCCAAGTTAGCGTAAAGGCCAAGACCGACTTTGCATTTCCCAACTCCCATCGATAGTGGAAATAATCGATTTTTTCATGCTTCTACGGCAGTTTTCATGTAGTTTGCGTCCATTTTCTACTGGCCAGAGTGAGAGCCTATAGCTGGCTGCCACGAATAGGCAGGAAGATTCTATTGGCCAGCGTGAGAGCCAACAGCTGACTGACAAGAATGTTAACTAGCATGCAAAAAAAATCGATAGCTGCATTCGTCACAAGTGGGAAAATTTTAAATCTGCATGGCACTTTACTTCAATTGGCTCATTCGCTTGCTTAAACTCAATGTTGATTCTGATTCCGCAGAACTAGGTTGGGTGTGAAAAAGTATTTGTTGTTAACATTTTTTTTTCATTCGGTTTTTCCAGTTACGATTCCTTTTTTAAAGCTGATTGTTTTAACTTCATTTTGTTTAGTTCTTTTTTCGTAACAGATTTAATGTTTAGTATAGAGCTTAGAAAAAATTCGCAGTGTGAGATAGGAAAGAAGTAAGACATTTAGCAACATCAGCACGGCAAAGAGCACTCCTTTAAAGGCAAGGAAGGGCAAAATATTTTAAGTCAAGTGATAGCGATTGCTGTATGAGTCGTACGATTTTGAATCAAGCCCGGGCAACGCCGGGCCATGCTGCTAGTTATGTTTTAATTTCTACTCCATGATTTATTAGTACAAGGAAAAATCTTATAATCGGAAATTGTTGGCTTAAATTTATTGTCTTTTAATTTGCTTTCAATATGCGGATATTGTACTTATAAAAATGGTACCATAAATTTAATTCTACTTTTAAACTTTGGGAACACCATTTATATTTTATACTTTTTCATAAAAAAATCATATTATTAAATTATGCATTTTTCTTATCTATTAATTTTGTTTATATTACCAAAACGTTAATGAAGCAACGTTTAATTGTTCTCTCGGGTCGTACAAAAATATTCTTACATATCTAGGTGTTTCGTCGCATGTTTTGCGTCCAGTGACTGATGCCAAGCAATGATCATTTTAACTTTCACCTTTCCATTTGATTAAGTTAAATAATCGTTTATTGACAACGCCTAATTCGAATAGGTCTGTCTGGAATTTGGTCGTCGAGAAAGCAAACAAACCTTAGCATTCTATTGCAAGATTTTATTGAAGAGATTATAGCAGACCACTGATTCTGTCGGGCAGTTCGTTGCGAAGATGTCCAAACATATGGCTCAATCAATTTGCTTACGAAATGACCCGACAGTAATTGATAGAATTGTATATTAGTCTCTGTACTGAAAAGGAAGTAGGTGTATAAGATTCTGTCTGCGTAGACCGTTCACTTGCATATAGCAGAATGTATGTTTTGCTTTCTATATATATATGTGATTATCATTATATCACGTCGTTAATTTATTGACATAATCAGTGAAATTTTTACATTGAATTTTGTTAAAATAATTTTTATTCTAAAATTTTATATGCAACGTTTATTCTTTTATTTTACCCCTTTTTTTTACACTTTTTTATTATTTCACCCCAACCCGGTGAAAATGCCACTAGGACGCAAGGTGGGCGGTTAGAGGGAGTCAGAGAGGAAGAAGAATTTAGTGAGGAGAAAGAAGAGTAAAAGTAGATGAAGACAGAATATGGCGATTGAAGGTGTATTTATATCTATGAATATGGAAGGGAGCCTGTAAGCAAGAAATTGGAAAGGAGATCTACAGGTAAAAGATTCGAGAAAAGAAAATATTAGAATAGAACAGAGAGTTGTACTTCGCTAGTTCAATAGTAAATCGGTGGGACCTAATTGACATTCTAGTATGATTCTTAATTTCATGCACTCGTGACACTAAGAAAAAAAATTTATCAGAACATTTACCATGAAAATATGGTAAAAAATCTCAAGTGGACTTTTACCATGAAAATATGATAAAAATCTCATCGGAACGTTTACCATGAAAATATGGTAAAAAAAACGCATCTGAACATTTACCATGAAAATATGGTAAAAAATCTCAACTGGACTTTTACCATGAAAATATGATAAAAATTTCATCGGAACGTTTACCATGAAAATATGGTAAAAAAAAACTCATCTGAACATTTACCATGAAAATATGGTAAAAAATCTCAACTGGACTTTTACCATGAAAATATGATGAAAATCTCATCGGAACGTTTACCATGAAAATATGGTAAAAAAATCTCATCTGAACGTTTGCCATGTAATTGCTGTATGGGTAATTTTATGCCGAAATCTAAATAATTTTAACACAATTTTATCGCTTCAACTAGAGATAAAATATATCATTGGTCATTTTTCTATAAAATGCATTGTTAGTAATTTTACTATAAAATGTTTTGTTGGGCATTTTGGCTTCAAAAATGTATTTTTATTAATTTTACTACATGTATTATTGCTAAACCTTTTATATAAAAATGTATTGCGTACATCTTCACCAAAAAAATAAATTTTCATACTTTCCTCGTGTTTTGTTTGTTTGGGGACTATTTACACATAGCTGGGGCTACCAACCGGGATCAGGGTGGACATGGGGACAACAGCAATTAAGAGGTGGTTGCACGCTCCTCAAAATTTCCAGTGTCCCTTTCAGAGTCATTGCAGCCGGATGTAGTTTATTGTCATATCCAGGACTATATATAAGAATGTTGAAATGCTACGTTATATCTATTTTCCTTGATGGTTTAAAAACACCTTTATCTAAACAATTTATTGTAGCAGAACCACCCCCCTCTACTCTTTGGTTAAGGAGCTTTACGCGCAGGCTGGGAAGGTTCAGGCTTTAGTAAATTATTTTATTACCTTCACCGCTTTCCCCAAAATACCGAGAGACAAAATTTACTCAGAGAATAAAATATTTTTTAACACTTGGAAAGAAAATGAAATAAGCGTGCCGAGTTCAATTTCCAGTGGATTCTGTTTCGTTTACTCCGTCATGCATTTGGAAAAAACATGAATTAATTTTCCCCGAATTATGGGTTAACATTTTTAATCAAGCATTGGGTTAACGCAATTCTCCTCAAGTTATATATTTAGCAGGGTAAATCGGGATCGCTCGACTAAAAGTAAACACTTGTCTTATTTTATGTAGCGAATCCGGCGATGGCTCTTCTCAACATGCTATCACTTGTAGCTCTTAGCAACGTTCGTTTCTTTGCGAAGCTTCTCAGATAGGTGCCCCGCTGCATTCCCCTGTCCTTTTTTCTTATATATCCTATAAGTGTAAAACTCTCCAAACCTTCTTCTTCGTTACATGCCCCAAAAAGTTCAGCTGCGTCTTTCTGATTCTGAGTAAGAGCGTCTTTTTTATTAAAATTTTGTTTAAGTCCGTTGAATTCTCAGCATCCTTCTGTAGAACCATATTTCTGTTGCCTACAGTTTTATCAACATCTACAATGAAGATTGCCCAGCATTCACTGACATACAAGAAGATTGATATTACATAACAGTTCAGTACTTTTTTTGTTCCTATCGAAATCTTCCTGTTTCTTTATACTTTGCTTAACTTTTGGAAGGCATCTTTTGTTATTCCTGCACGCGTTCGGATTTCGGTGTCGTTTTCTCCGTCCTCTGTTAAAACACTATCAAGGAGTTTAGTACTTCTTGAACAGTGTTCAATTCTTAGTTCACCTCCTGTTTGTTTTTTTAATATTTTTTGTTTTGGTTTCCACTTTTTTTTTCTTTTCTGACCACCATAAATTTTGTCTTTTTATAATTGATGTTTATCACTTTCTACTCGTTTTCCTTTAATACATTTTCTGGGAAGTCCTGAAGTGTCCTATGCACAACCCGAACAAAATAAATTCGTACAAGCTGAATTAGAGTTCTGAATTTCAAATCATTTCATTTGTACCCACTCACGTATAAAAATATCGGCCATCATTCATATATATGATTGTTATTACGACATTTTGTTAAAGGTGTTCAAATATCTAACGATACGATAGGGGAATTTCTACGGGTATTTTATTATCGTAGAACTCGCTACGAATTTATTCATTCAACTAAAGATTTAAGATTCATCATAAAATTCAAATAGAAAACCCATGAAATTTTCACGTGTACATCTACTGAATAATACTGCATTTAGTCTTTCAAACACGAGATATATGCTACTGGCAAAAGCTCAAATTGATGACTGTTGATGGGACTTAATGATTATTTGAAATCAATAAATCTGAGTAGTATTAATCCTGTGTTCATCGTTTTCTTTTATCGGGATATTATACAGAATGTGTTTGGTTGCTAGGAAGGGATTAAACATTGTGTTTGCATTTGTGGAAGTTTCAAGAGTTCTCTTCTCCTGGTTATTTCAACATTAAGATAAACAAAGCAAGGGGAGTGAGACAAATACTTAAATAGAATTACTCTGGTGTAGTCTGAGATAAATTGGCTCATCTTATTCTCACGCTGAACCTTGCAATTAAGTCACCGCATTAGCGTTTGCCACGAACGCTATTAATAAGCCTATTATATATTGGCGTCGTCTGCAGAGCAACTTTTGAATATCTTGATCCTAGGTGCCTGCGTCAGGGAAGGTCGGGCGCCGAGTATGAATCGCCTGATATCTATTAGGCTCGTTTCCGTTCTCCCTTGATCTGCTGCGTATTTGGCAAGAAATGCGAGAATCTATTAGATCCACGGATGAACAAGCACAAATAATTAGAGGAGACAATACAGGGTAAGGCCACTAGATCTCCAAGGAGTAAATTCTCGAGTTCAAAATTTTAGCTTGACCTGCTATCTATTTGTTAAGCATTGAGACTTAGTTATCTAGGTGTGGTATACTTATTAACTTGATATCCTTGTAAAATTTACTATTACAGTTAGCTCGGTGCTCGTCAACAGTGTCAGACATTTGACTACTAGGGTATGTCGGTTTTAGAACAGTGTCATTGCACTCAATTTGAAAGTTGTTGTTTAAGATTATAAATAATCTCACAAAATAGGGTTTTCTAAATCGTTACCGTTTTTTGAGCTAACGGGTTTAAAAAATACATTTAATTTTAAAATCATTGCGTTGGAATTTCATTTCGGGGATCAGTGAAAGCCTTAGAGTACAGACTTATAAGTTACTGAAGCTTTACATATTGTATATGGACAAGATACATACCACAAGCATATTATTATTATTAAATTATTTTGCCATCAAATAATACCTTCATTTAAGAGAAATTATACTGAAAATTTTAGATATAATATGATGTAATATTTAATAAAGTGCTCTTGTTTTAGAGTGATTTTCAATAAACAATGTACATCTAAAATATTTTGTCTCATAACTTGTGCCCAACAGTATGATGGTGTTATATACACTTTTATCTAATTTTGTTTTCATTAATTATAATCTAACAAATGATCTTATTCATTGAGTAACCTTTTTTGTAATATTTTAAAGTGCAGTTTTTACTTATCGAATACAGTTAAAAATATTACATATTTTGTATTTATGGTTGTACATAATTATAATTCTGGTTTGAATACATATTCTGTTCAATGTATCTAATACAAAAAAAATATTAACTTTATTTGGAGTTACTTTGTAAGCAAAAACCTCCAAAAATTAGATATTTCTCTACATTTTTTCAGACGATATTTCAAATTAATGCTCAATATCGGAAGGGTCTATGAATCTAATTGTTGTTGTCACTTATCATATAAAACCGCACCTGTAAAAATTGCATGCAATGTTGATTTTCTAAAAATTGGGGAAGCGAGTTCAAACATCAGTTGGGAATGTGATTTGTGGTGGGGGTAATAAATGACTCTTCAGAGAGAATAGTCGAACACGGAACTGAAAGTGTTATAAAACGATAAAGATGTCAAGCAAATAGTACCGAATATATATGAGTACAAGGCGAGTTTTTAAGATTAGATTTTACTCAAAAAATAAGAATTGGCACTATACACAGGTAATATTTTTGAAGAGGTTAAAAATCAGGCATGAACGGAAACAAAAACACGATGCCTAAATCTTCGTATCTAATATTTTGTAGTAAGTGATTTTTCTAACCATTTTGGGTTAGATTTATACAAAAAAACAAAAGAAAGACGATCATTTGTTTGCCGTATGTCCAGGATTATCTCCAGTACTGCAATATTTATAGTATTGCTCAAAATAATAAAAGTATTACTCAGAATCTGGAGTCGCATTATACACGGCCATTTATTTACTGTAACATATGTCCAGGATGATTTCCATTACTGAAATATTTATGGTATTGCAGAGAAGCAGGGGTCGCATTATACACAACTATTTATTTTCTATAAAATATATCTAGAATGATCCCCAGTACTGGAATATTTATATTATTTCTCAGAATCCGAGGTCGCATTATACACTATCATTTATTTGCTGTAAAAGATGTTCAGAATCCTGCCCAGTACTGCAATATAGCAAATAAATCAGGTGTTTCATAAAAAAAAAACACAGGGATCGCACTATACATGAAGACAGCTTATACACGGGTGTATACAGTACTGAAGGCAGACAAGACATTCAAAGCTGAGGAAATCATTTTTTTCGCAACTTCTAAGAATAACAAACAAGAAAGGTTTAGCAACTGATCAATGTCAGTGTATATTTTCGATCATTTAGAATCTACCTTAAACACTAACATTTCCTTTCTAATTTGACTGATGTTTTCACGACCATATTATACACTACGTTTTGCTATAAATTATGAGTCAACTATCCAGGGTGGAACTAATGTTGAATTTCCGAAACTACGTCTAGAATGAGTTCATCATGTCTTCTATCCAACGGTTTGTCATTTATAATGCCTGTCAGAGTTTAACACATCAGATGATTATAATTTTAAAAGTAAAACATTCACTAGCGCATTCATTAGATTCTGTGGGATCAGGTTGAAATCAGTCAAAGAACATCATTGGAAAATTCGTAAACTTAAGGAATCAGCACATATGCTAAGCCACACAAATCTCCTGAGCCGACCCAGCATAGAAATGAATATAATATGGGAACCATTATTAAGTAGTGCCAGAGAAAAGCAATCATAACAACGAAAATTGCAATATGAGCTCTCGTAAAAAAATACGCTATGATAACTGCAAAAATTGCAGTATGAGCACTGGTAAAAATGGTTGCTGAAGGTATAGAGTGTATAAGTCCCAGAAATTAATACACATATGTCCTTCTTGGTTAGATCCAGTGACAGGGCAAAAAAGAGTCCTGGTTAAGGCAGTGGAGAACTTGGAGAAGTGAATGAACAGGAGATAACTGATAACTGACATCCATTAGACATGGCACGTGGAAGTAGAACAGTCTACCCCAGCGAGCGAAATACAGGGTTCAGTTCGACATTCCAACGACCTGAAGAAGGCCGGAGCGTACAACGGCCGATACGTTGTGATAAATATGGCAAAAAAAGATGAGGAGATTAGTCGGATTAATGTAAATAGTATTCCCTATCGCTTATGGTATAAATATCGAAGAGGCATTTAAAGATATATCAGCTATGGTTTAAAATTGTACAAATGGCGATTGTATGATATCCTACAAACCTCTACTGGAAGACGACGCACTATAAATGATTATCTATTTCTGATTTGACACGGCAATTTTTTCACAAGGCCGATGGGGATGTGGGGAGTGGCTCGTCCTAATTAATCATAATCACGACCCATTCATTACAATACAAAAGTCAGCAGTAAATAAATCAGTGTTATTCGTGATATTTTATTTCTTTATTGGATCTTGTTATTTAATTCATGGCAATTATGTGTAAAATATAATATCGCCCAAATGTCCGCCAAATGATGACGTCTCTGCATAGTTGCTCTTCGATCTCACCAATATGCCTTATTATCTCATCCTTTCACTGTTGAATTTTTGTTGGCTTGTTGGCATAAACCTTACTTTTGAGATGACCAAAAAGCAAGAAATCTAAAGGCGTCAAGTCGTACAATCGTGATGGCTAATTGACTTCGCTGTTTCGAGAGATGATGCGACCTGGCAACTTGTCATTGCAATTCTGTTTGAACGTCCATTTTAGTAATAGGCTTCGATAATTTTAACACATTGTTTAATTGTTAATCTTTCCATTGTTGAAATTGCCAAAGATATAAGTTGTTAAGTCTGAAAGAAAAAAAAAATCATTAAACGCTTAAACTTAATTCACATTTAAAATCAGTCGAAGTTATTGGAACACACTTTACTTATTAAGCACATGAATTCATCCATCACCATGCGATCCTGCATATACCACAATACGGCATATTCAAAAGGGACCTACAAAACACTATGTGATGTAAAAATCTAATACATGTTCATAAACTGTCTTTTTGTTTTCCTTTGTTAAACTAAAAATATATTTTAAAAATTCATGAATTATGAATATGACGCAACTAAAAATAGAACAAAATATTCAAACTAAAAGAAAACATATTAGTAGTACCCGTTCACCCTTCAAAATAATAAGAGTGGCTACTTTATTCTGTCGTTCTGCAGACTCAAGCAGCACATTGACTAATGGAGTGAGAAGGAACAATACGCTGTCAATGAAGAACATTTAAAGTACTGAATCCGTGTTCAAACACCAGAGCTTAGCTTAATATTTAATGAATCATTCATTTGTAAATCTCCGTGAATAGCTGAAGTGACATGGGAACTTTGCAACATGTTTCAGCCAGCAATGAGAAAATTTTACTTTTGTACGGCACTGTAATCGGTGATGAAAAATGGGTTTTGCATGTTAACAGGAAAGACAAAAGAGCTGTCATCAGATAATGAGAAATTAGTGCTAACGCCAAAACCGTGACTCCATCCACAGAAATAATTGTTTTGCATGTAAATGAAAATGAAAGGTGTCGATCAGTACGAGTATACAGAACATGAAAGGACCATAAACGTAGAGGTTTATTCTCAGAAACTTAATAGAGTGAACGAAAATCATATTTTCTGCGTATAATACGAGAAACTTTGAACGAAAATTAAAGGCAAAGTAGAGGTGTCGCAATAAACGGAACATTTTTACTCGGCTTTAAAAACAAATATTTGAACCATACTTAGAACCTTGCTGCCCCATGTGATCCGGTACTCTGTTATTTACTTTGAGCTTCTTCATAAGATCCAAAGAAGAATCCGTGACATTATTGGTCCTGGTCTGGTGGCTCAGCTCCAGTCATTTACCCACCGCCATAAGGTTGCCTCTCTATGTCTTAGGTTTCAAATACACTTAGTGAACACAATAGAAAATGACACAGAAATTACGATGGTATTGATAACAATTGTTTACAAAATGTATTTGATATGTCGGCAATATTTGTTCTTTGCTAATCAGCGTAATTGAACGTCTTTTGTTTCAAAGACAGAAAATTCGCCGAAATTGATTAAAAGAATTAATAAAGATAATACGAAGGATATGTCATGCTTTGATAACATCGATGTTACGACAAACCACCATTACCGAAACATTGGGAAAAAAAGTTTTAAAATGGAAGTTAGTTGGAACACGCGATGGCTAAAGCCCCGGTTCCTTTCTATTTTTTAATACCGTGAAAAAATAAATAATTTAGTAAAATATATGTGGAGTACGGAGATTATAATGAATAATGTAGTAGAACATTTTAAAAAATAGATAAAGATGACTGGACGACGGAGTCGTATTCTACTCAAGGATGTAATTTATTTCTTGTTTTTGGCGTCAGAAACACGGCGTCGCATTATACTCAATTCGTATTATACACGAGGAAATACGGTTCGTCGAAAGTGACCTATTTTGGTTTGGTTTCATTTGTATTACGGCATATCAACCGCAATGGGTTATTTAATGCCGACAAAATTTTTATTGCTTGTAATATTTTGTTCTGGTAATAATTTTTCTTCGAAAATTTATTTCTGGTAATAATATTTTTACAAAGTACTTCTGGGATTAAAACCCATTTTTACACTTTCATAGTGTTTTGACCCCAGTTTGGAGGGTTAACTATTTACACATAGCTGGGACCCTAACAGGTGCTACCACCCAGGGTCAGGTCGGACCTGGGAATACTAGCAATTAAGAGGTGGTTCCACACTCCTCAATACATTCTAATCAGAGGTTTTGTTGTTGGATGTAGTTTATCGTCTTACCAAGGACGCGGATGTAGTTTATCGTCATAAACAGGACGGTCTATTGTGATAAGAAGGAAGCGTGTTATTCTCTACATGATTAGAAGAACCCCAAGAATAAATAAGATCGTTAGGATAGGAGTTTTCCCCCGCATTCTTCGTATTAACCAGATTTAGTCCCGACCCTTATGGTAAATGAACGTTAATGTTAAATGTGTTAGTTGATCGTCCCAGCTGAAGGTGTCAAATCGTTATGTGTTTATTTTTTAAGATAGAACACATTATATAATGATAATTTCAGAGTCTCCACATAAAAATCAGCAGTATCCATTTATATAAATTATGATCACGAGTCCCGTAACTCATTAGATTTGTACAGACTGCAGACGTAGTAGAGGTGGTTTATCGTGGCCAATATCGGCTGATTCTGACCAATCCTAGACTGGTTGCCAACCGAGGCTACAGGACCCAATCTATTCTGATATTTACCCACAGATAGAGGGGGTGGATTCACACTTTTCAAAGTAAATAAGTGAATGTAATGGACTCGACTGGAATTTGAACTCGGCTCTCCGTTTCTTCAATTACTCTACTTTGCCTCCAGAATATATAAAAACTTACAATTATGTATCAGTCTTCAGATGTTTTACTCGAAACTCATATATTTACGTTTCTCTAATTCTTGCTTATCTACCTATATGAAGTTTCCGATTTTTCTCTACAATTTTAGCCCTTTTCTACAGTCAATCATGAATGGAAAAGAGACATGATGTGGGCATCAAGCATGTCACCTAATGAAAGAAGAATGCATCGATGTATCTGCTTAATAAAGTGCCATAATTCCTATTTTTATCTTACTACCATAACGTTATTTTTTTTCGCAATATAGAAAATTTATAGAAATTAAAACTATTCCCGAGAAACTGTAGATTTCAGTTTAGACTCAAATCATGCTGAAACACCGATTCTCGTCCGGTTATCGAATTTAAGCAACGTTGAGACTGGTTAGTACATCATGGGTGACCGCTTGGGAATACCAGTTGCTGGAAGCTTGGATGTGCGAATTCAGTAATAGATAACTGCTCAGAATGAGATATCAGAGACGTCTAGTTCGAAATCCAATCGAGTTCATTTATCAAATATGAAATTACCTCTTCTACTCCAGTCCAATAGGAGGACACGCTGAGTCCTATAGCCCTGGTTGACAACCAGTCTACAATAGAAAGTAAGGGCAGTTTACGGAGGGAATTCTTCTCCCAAGTAAATCATGAATCGAAAAGAGACATGATATGGGTATCAAGCATGTCACCTAATGAAAGAAGAATGCATCCATGTATCTGCTTTAATAAAGTGTCATAATTCTTATTTTTATCTTACTTCCTTAACGTTATTTTTTCTATACTGACCTCCACCTTCAAGAGAAGAAAGAAATTCGCGATGGATCTACTCTCGTCTTGTTTCCTCCTTTGGCCTTTGCTTCTCTATCCAGCCAGTTAAAGATCTTTACCTTTTTTTATCTTTTATTTTCTGTTGAATTCCTTGCTCCGTGCCAAAGTCTGCTGTTAGCGTTTCACCTCTTTTCATTGTCAGCCAACGAACTCTGGAAAATTGAACAATTTCATTCATTTCCTGAGAGCAAATCACACTGTCATTAGACTCCAACAAATAGCATTACTTCAAGACTGCACTGATATCATTACTTCATGCCAGCCATGTTTAGCTAGTGAGACCATACCAGACGCACATTGACATACGAAATTAAAAACAGAATGAAACCTAGGCGTTCTTATATACAATCAGACAAAGATTAAAGATAGATATATATATATATCACAGAAAGGGAAAAAAAAGGATGGTCATCCGATTTGACGAGATCACATATTGAATAGAAATGTCCCTCGGACACGTGACTACGTGGATGTAGGTAAAAATGGATATTAATGTACAGATGTACTCTCTCTCACTCTGTGTGTGTGTGTTGTGGATATGCTTTCTTTTTTGTTTCTCTATCTCATATATATATATATATATATATATATATATATATGAAATATATATATATATATATATATATGAAATATATATATATATATATGAAATATATATATATATATATATGAAATATATATATATATATATATATGAAATATATATATATATATATATATATATATATATATATATATATATATATATATATATATATATATATAGCCAGCTTACACTGAAGATCCGTTTAGGCGAAACTTACGTAGGTTCTCCTGGCTCTTTAGTATTTATTTTAGTTATTCCCGCTCTACTTAGCGTATTGAGCACTCTACGTTTTAGTCTTACTACTCGCTTGTTTTTTTTTTGTTTTTTTGGGACTAAAGACTTAAAGTACTGGTCAGATAGAATGCTCACCATAGACCTCAAATTCAGCGTGTATGTTTGTGACATCACTAAAGATGCTGAAAGAATGGTCGGTTCTTGTATTAGGAGGTTGATGAAAGCCATGATTGTTCAACCTCTGAAAAAACTACATTCAGTTTCCTTTTCTCCTATACGAATATCTCCCAACGGTCAGATGAAAAGTCTCGTAGATATAAATCAGGGTCATGGTTACGAGAAGACAGCTGAAATCTTAAACGGAGTACCTGCTCCTTGCAACAGAAATACATACGCCCCAAAGCTACTTATATCGAGGCGAAAACATAAAATCCAGAGAAATTAATCAACTTTAAATACTTCTAATTTCCCCAATAACAAAGTAAGATTTTCTGCACTCATTCTGAATGTTATACAGTGTAACCCGGATATAAGAGAGTTGTCGGGACCGGATAAGAAGTCTCTTATATCCGGGTTTCTCTTATATCCGTGTTTGGTCTATTTTGTTTTATTAACACAGGCTCTAATTTGGGACCAAGGAAAATCTATCTTATATCCGGGTTTCTCTTATATCCGGGTTACACTGTATATCGAAATATATAAAAAGAACAAAGATAGTGAGAGATTAGGAAATAATACAAGCGATAGTGTAATATAGTCAGCCGGATAGCTTGCCTAAGGGGTTTGTTCTGGTAAACAAGCGCAGATCATGTAATCAGATAAGGTGCATCCGCATGATGCCGTTGCATTAATCTTGAAACCGCCTAAAATCACGACTCGCTAGCCACGGCAGGATTCCAAGCAAGCGAAAACAGGATGACTCAAATAAGTGGAGATTCCTCTCAGGAACTGTTGTTCTTCTGTGCAGCCGGAATTATGACATATGAAATGGCTTCTTTGTATTCTGCTTCAAATCTTGAATTACTATGCATTCAAAGATCGCCATCTATAAAGCGATTTACTTAGCGTTGCTTAGTTAGGGCACAAGGCCGACATTATGGGGCACCCAATGAGAATCGAACTCACTAATCAGTCGTAATTGATTCACGAAGCATCTTGATTAATCTCGCTAGACAAGCTTGCTAACCGTTGCAATACGTTGAAGTGTCCGCGGTTTTGTAAAGCTCGCTTAGATGTGGCACAAAGGCGAAAGTATGGGGCACCAAGTGAGGATCTAACTCACTGTTCAGTCGTGACTGATCTAGCGAGACAAGCTTGCTAATCATGATACCACGTCAAAGTGCCCGTGTAATTTTCTAAGCCTAGCTTAAATGTGACACAAGGCTAAATGTATGGGGTACCCAATGAGAATCGAACTCACTAATGTCGTAATTGATTCACGAAGCATCTTGATTAATCTCGCACAAAAGCGAAAGTATGGGGCACCGAGTGGGGATCGAACTCACTATTCAGTCGTAATTGAGCTAACGAGACAAGCTTGTTAACTATTTCACCATGTCGAAGTGCTCAGATGGTCTTCTATATAAATCACTTGTAATGAGTAGCTACTTGAAGCGCTGTTGCTTTCTATCAGCTGGTACACATGTGGCTATTCTTCGAGAATTGACCCTAATATCTTTGATTGTAAATTTAACAGCGGCTAACGTAAACTTTAAACTTAAATTTAAAAACGAAAGAATTGCGGACAAATGTTCATATGGACTTTTGACTATGTTTTGTTGTGAGGAACCTGTCTACAAATTTTGAAAAAAGTATATTTGATACACTACACTATATATACATATATATATAAATATATATGAAAATTTCTCAAAGTTAACTTTTAGAGAAGACAATATTTATAAATAAATGACAATAGAAAACAGTAATTGCTGATTATTTTAACAGTAATTTTGATTTTTAAAATTCTATACTTATAAAATAAGAAAATAACTCACTCAGAACGAAAATTCTAGAGAGTGCCGCCATATAACAATACCCAAATATTAATCTACGCCCGGGATTTTTCCCTATTTCACCTTTTCTAACAAAATTACTGCTCTCACAATCAAATGTACACAAAAACATATTAAAATCAAAAGAAAATTGTTGAACCCATCAACACAGATTAATGATAATATTCTCCACGCGTGATATTAACTGACGTTATTTTCAGTTAACAATATGAAAATAGCGTTTCCTACATTCCAGTTGCTAAGAACACTCTGTTTTTTGTTTTTATTAATTTTCTTTGTTTAATTAAATTCATTTCGTTTGTTGCTTTGAAAAAGTCCACATTGGACGAAACGCGTCAGCAATTACTGTTTTCCTATTGTCATTTATTTATAAATAAATATATATATAGCACATAATCTTACTTATGACCCAACTGAAAATATTATTTACGAAGGGATGCGTATTTTTTATATATATGAATAAAGTGTCGCTACCGACACTTGAGTTTGAACACAGATCGCCAGTAAGCAAACACAGGCGATCCTATTATTGAAATAAGTAGACCACGTGACCATAGAGGAAACGCATATATCGGAGGTAGCCTGTCTCTAATTGATCACTATTCCTAGACTATCCTATTCTCTATACTATACGGATCGCTATTTCTAGTCTATCCTCTATTACTATTCTCTACTCTATTCACTATACTATTTCTCTATTCGGATCACTATACGGAGTATTATCGAGCAAGTACTATTAGTACGAGGGATATTGGAATGCGTCTGACACCAGCATTGTTCAACGGCGTACTATAGTTGTATCTGCCATTACAAAATCTCTGCTACAACGAGCATTACGAAAGTGACAACGAATATTCGTTGATATCACAAAAAGAATGATGCTCGTTTGTCACGAGGAAAAAAATACCATTATATTGTGAAGCAATTGACCGGGCAGAGAAGGTGAATTGATTAAATTGTTTGTTCATTGCACGATGTGAGTATATTGAAGAGTATATAAGAAAAACTCAGAAGTCGAATTCAATTGCTTTGTTGTCACAATTCAGTCCGATTGGATCAACAAATTTCTTATAGAATAGACTGCCATTTTTCTCGTATGAATAACATTTATAATTTGTTACAATGTAAAAAAAATGTCCATCTATATCTATAATTCTCAAAATGTGTGTGTGTATGTATGTGTGTGTGTGTGTGATCGGATGTTGTGTATGCGTTTCCACAGTTTTCATCCGATTTTGTTTCATAGATAATTCTTCAGTGTCTGTTTAGAGTCCAAATTGATTAGAAAAAATTACAACCGTGAAGGTGAAAAATTGAAAATCCTGATTTTTTACACTTCGCGCAAAAATCAAAGGCAAAAATTAATGTCTGTAAAAAACAGCGGACAATCAATTTAGAGAGTTGGAATCTAACGGAAAAGATTATTAGAATTATAAATAAAATAAAATTATAAATAAAAATTATCTTATTTTATTATTATTATTATTATTATTATTATTATTATTATTATTATTATTATTATTATGACGGTCCATGGAATAGGTTCCTTCCTTGCAAGATTGAGAACGCTTATACAGTTCCCTTTTAAGGGCCACCCTCCGCCTCATATTGTTAACCCCCCTCATTTGGGGATGTGCCTCAGTTGCACCCAATTGTTGTTACTAATATTGATTTTCGGGTGGGCTGACTTTAAAATTAAACTGCTCCAATTGAACGGCAAAAATTCCCAATCATGAAACAGCCGGTCGAATACGGGTTATACTGCTAGTTTGGTTCTTTGCCGGAACTGCTTTTATCTTTTATCTACCAAGATTCATTTATAAACTATCTCTGTTTTCAGCAAATTTGTTTTCATGATTTAAATCTAGAGATTATTTTATGAACGACTAAGCACTATAGCTTATTCTAATAATTACATTGATATTTATCGGAATTAGATTACTTTGTCAGTAAGGCTTAGAAATCGGACTTTATTCTCTACAGAGGTTTAATTTCGTTGAAGAGGCTATCTGCAAGGTGGACGCTTGCTGTTTCCTGTATGAACAACTTCCTATAAACCCAAGTATAAAACCTACACATTCAAATACAAAAGCGAAAAATATTTACCTATATATAGTCACGTGTCATTTCTGATACACGCATGGGCGGTCATGTCTTTTCGTTTCATAACTGACAAGGCAAAACCATTTTTTCCCACAGTAGGCTGCCGTTTCTTCTGCGGGAGTTTGTTCGCCTATCACAGTTTAGGACCCCGTCTGTTATAGCTGGTGACAAGAAAGGATGGACTCCTATCTTCCCCAAGATCATATCCTTGCGCATAAGATTGGAATTCGACTCTGCGATTTCTCAGTCGGAGCCGTAATCCATTATGCTACAGAGCACATATTTACCTATAGGTTCAAGTATGACAATATTTATGTATATACTCAAATACAAAAATGACCAATGTTTTCTGATATAGCCAATATAAAACCGACATATTTTTTATATAGAACCAAGTATAAGAATGACCAATGATTACTTATAGAAACAAAATATAAAACCACAATTATTTATCTATACGCTCACGTATAAAACCGACCAATGTTTACCTATAGGCTAAAATATAAATTTGACTATTTTTTCTACAATGTCATATACAAAAGAGCCGAAATTTTAGCTATAGGTTCAAATATGAAATCAACCAATGTTTTCTGGTATAGCCAATAAAAACCGTCGCGTTACCCTATAGAATCAAGTATAGAAACGACTAATATTTATTTACAGAATCAAATAAAGAGACGCCAATATTTACTTATAAGCTCAAGTATAATAACCGAACAATCTTTACCTATAGTCTCAAGTATAAAACCGACAATGTTTACCTATAATGTCAAATATAAAAGCACTAATATTTATCTATAGGGTCAAATACGAAACTGACCAAATGTTTACCTATACACTCAAGTATAAACTATCCAATGTTTGCCTATATTATTAAGTATAAACTGACCTCTGTTTACCTATAGGCTCAAAGCCAGAAAATACTTTGAGACTGTACGATTTTTTTATTATCATGATCTCGTGATACAAGTCTTACTAATTAACACATAAGAGGAGTCATACTTTCCCCAGGGGTATTTGCACCTCAGTGAATAGAACGAACCCAGTTGTAATGTGAACGAAGCTCTCGACCCACCCTCACATCTCATCTTACAGCACCATTTATTCCCAAACGGTCAGCCATCTAGGTACTGAACAGGCTCGACGTTACTTAATTTCAGTGATCGTATGCGACTAGTGTTTCAATTTGATATGGCCGTAAGACCTAAATAATTATTGATTGCTTATACTGAACTAGAGTTCAGTATAAGCAATCAATAATAAATATTGGTCGCTCATTTTTTAGTTTATAAGTATTATTTCGAACGTGGACCCATTTGGCGGATCTTTTTCTTCACTATATATCGGACAAAGTCACTTTATTTGAGAACCTCTAATGAGATAATCTGGAATAATTATTTTTAAATAAAATATTATTACTTATAAAGATTAGGATTACAATCTCTTTTACAGATTTTTGTTCAATTTTCTTTGCTAGAAATATTTACAGTGTTTAATCTTTAAAACTCAGTAAATATAACGTTATAGTATTACGAAAGAACGTGGAATTATAAACGAAAATCTATTAGAATTTACATCTCGATATATTTTCATCCGTTATCTTTGAGAGGTTGTATTTCTATATCAAGCATCATGAAGCCTTTGAAATCCACAAGGACAAATTTGTTTTTCTATTCTACTTATTGAAGAGATAATTTCCTTTCAACAAATGGTAATACTAGTCGTTTCCCTGGAAGGAAACACTTGACATCAATTGACCGAGCAGTCATTATTGCTACCGGATGAATAGATATTTTTTTCTCTTAAAAGAGTAACAGTAGCTGTTATCGCTCTTTCTTTTATTTGAAGTAGCTTAGAATTTCAACAACTGTCATTATTTTCTCTTCTCAGGGCCAATAGCTGTTATCGCTCTTTCTTTTATCTGAAGAAGCTTAGAATTTCAACATCTGTCATGATTTTCTCTTCTCTGGGCCAGTAGGTGTTATCGCTCTTTCTTGTATTTGAAGTAGCTTAGAATTTCAACACCTGTCATTATTTTCTCTTCTCAGAGCCAGTAGCTGTTATCGCTCTTTCTTTTATTTTAAATTGCTTAGAATTTCAACATCTGTGATTATTTTTTCTTCTCAGGGCCAGTAGCTGTTATCGCTCTTTCTTTTATTTGAAGTAGCTTAGAATTTCAACATCTGTCATTATTTTATATTCTCAGGGCCAGTAGCTGTTATCGCTCTTTCTTTTATTTGAAGAAGCTTAGAATTTCAACATCTGTCATTATTTTATATTCTCAGGGCCAGTAGCTGTTATCGCTCTTTCTTTTATTTGAAGTAGCTTAGAATTTTAACAACTGTCATTATATTCTCTTCTCAGGGCCAGTAGCTGTTATCGCTCTTTCTTTTATTTGAAGTAGCTTAGAATTTCAACATCGGTCATTATTTTCTATTCTCAGGGCCAGTAGCTGTTATTGCTCTTTCCAGTATTTATGCATATTGATTATTTTATCTTCGAGTTACATTTGATATCCATTTTAGTTGCTGCTTCTGTTGATAGTTATCAATTGGTATAGTTACTATTATTTAGTACAATTTATTGCTTGTGAATCTGTAGTACCAGACTGCATTGTTAACAATGATGGTCTTTAACAAGATCTTCAGTTTTCACTAGTTGAAATCCATTGTAATAAATGAAACTTAGAAAGTGGCTGTATGCATTTTAGATAGTCCTGAACAGGGTTTGGCGCCATTCTTATCATCCATATGAAAGTTTCGATTTGACGCGGCATTTTAAGAACATAACTCCAGTTTTCAGGTTGATGTTTTGGCTTTGTAGCTATGTGCCGGCTTGGGCGTAGTTATCGCTGGCGCAGCCTATTCTATGTTCAGTTACTTTGTCTTCTATGCTAAATTTGTTATAACTGAGGTATTTGAAATTTGTAGTATTTACTGACTCCATATCCTGAATTTTTATGATGGATTGAGGGTACCATGAACAAGCGTCACCAAATATTTTTAAGTTCTCTTAAAGAACAAATAACAAAAATATCCATGCTTGAAATAATGTATATTAACACTTTGCCTGTCCAGGAAATTTTCGTGTGTACTATCCAAAGCTTGTTTTCAGATTTATAACGACCGCAAGGTAACTCAGCTTATTCGGCAAATAGAATCTGCTGACATATAGTATTTAACATAATAAAATGTTATAAATCATAAATTCTTTACACTACGTTATGTGCATTACATGTGAAATACTTTATATCATTACATTATATTCGCCAAATAAACTGAGTTGCCTTGATGTGGTTATAAATCTAAAAACAGACAAACATCCTTTATTGATGCAGGCAATATTAGATTAGGCCTTTCCTCAGAATGTTCTTTTCACTAATAGACCCTTTTAGTAATCGTCCTTAGTTTTACCACTCTTTTAAAATCATGGTTCCTGTGCGCCACATATGATGCAGGGACGTGGAAATCACATGTCCTGTGCGCCACATATGATGCAGGGACGTGGAAATCACATGTCCTGTGCGCCACATATGATGCAGGGACGTGGAAATCACATGTCCTGTGCGCCACATATGATGCAGGGACGTGGAAATCACATGTCCTGTGCGCCACATATGATGCAGGGACGTGGAAATCACATGTCCTGTGCGCCACATATGATGCAGGGACGTGGAAATCACATGTCCTGTGCGCCACATATGATGCGCAGGAGAGGCAAAAAATTAAGAAAGTCACATTATTTAACCTTTTTTTCTGTAATGCGAGAGTAAAGATAGAGATCCAATGAAAAGATTGAATGTATATCGTGAACAATTATTTTCTTTGACGATGCGTCATATCACTGAAAATAAATCTTGTTTTGTCGCTTGTGAATATATGGTTGTCAGGAAAAGGAAGAGCCCAAGATTTGACCAAGGAAATTCATACACCAATATTAAGTAAGTGAACATAAATATATATCTAGGAGGGATTTATACAGAGGACAGAAAATACTACACCAAAATACAAAGGGGTATTGGAATAGTGAGAGGCATTTAAAAAGCAAACAAAATATTTAAAAAAACAATAATATTAAAAACAATTAATAATATCTAAAAAAATGTAATATTAAAACAATTAATAATATTTAAAAAACAATTAATAATATTTAAAAACAATTAATAATATTTAAGAAATAATTAATAATATTTAAAAAACAATTAATGATATTTAAGAAACAATAATATTTAAGAAACAATTAATAATATTAAAACTTTTAATAATATTTAAAAACAATTAATAATATTTTAAAAAAACAATAATATTTAAAAGAACAATTAATAATATTTAAAAACAATTAATAATATTTAAAAAATAATTAATAATATTTAAAAACAATTATCATTTAAAAACAGTTAATAATATTTAAATAAGCAATTAGTAATATGTAAAAAAAATTAATTATATTTAAAAAACAGTCAATAGTATTTTAAAAAAACAATTAATAATATTTAAAAATAACAATTACAAAAATTTAAAAGAACCGTTAATAATATTTAAAAACAATTAATAATATTTAAAAAAAAACAATTAATAATATTTAAAAATAACAATTAAAAAAATTGAAAAGAACCGTTAATAATATTTAAAAACAATTAATAATGTTTAAAAAAACAATTAATAATTATAAAAAAATAATAATATTTAAAAGACGATTAATATTTAAAATCAATTAATAGTATTTAAAAACAATAATATCTAAAAAAAGAATTAATAATAATCAAAAACTGTTAATTATATTTAAAAAACAATAATATTTAAAAACAATTAATAATATTTAAAAACAGTTAATAATATTAAAACAAACAATTAATAATATAAAAAAACAACAATAATTAAAGAAACAATTAATAATATTTAAAAAAACAATTACACAAAACATTTTAAAATATCGTCATCGCCTATGCAAGGCAGAAAAGCCACGAAAATATGTGTTTTCAAGATGTGGAATAATTAGGAACAGACTCATTAATGGTCTAAAAAAGAAAAGAGTAACCAGGACAGTAGATAGTGATTGGTATTGCATTTAAATTGTTGGAGTTTAAAGTTGGCCGGAAAGCATGGAGCCGGAAGCGAGTTCCACAAGCAAGAATCGCGAGAGAAGAAACTGTTAACATAGAAATTACGGCTACATCTAGCCGCCCCAGCTGTAAATTGATGAGATCTCGGCGCCAGTCTAGTACTGAGCTTAAATTAAAAACTCTAGGTGCTATAGCGAAGAGCTCATTCGAACAATTACTCTGGAAGTGCTTATAGGAAAGACACAGAGATGCAACCTTATGGCGGTGTGAAAGTGACTGGAGCCGGGCCGCCATATCAGGAATGTTTTTACATTTATATTTTTTATCATGAATATTGACTATTTATATAATAGCAGTCCTTTTATGCGGTAGTGAATGCAGGGCAATCTCATCACATCGAAGGCAACAGAAATGGTTTTACAGAAGGAGTCTGCGAATACCATGGACTGAACGTGCGAGCCATGACAAAGTTTTACGGAATATGGAAACAAAAAAGGACAATTTTATTTTACATTTGAAAGTTCTACGGCACCTAATTAGGAAAGAGGGCTTGGAAACTTTGACACTCATAGGATGTAGTAAAGGCAAGAGAAAGACAGAGAGAGTGGCGAGAAGGGAAAACAGCGCGTAAGCTACCACCTGAGCTTGGTTGGTAGAGCAGAGCTTAGGAGAGAGAGAGAAAGAGAGAGCGAGAGAGATAGAGAGAGAGCAAAAGCACAAAAAGAGCTACAAATGACAGGAATATATGGAGAGCTATTTTCATTCATGTTCTGAAAGGACCCTGCATATAAAAGAATGAGGAGTTACTATTATTTATCCTATGTATATTTGAACAATAATCTTCATCTTTGTTGCGGTTATCACTCCGGCCTTTATCAGGTGTATATCGATCTTAGTAACCTACAGGTAGTTCTGAACTGCACTCTTTATTTAATCTTCGGGTTTAGACTGGTTTCGTTCCACTGCGTATGTTTAGAGATATCTTGTCCAGTTGTTATTTTGACGGACTGAACTTAGTGTTTCTAAAAACTAGACTAGGAAATTGTGGAGAGCCATGTTCATCCACGATCTGAAGGAACACGGCATATAAAAGAAGACATTAAGCCTTTTCGCTGCGGCACGTAAAACAAATGCCAGTATGAAAAATAGTGAAAAAAAAAAGAAAACTATTATTGTATATATTTGCATGGTCGGTTAAATGAGTTTGCGGATAATGGAGACCAAGCGACAGTATAACAATACAATAAAAGGATTTTAGTGAAAGTGAACCCAGTTAAAAGGGTATATTCTGAACTGAACCTTTTATTTGTTCTATGGGCTAGACTGTTCCCGTTTCACTGCTCATATCTACGGATATCGTCCAGTTTTGTTTTTTAGTAATACTTAGTAATTTTTCGTCTGAGTCCATCGAGTATAAGTACACATTTTTCCCGACACGACAGAACAAGAATTCAGCATTATATATGTGTTACATTAGGTGTAGCATTTACAAATCGGTTGTTAACATCTGAAACGTTTTTATTTTTTTTATAAATCTCTCAATATTCAGGGTTTTATTGCCACATTATTCTCTTTTAGCTGGGGAGGCACGATAAAACCTGGAAGCGCTGACGATATGCACAGTGTGGACGCACGGTTGGCGCGAAATGGACTGGCGCAAAAATAATAGACTCGGGGCAAGATAGGAAAATAACAGAAAATATGAAAGACTCGGCGATATTATACACGGACAACTCAGTAAGCAGACCAAGGAGAAATATTGATAGAATATTAGAACCATTTATCAGAAAGGAAATTGCCTTAGGATTGCATAAGTTCAACGCAACGTCACATGCTGGCGTCAGCAGGAGACAAACAAATTTGTGTTGAAAAGTAACATAATTTGCATCAATCGGAGATTAGAAAATGCGTATTAAAACACCTGAGTATACGCATCAGTTATAACACATTCAAGATACGCTGCTTGTGGAAGCGACTCCAAAGGGGATACTTCCCCGATCACTACAATCTTAACCAGTTCAAGTCTTCGGTTAACCGCTATCTTCCCCACATATCCGCATATACTGTGCCTTTTAATCTGTAACTCACGACACAGAGTGGCTCCTAGGCCTTGTTCAATGTGAACATCATTGTAGACGAAAGGAGATGAAGAATTGAATACAGAACAGGCTGTGCTAGAGGTATTCTACCCAATTTGGTAGCAACCTGAGTTAATTAACTCAGGTTGCTACCAAACCAAATCATTAACCTAAAAGGAGTAGATAGGTTCGCCTGTCGTCTGGTTCACATCCTCCGTCGTTTTTTGAACAGGGATAGTGGTTTTTATTCCTTGATTGCAGTTTAAGACTGGGTTTCCGGTTCCTTCTAAAGTGTGCATCAGGTCTATATTCCTAACTATTGTTTGTACCTAAGCAAATAAATTCACAGAATAACACTCTACCTTGAGTGGCTCTTAGGTGAATGTTAGTAAAAATAAAAGAAGAATAATCCTCTTAAATCACTTCGTCAGGATGAGACCTTCCTATGGACAACACGCATAGTGCTATTTCTAATACAGAAATATCTAAACTACCCGTTATACACAATAATGAGGGAATGAAGTCAGTATGACTTAACGAGTACCGTCCTTCTTCGAACAATGCTGACTGTCCTTACGTCATCACAAAGAACAGTACCAAATAACAGAAACCACGTCACTTGGGGTTTTCAACAGCGGGAACAGCATCGATAGCACATATAACGCAAAGGGAAAATAAATAGAGGAATGAAATCCCTATCAATAGTGGAAGGAGCAATAACAGTTACTCGACTTGAGAAAGCTATTTTCCTGAAACATTGTTTTAAGAGAAACACAACTGACAATGTTTCATTAAATAATCGGCTCATAATTCCACTACAATTGGGAAACAATTATTTTATCATTTTAGCCCAAACCAATATATATATATACTCAGTAAATTTTACGGAGGAGATTTCGATCTGAAGAGTTGAACTTGTCTGTATTCACGAAATAAATTTATAATCGAATTGGATAACTAAAGTCTCGGATTCTTATTATCATTATAAATCTCTCTAGTCTACATTGAGCTCTCCCAGAATTCAGACCTGACAGAAACTTAAGGAATTTCATGAAAATAAATATGTATTATACCATGTATATAGCATCGTCATTTTCGGTATAGATGTGTTTAGTTGTTAGAATTTCTTCTTCTATGAGCAGGGAGTATGGGAATAAGGGGAGAGGATGGCGATCTCGATGATCGGATGCGAACGGGTGATGACAACTATAAGAAACGCTATTTAAACTTCTACGTCGAAAATGTGAACAATACAAAACCTCTTTGTTTTAAATTTAAATTTTAACGACAGATGTACCGAGATGGTTAACTGAGCAGATGTCATTTGGTTCTGTACTGCGTCTTTCAAATTTCCCGCTATTGATTTTAAATATCCCAGATAAGGTAATTCGTTAAAATTGACATTGGAATGCTTAATATGACACAAAATCAGCTGCAATGTTTCGAGATTAAAATGCTTTTATATGCAGACTTGGTCATGATGTTGATTATGCTAAAAGAATCTATTATACTAAAGAAAATCAGATATAAAATAGATTTACAATTCAAATGCCGAGGAAGAATACCACTGTGTGTAAATTTAAAGTGTGATGAGAGGTAAACGTAATATAAGCTATGAAATACTGAATTGTGTTTCGAAATATAGAGATGCGAGGTTTTGATCATATAGCAGAAGGAGAATCACTTGAATATAATGCCATAAAAAATTCTCTATAAAACCTTCTTTTCTACAAAGGATTTCATATAATCGAACGTCATGAGAAATTCTCTATAAAAGCATCTTTCTACAAAGGATTTCATATAATCGAATGCTATAAGAAATTCCCTATAAAACCTTCTTTCTACAAAGGATTTCATATAATCGAATGCTATAAGAAATTCTCTATGAATATTTCTTCCTAGAAAAGTTTTCATATAATCGAATGCCATAAGAAATTCTCTATAAAACCTTCTTTCTACAAAGGATTTCATTTAATCGAATGCTATAAAATTTCTCTATAAGGCATTATTTCTACAAATGATTCATAAAATCGAATGCCATAAGAAATTATCTAAAAGTCCTTCTACAAAGGATTTCATATAATCGAATGCCAAAAGAAATTCTCTATGAAATCTACATTCTACAAAGAATTTCCAATAATCGAATGACATAAAAAATTCTCTATAAATCTTTCTTGCTACAAAAGATTTCATATAATGGATTACCATAAGAAATTTTCTATAAAATCTTCTTTCTACAAATCATTTCATATAATCGAATGTCATGAGGAATTCACTATAAAAACGTCTTTCTACACATGATTTCATATAATAGAATGCCATCAGAAATTCTCTATAAATCCTTTCTACAAAGTATTTCATCTGATTGAATACCGTAAGAAATTCTCTATAAAACCTTCTTTCTACAAAGTATTTTTTATAATCGAATGCCATAAGGTATTCCCTATAAAACCTCCTTCCTACAAATGATTTCATATAATCGAATTCCATGAGAAATTGTCTATAAATCTTTCTTTTTACAAAACATTTCATATAAGCGAATGCCATTAGAAATTCTCTATAAAACCTTATTGCTATAAAGGATTTCATATAATCGAATGCCATAAGAAATACTCTATAAATCCTTCTTTCTACAAAGTATTTCAGATAATCGAATGCCATAAGAAATTCTCAATAAAATATTTACTACAATGATTTCATATAATCGAATGCCATAAAAAAATCTCTATATATCCTTCCTTCTTTAAAGGTTTTCATATAATCGAATGCCGTGAGGATTTCTCTATAAAACATTCTTTCTACAAAGGATTCCATATAATCGAACGCCATAAAAAATTCTCTATAAAACTTCTTTCTATAAAGGATTTCCTATAATCGAATAGCATAAGAAATTCTCTAGAAAACCTTCTTTCTACAAAGTAATTCATATAATCGAATGCCATAAGAAATTCTCTATAAAACCTCCTTTCTAGAAAGGATTTCATATACTCGAAAGCCATGATAAATTCTCTATAAAAACTTCTTTCTATAAATGATTTCATATAATCGAATGCCATAAAAAATCTCTATATATCCTTTTTCTTTAAAGGATTTCATATAATCGAATGCCATGAGGAATTCACTATAAAACATTCTTTCTACAAAAGATTTCATATAATCGATTGCCATAAGAAATTCTGTATATATTTTTCTTTCTACAAATGATTTCATATAATCGAATGCCATAAGAATTTCTCCATAAAGCTTTTCTACAAAGGATTCGATATAATCGAACGCCATAATAAATTCTCTATAAAATCTTCTTCCTACAGAGGATTTCATATAATAGAATACCATAAGAAATTCTCTATAAAACCTTCTTTCTACGAAGTAATTCGTATAAATGAATGCCATAAGGAATTCCGTAAAAAAACTACTTTCTACAAAGGATTGCATATAATCGAATGCTATAAGAAATCCGCTATAAATCCTATTTCTACAAATGATTCCATATAATCGAATACCATAAGAAATTCTCTATAAAACCTTCTTTCTACAAAGTAATTTTTATAATCGAATGCCATAGGGAATTCTCTATAATACCTCCTTTCTACAAATGATTTCATATAATCGAATGGATAAAGAAATATTTCTTTGGAAAAAATGTGAAATTAAATCGTGTAAATGACAATGGATGCTGGACAATAATCTCACTGATAATATTGAAGCAAAAATTGTTGTACTACTTAAGGTTGTTAAGAATAGAATAACATAGATTAGACATATGAGTAACGAAAACGTTTTAAGGAAAATAGGAACAAAAAAGACGCTAATCCTTCGAATTAGAAGAAAAAACTGTTGAAACACCTTAGACACATAATAAGAAAAGAAGAATTGGATAGTTTGACACTTACAGTGCATCGGGAAGGAAAGAGGGCGATATAAAAGCAGCGAATCACCTACTTGTGTCAATTGATGAACACGGATTGGACGGGATAACGATAGAAGAAATGTTACTAAGAGCTAAAAAGTATAGGAAGTTGTGGAGAGCCGTGATCGCCGACGTCGTGAAGGCGTATAAAAGAAGACGAAGAAATAGTCGTTTTTAATGATAGTGTATGAGCATGTATATGTGCCGAGTGGCATTTGGAAAGAATGGTATAAACCAGAGAGGAATTTTCACTGTTGAATAATATATTCTATAGTCATTCAACTCGAGTGAGTAAAATGCTGACTATCGCATTCATCATGTCTACTCAAGACAATTTTATGCTTCTAACCTTGGTAACCTGAGAGTTACCAATGAATCGGAATTTTCTCTTGTGCTTTAAAATAACTCATTGTTGTTGCTTGCAACGCCGCAGATAAAGGAAAGTCCTATTGGCATCTAATGTAAAAAAGCATCGTTTTTTATGACGGCTGAATAAAAATGATTTTAAAATGAATCGTGCTTCGAGATATTAAACTGACTGATACGAATTCACCTAAATTGCCAATGGAGAGAGGTTGGGAATAATAATAAAAAAAAAAAGATCAGATGTTCGCATTTCTTATCTTTATTAAAGAACAGTCTTTCTTTAACCGAAATTGTCGATAAAGAAACGAATAAAACATTACTGTTTCACTTCTCTTTTAATGTCAGTTTTCGAAGCTGAAAAGAGGAGATTGCTGTGGGAAAAAAAATTCTTCTTTTCCAAATAATACAAAATAATCCGTATAATGTACCTTATCGTAAATTATTTCTAATCTTCGCCAAAGGTCGTTGGTGGACATAAAGAAAAAACGTGAATTTCAGATTCTGACACTCAGTGCAGAATTACGTACTTGGATGAAAGCCTTACGGACTTGAAACAGTCTACTTACTACATTTTAAAAACAGTTTGACTTTGTAAGATTTAAGAGCTAACAGCAGCGTATCTCTTGTTTGTACTGCCGAGTCGACAGTAAAAATGGTTAACCTACTAAGCAACATTGCCTAACTGGACAACATCAAAATGATATATATATATATATGTATATATATATATATATATATATATATGTAAATATATATATATATGAAGAAATATAGTTTTAAAGTGTGCTATATTTATGGTATAAAGTACTCAATATCAGAGATAGAGCGCGTGTAAATATAAAAGAGAACATAGAAGTCAGCACTTAGAGGTGACAGTCTGTTTCATGCTAGATGCAATCGTTGGGCCACCTGTGTAAATATAAAAGTGATGACCCGATGATTGCATCTAGCATGAAACAGACTGTCGCCTCTAAGTGTTGACTTCTATGTTCATTTTTATATATAACCAACAATTAATATTCTTTAAAGAGTGGTTATTTACTTTTGTCTGTAATGTGTCGAAAACTATATGTTTTTAAAAATGTATATATATATATATATATGTATATGTATATATATATGTATTTATGTATGTGTGTATATTTTTATATATATTTATTTGTTTAAATTTTATCTATGTATATTTGACCGGTTTAGTTATATTTCAAGTTAAAATTCGTTTAATAACATATTAAGCCACGAATAGCTTTGACATCTGACCGTCTAGATCATATTGAATGTAGATGTATGTGCCTGTGTGTATTGATGTGTATATGTAAGTAAAGTGCATTTGCCTATGTGTGGTTTGATTTTTTATATGTGTGTGTATATATCTAAATACGTCTGAGCGCTTAACATGCGTGCGTTCGAATGATTTCGCGTGAGAGGCGACTAACATGTTGAAATGAAACTAAAATGTATACATTTATGTCTGGGATTCTGAACATCCCTTTCAACATAATTTCAATGAAAATACAAATTAAATAGCATATATATCTTTTATTTTTATATTTTTACATTTTTTCTCCTTGGTAATTCTACAATTTAAAACTTAATAGAGATTTGATTTAGATTTCTAAATAGGTAATTTTAATTTTTTACTTTTAATTTTAATTTCAAATTTTATAAATCTTTTAATATATATGATAACCTTGCTTAGTTGTCAAATTTTTCGAATCATCCTATACTTGTATTTTGATTGGTCACTGTAGCTTATGTAACAGCGTTTACTCCTGGCTAAGGATCGTTGATTAATTTGAAACTTTTAAAACCATTTATTCTATATTCTACATCGTCACTTGATAAGACACTAGAAGTGTTGAAACAAAATGGCTACTTTTGTCGTGATTTTATAACATATTTATGTTGTAATATTCAAATAAATAATTATATATATATATATATATATATATATATATATATATATATATATATATATATATATATATATATATAACAGTACAGTTGCTGTAATTTTTATTGTTTTGATTTCAAACTATCACGGCATCCCATAAGTTCTGTCCGAATTTTGAATAAAGAAAACAAGTGACCAAATGTTACATTTAATTACAGATTCAATCAACAATGTATTTTCCCTGTTTAGAGTTACACGTATGCTGAGTACTCGGTAGATACTAAAATTTTAATCCCGGTATTTATTAGGTTGGTGCAAAAATAATGTCGTTTTCTCACATGAAGTTGAACGTGAAGAAACGACATTATTTTTGAACCAACCTAATAAGTACTTATTACTTCATTAAGTACAACTGAAGAGCAAGGAACAATTTCAAACGATGAACATCCATTCTTTCCTGTATGCCTCTTCCAATAAACAAACAGTAAATCTATTTTATTATTCTATAATATAAATTCTGTAAATATATATTTATGAGTATTTGATTTCAACTCATTTATTCTTTCTATTCGCCGGTTTCAATGTTACTGAATTTTTCGATAAAGCTGCTGTCAGTATTGTCCGATTTATTATAGCTTATGCATTATTTACGCGGTCTCATATGAGACTGTACAGTGTCGTGCAGGTAATTAAGGACTTAAAAAAGGATTATTCATCCCGTTCAGCAATAACTATTCGATATAAAAAAAAACGATGTTTGGTAGCTTGGTCAAATTTTATGAAATACACTATAGATCAATGTTTGTGACCACCGAATGGATTTTGAAGAATTGTCTGTCAGTTGAAGTTTGCGTAGACATTTTCAAAACAAATTCACTATCCCAATTCACGCTAGATAGATCACTTCTGCATATATTCAATGATACTTATAACAATAATAACAATAATAATAATAATAGCAATAATAATAAAATCAAAACAGCAATAATAATAATAATAATCGTAATAACTGTAATAATAATAAGAGTAATAATAATAATAACAGCAACAATAATAGTAATAATATAAATAATAAAAATTGCAATAATAATAATAACTATTATTATTATTATTATTTTTAATATTACTATTATTATTATTATCATTATAGTTATTGTCATATAGGAATAAATTGTCGCTGTTGACACTTGGGTCTGAACACGAATCGCCAGAGAGCAAACACAGTCGACCTCATCTTGAGATAATTCGATCACGTAACGGGTAAAGGAAAAATATATATATGGGAATCAGCGGCGTCCGATCGAGCATTATTCGAAAGCGTTATTATTATTGAATCTGTCATTTACGAAGTCTCTCCTACAACGGGCATTACAAAAGTTATTACTATAACATTGTTGTTATTATTACTACTATTATAGCTAATAATGTTATAATAATAATAATAATAATAATATTAATAATAATAATAATAATAATAATAATAATAATAATAATAATAATAATAATAAAGATAATAATAATAAACTACATGGAAAAACAAGAACATCAAGCCAAAATATAAAATTAAAGCAGTAAATGAAATTCCACCAATCAAAGAAATACGGAAGCAGAAAATGCAAAAAAGAACACAGAGAACAAGACAATATGAAAAGCGTTTTATCGACAAAATAAAATATTCCAAACGGACCTCATGACGTTTTACAGGGAAATTTGAAAATACAGTTATAAAAGTATAAAATCGACCATTTATTGAAGTAGTGCAAACATTTTGCGATACTGTTTGGAGCCACCTAAAGGAATATAATTCCTATGCAGGGTAGATCAAACGAGAACAAGGAAGAATGAAGGATAAACCTGTGCAAGAATGGAAAAAATATAACTAAGAATAATGTTAGGTAAGCTGTAATAAAATCCGCAGAATGGAAATCCCCAGGAAATGACAAGGGACACAACTTTTGGCTCTATCATCTGTCATCAATTCATAAAACTCTTGCACAAACTTTATCAATGCGAATTAATAACCCCAATGAAATTCCATAATAGATCACTGAGGGTATTACATATCTCCTACCAAAAACAGGTGAAGCAGATGATCCAAAAGTTATAGGCCAATAATATGTATGTCCCTCACATATAAATTGATCACGCCTGTCCTGACTAACTGTACTTACTCTTTTCTCGATGAAAACAGCAAACTTGGAACAGGAAGGGTGTGGAAAAGGTTAATATGGTTGACAATATCAACTACTAATAAATAAAATGATGCTAAAATATTGCAGTAAAATATGTAGAAATCTCAGCACAGCTTGGAGAGATTACCATATACCATTTGATAATGTGGACCATACTCTTGGCTCCTTAAGGCTTTGGAAATATAAAATGTCTATTTGGTGATAGTCAATTTATGTAAACATAGCATGAAATTCTAGAAAACCACATTATACCTAAATCACTCCAAAGGTACTACCACTTCCAGTTGTTTGAATATCAGACGAGGAATTTTTCAAAGAGAATTCACTGTCGCAACTGTTGTTCTCTCTATCGGCAATCCCCCTTTCACATGAACTAAACAGTGATAACTACAGATACAAAGTAGAAAAAGTAAGTGTTCAATCACCTATTCTACATGGATGATATCAAACTCTTTGTTAAAGACGACAATAAGTTGAAGGGTATTCTCAATACTGTAAAATGTTTCAGTGATGATATCAGTATGGATTTCTGGTTAGTTAAATTTACAAAAGAATAAAGAAAAGGAGAGAAATACAGAAACATAGTCAATTGATCTAGATTTTGGCACAAAGTTTAGGGAAGGGAAACAAGAAGATGCCTATAAATACCTAGGAGTCAGCGAAGGAGATACGTCATACCCAAATAAAGGAGATAGAAAGAAAAGAATAATACAAAAGTGTGCGTCTGGTGTTAAATAGCGACTTGAATTTACACAACAGAATATCATCCATAAACACTTTGACTGACCCTGCGGTGAAATACAGTTTCAATATCCTTAAGTGGACGGTAGCTGACATTAAGCGAGAAAGCTTCTTGCCAGCGCATGCATCATCGTCTATATATGCTCAGATCCGGAAGAGGCTGAGGATTGGTTCAACAAGAACTGCTTTACAAAAACCCAACAATCGCTCATCAAAGATACCTGCAAACTACAGAAGCGTGGATGATAACTTGTGTCAAAGAACATAAAAGAAATAAGAAAATTTATTCGGTAATAATGGAAGCCAGCAAATTCAAAAGTGAATTTCAAGTTGGTGACGATGTGCAAATAATCCATGATACACCTACTGCAGCGGCAAATATATTAAAAAAGAAATAAAAAACAAATGCAATGTACCAAATGCAGAAACGATGGCAAAATAAGCCTCTTCATGATCAATACTCTGCTTGCAACAAACAAGCTGATGTTGACAAACCCCGTCCACAACAGGAGTTACGTTCTTCACAGTTTTATTATTGCTGCACAGAACAAGAAATTACCAAGCACACATCCTGAAAAATTGTTTAGCCCTAAATGCACATGCTGTGATAAACCGACATGACAGAGCGGGAAAATATCTGCATTGGAAAATATGCAACTTTTACGGGGAGAGAACTGCGAGAAATTGGTATGAATACCACCCAGACCCGGTTACGGTGATAAAACCTGTAACTATTTCATGGGACTTGACAATACACAAAGGCAGAACAATCAAATCTATTCGCCCAGACATCGTGATCAGAGACCACAAAAATATGCCTTCTTATTGACGTGCCAGTCTTTGCAGATTTTAATGTATCTTTGATCTTCAAAAAAAACTATCAAAGTAGAAGGACCTTGAAATCGAAATCTCATAAATCTGACACGTGAGGACATCCCTAACTCCATTTGTGGTTTACGCTCTCGGTTTGATTGAAAAAAAAATTGGGATAAACCCACTGATGGGATTTCTGGTAGCCCATGCCTTAAAGAAATACAAAACTTGTACTCACAAGTACAGCTCACATATTACGAAGAGCTTTATCTGTGTAAAATCTCTGGGATCTTATTTTTTTTTAATGATCAGTGCAAAATGTCATGATGCCATTTATGACCTTAGGTCTCTGGTTAGGACCGGGAAGGAAATGTGTATAAAACAGAATCCAATAATAATAATAATAATAATAATAATAATGATAATAATAATAACAACAACAACAGCAACAACAACAAATGACTAAATAAAACCATTAATGGAGAAATATTTCTTTAAATTCTATTTTACTTGTCTAGTGGCTAAGACTTGGCGGGTTTTTAATTTTAGGAAATAGCTTCTCCAAAAAGTTGGACTCTGTTCACTGATGGGTTTAGAGTTTCAGCATCCTAAGTTAATACGGGTTAATGAAACCGAATGATGTATGTTATGGTCCAATATCCTCGCATCACTGTTATGGTCCAAGGTTAGGACCAAGGAAGAACAACACGAACTCAAGAATAGGAATAACAAAGATATATTACAACAGAATAATAATACAAGAAGTTGAAGGTGTTAGTATGACTGTCAGTCTGGTTTAGAGTGAACTACTATTGTCTCGACTCGAATCCGTCTCGACTCGTTCCACTTCGTTCTCTCTGTCTCTCTTGAGAGGCGCAATCTTTATAGTATCAGGAAAAGTTCATTATGTCGTTACAGGTAAGATCCCATAACAATATATCACTAATTATTAAATCAAGACGGTGGTTCCAAAAATTTGGCCTATTGTGGAGATCGAGTAGATAAATTTCTAGTATCTTACGTAAGTGGTTTCCTGTTTACTTATTAAAAGTCCTACAGAGAATCAATACAAAGCAGACTTAATCAGAGTCCTCATGACTTGAGTGCATTTTATAGAACCAATTTCAACAGACGAAAATTCAATTTATGCTTTTTTCTGTCATTTTTAAGCAATAAAACCGCGAATTCATTCTTTATTGGCCGCCAAAGAAGATCTAACCATTCAAAAAGAATAAAATTCCATCACTCATTCGTAGCTTGTAACGAATACTGACTCTCACTATATATTGATTGCCATCTTCTCTGTGTCATATTTTACTGGGAAGAAGGCCAACACAAATACAATGAAATGTAGTAATTGGGAATGTCGTTGCATAAATTTAATGCCATGGAGAAATTATTGCAATTGAAAGTGATATTATCCAAGAAAATACTCGATTTTATTTGAGAAATCTATAAAATCCGAGTAAAGCGCAATATTTCGAAGAGGGGAAACATCCCTATTTTTGGTGATGGTTTCGATGGAAATCCTGTTTGTAGGTTAAAAGCAGTCAATTCGACCTTGCTAGCCAGACGCTTCCTTCATAGCTAAACTCGTATAGCACATCAGCCTATATGACGGTTATTTGTAAGATACAGGTTCGATTATTGTCGGGATTTTCTATGGAATTTCTCGTAAATTCAGGCCCCTAAATGTTGTTAATACTGTTTATTATAAACAGAGCATTTATTTATGTATCTGTGTCTATGTACAGTAGAAATTAATTAGATCATGTGGTCGACGATGATGAGAAGTCATTGAAAATAAGGGGATGTTTACCAAATATTAAATTTTCATGATATTTTGTTCACAATCAAGTATTAACAAGATCGTTCCTTAACTTTTGTCCAGTAGTTTCCTTTGTTCCATTTAATCTTTATTTAAAAAAAAACTATTATGTAACTTTCTGTAATTTTGTATAATATTTATGCATTACACCCTAATCTTTATTCGGAAAAAATGTCATTGCTAATCATGCATTACTTTTTAAGTAATACACATATTTATGTCTTTGTTGTTTCCGTTCCTTATATTATGGCCGCTACTGTATATATAGCTATAACAATAATATATATTAAAATAAATGTCAGACTTAGTCCATTTCATAATATATGATATCATTTGTTTACGTTAAGATACGCTTCGAGCAGATATAAACATTCGATGGAAATCCTGGGAAGTTTGTAGTTTAAAAGAAGTAATTCAACCTGGCTAACAAGACGCTTCCTTCGTAGCTAGACTGAAAGACGTCAGGCTATGTGATGATTCCGTGTAGGATACAGTTTCGATTCCTGTCGGAGGACTCATGTTTTCTATGAGATTTCTCGAACATTCAGCCCGGTAGATGTTGTTATTACTATTTATTATAAACAGAGCATTTACTTAAATATTTGTATCTATATAAATAACGTATAAAATATATTAAATTAAACACGCATCTGATATATATATATATATATGATTTTTAAGACCTATTAGCATTTTGTGGGTTATTTAAAACAAGAAAATATATTTAGATTGTAAGTATTTTTGCGGCGATAATAATGTCTTTTTTCACTGATAAATGTTTTACTAATTATTGAGGTGTATGCCCTTTTTACACAAATGGACTCACCCAGAGTATACATATACTACTGCCAGTGAAATACAAAATGAGATTCAAAGACCCCAGGAGGACACAGAAATTAGAAGATCAAACAGGAAGAGATAATCTACCGAACATCTGATTATCGACCATAAGAGAAAAAATACTAACTCCCCGCAAAAGTGATTTAAGGAGGGGTATTGAGGGGGTCTCCCCTTTTTAAACAAACGGACTCACCTAGAGTATACATATACTACTGCCAGTGAATAGCCGAACAGTAGTACGTTGAGTCAAGTCAAGTAACAGTAATAGTAGTAGTAAACGTTGAGTTGGTCGGTAGAATAACGTAGCGGCAAGATTCACAGTAACAAGCACGTAGACTCAGTAAGAAGTCATACAGCGATACGTCGATACCAAAGACTATATATATATTTGTCTACTAACCCCGCATTCCTGGAACTATTAACCTGTATTACCAGTTTGTATTATTACGTTAATACATTTATTTCCTATATTCATTCTTGGCGTTTGTTATTATGTAATAATTAACCCATAGCTTCGGGCGAGAAGGTGGATTCATATCTTTCCTAAGGACATTTGCGTCTAAGCGAATGTAACGAGGCCAACTAAAATTGAAACTCGGCTGTCCGATTTCCAATTCCGATCCATTATCCGTTACACCAACAGCACATCTAAGCTCACTGCAACTGCTATACTGAAGCGGCCACCCCTCTAGGTGCTGATCAAGGTTGATCTTGCTTAACTTCGGTGATCGTCCGAGTATCGGTGTTTCAACGTAATGTGACCGTCAGCCCCTCATCAAAATTGAAAGATGAAAAGTAGAGAAATTTAAACGTAATTAGTTTGTGGTGGTGATGATGATGGTGATGATGATGGCAACAACAACAACAACAACAACAACAACAACAACAACAACAACAACACCGAAATAATAATAACTATCGAAGTATAAAGATCTGGAAATCGGAATAGAAAAAAATGTGAAAATTGAAAACAAGAATAGTACCAGTCATAGTAGGTGCGCTTGGAATGATAAAATGGAACACAACAACACACTGAAAAAAATTCCTGGAAATCTCAGCTTAAGAGAAATACAAAAAATGGTCCTGATAAGTTCAGCACACCCACTAAGAAGAACTTTGTCCATGTAACACTAGTGGATGTGATGGCAGTTAGAAATACAAATCCTGAAATATAGCCATAACGATATACATGAGTTCTTCCACCAGACTTGGAAGGTAGTGTTACCATAGCAGAATCAAATATAATGATGATAATATAATAATAATAATATTAAAAATAATTTATTCATCAAACTTGTTAAACCAGGATATGGGTATAACATCAAAGATCAAACGATAAATCATCTATTTCATATGGATATCTTAAAATTATATGCAAGAAATGATAATGAATTTGCTGGGCTTTTAAAGGGTTTATTCCTTTTCCATCATGAACATTTCCACGCATGATTACAGAAATTTCAAATAAAGAATAAAACACTTTCGACTTCTGTTTGCAAATGACAAATCTGATAATAATGATAACAATTTTCTATTTTTTTTTTTTTTTTACATAACCTAAAAATAAATTACAACATTGAAAGAAGAGAAATAGAAATATTATTAATAGTGTGGGGTCTGCGACCACACTCACCTGCTCCTAATGACATGACATTCTGTATGTTTGGTATAAAAGCTGAAAAGAAAACAATACCAATATAGAAAGAAGAAAAGAAATGAAAATATTGTTAACAGAGTGGGGTCTGTATCCACACTCACCCAGTTGGTAATAATCTCACTTTTGTATGTTTGGTATAAAATCTGATAAGATAATCATATGCACATTGAAAGAAGAAAGGAAATGAAAATATTACTAATAGTGTGAGGTTGCATCCACACTCACCGTGATAATAATGATCGAGTTTTTGTGTGGTTGTTACAAGAATTGGGAAGAAAATCCAATCAACATTGAATGTGGAAAAAGAATGAAAGATTACTAATGGTGTGATCTGCATCTACGCTCACTGTAATAATAATAATAATTTTTTGTATACCTGTTACAAGAGCTCGAAAGAAAATCCTATCAACATTGTAAATGGAAAATGAATTAAAAGATTACTAATATTGTGTTGTCTGCACCCGCGCTCACCGTAATAATAATAATAACAATAATGTTTTGTATGTTTGCTATAAAAGCTGAAAAATAAAACCTTATTAAGATTGAAAGAAAATAAATGAAAAAAATTGTGGGGTCTGAATCCACACTCGAAAAGGTAATATTTTTTCTATATTTGTTTGTTTGAATTTATAAATAAAAAAGACAATAGGAAAACTGTAATATTAGCCAACGCGTTTCGTCCAATGTGGACTTTTTCCATGCAAAAATGAAATGATTTTTTTAAAAACAAAGTAAATAATAATAACAAAACAAAAGGTCCTTAACAACTGGAAGAATTTAGAAAACGCTATTATAATCATATTGTCAACTGAATATTACGTCAAGTACTGTTACGTGTGGAAATATTGTTTTTTTATTTTTGTGTTGACGGATTCAACTATTCTCTCTTGATTTCTTGATAGAGTTGTGTACGTTTGCTTGGGAGAGTAGTAATTCTGTTAGGAAAGGTGAAATAGGGAAAACGATTTGGGCGTAGATTAAGATTTGGATACATTTGTTTGTATGTTTGTTAGAAAGACGGTAAAGCGAACCAAATTTCCTAGCAGCTAACCTAGCATTTGATTCGATATGGTCCACTTCCACTTCATGCCAGTGGAAATCTCCAGATAAACGCGTGTACACCGAGAAGGAAAAAGAGTGAGAAAAAAGAATGGCACAAGTAGTAAGTCAACTTTTGAATTGATTCTTTCATTTCATGTCACTTTAATATTGATATCCCCTTTCTATTCCAGCGGCCGACTGATCTCTCTGACATTCGCTTGCAGAGTAGCACGCAGTGACGTTAGAACGGACGAAACAGATAGAGAAAAAAACTCAAACTCAAAATCCTTTCTCTACGTAGATCCCCTCTTTCCGCCGACATGCCACAACTTTACTACTTCCCTGGTCACTTGAAGTAAGCTCGGACAGCATAGCCGTCGAGTTTAAAGACCGACAGACAAACAATTATCAAACAAAAGTCATCACAGATATGCATGCGCGCGCAACCGGAAACGCTGATAACGACAAGCATCCACAAATTTTTGCACGCACACGCCTCCACGAGAAGCCATCACTTCAGTTCAATATCCTATTTCTTGTAAGAAGATGGAGGAAGATAAATAAAAACACAGATAAAAATAGAAAATAAAATAGAAAATATATATCCATGGGAAAATATGATTTCCACTGTCTATTAATAATTATTATAATTTTTTTAATAAAAAGCGCGTGTAATGAAACAAATAGTAAAGGAATTTGAGGTGATTTTTTTAATATAATTTATGCAATATCAGTTACTTTCCAAAATCTTTTTTCCAGGATATAATCGTTTGTTGCGGATCGTGTAAATATGGTAACTGGGATAATACATAAAAAACAGTTTGTTTCTCCTCAAAAAATTGAAAAATTAAAATAGAAAATTAGGTGGTCATTAGAAAAATAGAAACATACACAAATATTCCTAGATATCGTAAATCCCGAATGATTTTTGCAATGATAATTCGTGATGGTCATACTCGAACACGATGCACCATCACCACCACCACAACCACCACCATTATCATCATCATGAACATACCCACCACCACCACCACCACCACCAACAACAACAACAACACCATCATCCCACAACCATCACCACCATTATCATTCTCGCAAACACCACCGCCACCACCGTCATCATTCCGTCAAACACCAACTCCAATATCAACTACGCCGCCATCACCATCACCACTATCGTCATCCCCGACACCAGCATCATCAAAATCATCTTCAAAATCATTGTCACCACCACGACTACCACCACCATCTTCATCATCACCACCAACATCAAAACCACCACCACCACTATCATTATTATCAGTCCCACATCCATTATCGTCATTATCACTACCACCACCATTATCATAATTATCATCATCACCTGTACCATCATTTCATCCCCACCGCCACCATTATCATCATTATCATCACCACCACCAACATCACCACCACTACCGTCATTGTGATAATATCGGCTACACGAACGAAAATTAAACTAGTGGCAAACGAGTTGTCTACTTACATACATCTACGCTGCTCAAATCGAATTAACTGGTTATATTTCGTAACAATTAGCAGTGAATATTTTTGAAACCAGCGTCCGGCACCAATATTTGTAGATACGAAGAATATCGGTTGGCTGCCTAGTGGTATCATCATCATCGAGATTATTGTAATAATATGATTATTTTGGAAATAAGTTTAGTAATTATTTTGTAAAAAGAAATGTATATGTACAATCGAGAATGCTGAGTATTATTTCTCCATACTAACCAAAATAAATATATATGCGTTGCGTTTCATATATGATTTACTTGCCGGGTTCATATGTTTTTTTTTGTTTTTGTTTGGGAAATATATATATATATATCTAGTAATTGTTTGAATAGTTTCTCCACAAATTGATCCATATACGCGACAAATTACTCATAATTTTGAAAATATCATAACATATTGAACCAACATCCATGATCTACTAAATTAAAAAAATGTCTCTCTCTATATATTAAACGCGTTTTATGAAACGTAGTAGATAAAGATTGTCTCTCCAATATACAGAAAACTTGTTTGAGATATGCATGCATATATATATATATATATATATATATATATATATATATATATATATATATATATATATATATATATATATATATATATACACGTGTGTAGATGAGAAATGTTTTATTGAATTTAATAGATAAAGATAATTGTTCAGTATATTATTATATTTTCACAATTACCAATACTTTTTCGCATACACAGAATAATTTGTGGAGGAAACGATAAAAAATTAATATATATATATATATATATATATATATATATATATATATATATATATATATATATATATATATATATATATATATATATATATAGATTGCTTTTTGGTGAAATATATTTGTGTGTGTGTATGTGTGTGTGTGTGAGAGAGAGAGAGAGACATATCATATTAACATTCAGGTGGAGGACTCCTGTAGTGAATCATATTTTATTAAATGCGTTTTTTTTATTTTGTATTCTATTAGCTCCTAGACCTTTCGTTACATTTGGTGCTGCGTTGTATTTTGGTATTATCTGCAAATATTTGTCTAATATTAATAGAAGCATTTTGGTCATTCGTGATGTGCCGGTCAATATGAGCACGAATTGCCCTGAGCTCCGAGAGGCGGCAGGTCAATCTGCGAGCGAGTTTGGTGCATGTGTGTCCGATGTAAGAACTGAATGCTGCGATTTGTTAATTAATGTTGAGGATACACTCACCAATTGAGCATGAAAATTCATAGGCAACATGATTTTTGTACAGGCATATGTCTGAGGTCCCTAGACATCGGAAATAATTGAGATGCTTGAAAACTGTTTATAGTAGATGATGCTGTTTGCTAGGATGATTGAGGTTCTGTATTCCAGAAGAATTCTGCTTTTAATTGCTTTTTCATCCGGTTTATAATTAGAATGCAACAGTTTACGATAGAAAAAGTAAGTATATATATATATATATATATATATATATATATATATATATATATATATATATATATATATATATATATATATACATATATATATATATATATATATATATATATATGTATATATATATGTATATATATATGTATATATATATATATATATATATATATATATATATATATATATATATATATATATATATATATATAAGAGACAGAACAGTTGGAGTAAAACTCCACAGTTTGTAGCATTCACTTTTTTTTAAAAAAATGTCTTAAATAGTAAGTAGAGCAAAATTTGTTATCTACCATCGGCTGAAGAAGAACAATCATTGTATTTAAACATTGAAACATGAAAGCTTTTGTGTAGTGATGTAAAATGTTTTTATTATAATCTATTATAATAAAAATCTTATAATACACACACACACACACATACATATATATATATGTAAGCAAATGTGTGGATGTAGATCCGACGGTATGATGAAAATGTGGAAAAGACAAAGCAAAATCCGAATATGTGAGTTTACTGTTTTTATTTTGTTTTTGTTTTTGTTATTCTGTCGACATCAGACGTTTCGGTCAAATAGACCTTCTTCAGGACATGGTTAATGGAGACATATTTATATTAGATAATATCTATATATATATCGTCTCTTCATCTAACTTAAATCTAATATAAATATGTCTCCATTAACCATGTCCCGAAGAAGGTCTATTTGACCGAAACGTCTGACGTCGACAGAATAACAAAAACAAAAACAAAATAAAAACAGTAAACTCATATATTCGGATTTTGCTTTGTCTTTTCCACATTTTCATATATATATATATATATCCTTTCCTTAGTTGCATATTATATTCATCGCCAGGGTTCTACGCAGGTTTTGTATACAAAGTTTTTCTTCTCCTAGACCGCTTGCGACCCAAGGGTGTAGAACATAACCTATTCTACTATTTACCCATAACTGATATGAGAAAAGTCGGATCCATAAATGTCCCAAGGTTAGCATATAAATGAATGAAATTAAATCGATATATATATATATATATATATATATATATATATATATATATATATATATTTAAAGACATTTATATTATGTTTAACGTTCTTTTTATAGATACATGTATTTAAGCAAATGCTCTGTTTTATAATAAACAGTATTAAATAACATTTACCGGCCTGAATCTATAAAAAGAACGTTAAACATAATATAAATGTCTTTAAATAAATTGTCGGGCTATGTCCAATTCTAATATATATATATATATATATATATATATATATATATATATATATATATATATATATATATATATATATATATATATATTAAATAATGGGTAGTTCTTTCGGCAGCAAGAATCCTTTCAAACATGTTTGAGTGAATAGATTGTTGAATTTTTGTTTGGGGGGAATAAAACCTATTTAAATTATACGACTATGCACTGATAAACGAGATTAACACAACAAAATTTCGCAGTTCTATTTAACCATATATACTGGGTGTAACAACAAAATTGTCTAAATCGTGTAAAAGCAAATTTGTCCATTTGTTAGATTAAGCATTGGCACGTTGTGTCTTAAAAATTATTAAATATATTTTATTGGAGTTTTCCGCGTTTTTTTTTACACTATTGTTCTATACTTTGAGCAATAAGAGTCTTTAACTTCTCTCCAAGCTTTACAGATGAATCGTGATGAAATCGATCGTAAACGAAAAAGAAATGTACATCATTAATTAATCATAGCCACGTGTCTGAGGCTAATGAAGTACTGATATATATATATATATATATATATATATATATATATATATATATATATATATATATGTATTATTCCAGGATCATTTTCTATCTAATTCAAGACGATTTTCGCCCTCTCTAACCTTCTTTCCTGTAGTAACGAGTTGCCTCACAGGTTTCACGTACACTTTCATTTTCAAGTCTTTTTTAACTACTGTTTGGACTATCTTAGCTGAAACGCATCTCTCACATGCCAAACGTCTTATGGATTGAGTTGGATCTTTTCTAATTCATCTCTTTAGTTGTACGTTGAAATGATGATTCCTCTTCCTGTTGTGACATCCTAATCCAGTTTTCCTCTATACTCTTCACTTTTTTAAACTCTGGTTGGGTCTTGAATGGACTTTGAAGATGGAAGCCAGAGTATGAATCTTGGTAGCATTACTGAAGGCTTGAATCATGTTTCCTCTCACTATTCCTCATTTGGGAAGACAGCTAATCTGACGCAAAACGATTTTTAACTGTTCTCTTTCAAGCTCAATAACTCAAAGGTTTTTTTTCAGTGATTCTTACGGCAAATAATGTCATGATGGCTTATATGGAAACAGGGAACTAATAAACTCAATGAGTTTTGTGGCTTTTTGGATAATAAACATTTTATGGGATGGACAATTATGTCGTTACACTCGGCATATATATATATATATATATATATATATATATATATATATATATATATATATATATATATATATATATATATATAATCTTATTGGTCGTGTCTCAGTTGTTTGGTGAAGAGTGTTTCTTTGACGCTTCAAATTCTATTCTAGTCTCTCGGTCTTATTTCCGTTGATACCTTCAGGTATGGCATAAATCTCTCTTGCCCCCCACCAAGCGATAGGTGAAATAACAAGGAAGTTCGTGTTTTCCAGCATAGATAGCAGCCAGACTGGGATTTGAAAAATATTAAATAACAATTGGTGTCGTGATTTTTGAGAAAATCATTCTTCGTATCGAAGGCTGATCTGGCCATTTGAGTCAATCAAAATAAAGCATCTTCCAGAAACCACTCTGAACTCAATCTCATTGATTCTGGATGAGTAGTCGAAGTATTGTGTCTGGATCTGTGCAACATCATGCTAATAATTCTGTATGATCCTGGACACCGGGGAAGTTTGTGAAAATGGAGCCATTTCAATATATCTCTATCTATAATAGGCAGGATGTGTGTGTGTGTGTGTAACGAATGCACGGCCGCAATTTTCGACGGATTTGCACCAAAATTTACATACACATGCTCCAAGTTAGTTACAAGGCCAAGACCGACGTTGCATTTCGCAACTCCCATAGATAGTGGAAATAATCGATTTTTTCATGCTTCCACGGCAGTTTTCATGTAGTTTGCGGCCATTTTCTGCTGGCTAGAGTGAGAACCTGTAGGAGGCGGCCACGAATAGGCAGGAAGATTCTATTGGCCAACGTGAGAGCCAACGGCTGACTGACACGAATGTTAACTAGCAAGCTACCATGCAAAATAGTCGATAGCTGCATTCGTCACAAGTGGGAAAAATTTAAATCTGCATGGCACTTTACTCCAATTGGCTTATTCGCTTGCTTTCTTGCGTTGATTCTCATTCAGCAGAACTGGGTTGGGTGTGGAAAAGTATTTGTTGTTTACATTCTTTTTTCATTCGGTTTTCCAGTTATGAGTCCTTTTTTTAAAAACTGATCGTTTTGTGTTCATTTTGTTTAGTTCTTTTTTTCGTAACAGATTTAATGTTTAGTATAGAGCTTAGAAAAAATTCGCAGTGTGAGGTAGGCAAGAAGTAAGGCATGTAGAAACATCAGCACTTCTTTAATGGCAAGGAAGGGCACAAATATTTTAAGTCAAGTGATAGCGATTGTTGTATGAGTCGTACGATTTTTGAATCAAGCACGGACAACGCCGGGTCATGCTGATAGTTTTATTTAACTTTTAATCAGAATCTCTTTCTTTCCCAACAGAATTATTAGTATTAAATTGTGAGGTAATGAAAATCAATGACTATAAAAAGGAAGACGATACAAAGCCGAATATGGTTTAGCAACTAATATCGCTTTTATCAGACGAGAAATTTTAAAATGAAGTGTTGAATATCCGTATCGTTAACTGAAATGGTCAGTTAATAACATCAGATAAGAATACGTGATTAAATTGTTCCTGTGTAAAAGAATTTGTATTCAAATCTGAACCCCGCTAAATTAACGTCAGTCGTGTCGAATGTATGAGGTTCCCGTTTATAGTTCGAACGTTCGATCTTCTTACGAGAATGAGAAAGGTACTTCTCCGCATCTCGTAGAACGGGCGTTGGTATAATTTCCGGTTATCTGATGTTGTTGTGTGTGTGTATGTTCAACGTAGAGTGTTATTCACTCCTTTGTTTATGTTACTGTGCACACTGGCTTTCACGGATTATACACGTTATGGCTTTGAAGTTACCTTCTAAATCAAACCTAGGGTCTCCTGGGGTTTTTAAATTTCTGAAGTGACACCAAGTATAAAACTAACTTTAGTATCTCTTAGGGTGTACAAAGTATAATTGGGGTGAGTATAGATCAAACTCTTCTTAGATTAAGGTTCCTGATAGATATTAAATTCGATTCGGCTCTCTGGTATATATTTGCATGTAAGCGCATACGATATATTGATTCAATTTAAACATTAACTAGCGTTTGTTGGATTTCTCTCCATTTGCCATGTGATGTGTTTCGTCCTTTAGGACATCATCAGACCAAGGCGATGATTATCGTTGATACGATTACACATGTGCATGAACGAGAGGGGGGATGGCTAAATTCTAAATTTTCATTAAAAGTCATTCTTTTATACCATGAAATGTTTCTGACCACAAATCGGATTTAAAAACTGTTACTTAAAAAGAAAGCAATTTACTAATATAAAAAAAACATATAGAAACTGTTTTAATCGCTAGATCATGCGACCAGGAACTGAAAACATTTCCCCTTTTTTGGCAGTGACAAGAATTGAAACAAAAAGAAATTTAATACATGTGTCATTCGCAGACAGTACTGTTTCGGTATATTTCAGCTCCTCAGAGATAATATACACCCGAACGCACCAAGCCAGGATTGAACCCCAACCGATTTACTATCAGTCAGAATTCCTACCACTGAGATATCTTCACTGGGCAGAGCTAGGCATCTAAATCTATCGTATTATTTTTACGAATGAAAACAAATGCTAAACAGCCGGAGTGGTCCATTCAATGAATATATATATATATATATATATATATATATATATATATATATATATATATATATATATATATATATATATATATATATATATATATATATATATATATATATATATATATATATATATATATATATATATATATATGTATATATATGTATATATGTATATATATATATATATATATATATGTATGTATATATATATATATATATATATATATATATATATTTGTATACACCCACACGCACGCACACACACACACACACACATATATATATATATATATATATGGTATAAAATGTTATTGAATTAGACGCGGAAACAGTAGTATTAAAAGTGCACATTACATCTATAAAGAAAAAAAAACATTTAGTGCTTTTAAATTTAAAAAAAATGAGACATCAGTCGATAAAGCTATCTTGGTTTCAACCTTTCGGTATCTTCTGGCGATTAAGACCGAATCGGATCAAGGTATCGAAAAGCTGAAATCAAGGTAGTGCGATCGGCTGATCCCCTAATATATATATATATATATATATATATATATATATATATAGTGGTGTTGGTTTGCCGTTCATATACAGCAACTATGCTGAGCCAACCTTTGTTTATTATCATCTGGCCGTTCATATACAGCAACTATGCTGAGCCAACCTTTGTTTATTATCATCTGGCGTGATCAACAGTCTGAACAAGCCCAGCGTATTCAAAAACCTCGGTCACGATGACTTGTGACTTCGTGCTCGCACAACCATCGACCAACATTTGTGTCAAACCGTGATATCATTTTAAGGAAATGTCCAACTTTCCAAATACGCAGGGATCACCTCCCGAGGCAGATAATATCAAGAAGTCACATTCCTAATAAATCGACCATGAAAGTTTTTTCACTTGATGGTATGACTTGGCACAAATAGAAAATTCCAGAAAGCACTTGGAATTTTCGGATGTGATGTGCTACTGTTGTAATTAACCTCATCTGCCCTCCATGGGTGTTTCCTAGCCCAGATACGTAGATTCGTTGGCGCCAGTTTTTTTTTTTGTTAGCGATCGTCACAGCAACATCTTCGTTCGTGGATTACTTATCAGGTGTTTTGTGTTCAGTAAAGATAGTATTCAAAATGTCGAGCATATACGCAAATCGTTAGTGAAAGAAATAAAAAAGAAAGCATTTATGTTTATCAATATCACAGAAAGTCAAACTGTTGAAAAAATCTAGATAAAGGGGTAAGTGGGAACCGCTTATCTTAGGAGTTTGACGTTAGAACAAATACTATATATGACATAATGAAACTGAAAGAGGAATTGTAAAAATTTCATGGTGAACGTGATGTACAAAAATTGATGAAAAATACAAAAACACTGCACGGATGAAAAAATGATTATCGCGGTCGTTTTATAAACGCTATATATAAATTAATCGAGTATAATAACTTATAGGAAATTATGTAATTTGCACCCCAAATTTTAGTCTCATTCACAATTAATTTCTAATTTGCGTACTTTTTAAAATTAAAATATAGGTACATATCAGAAAATACAATAAAAATGCAATGAAACACTGTTCCTGATCTTCATTAATAACTTTCCCGATGTCATCTGTTCCCAAGTAGGCATCTACGCGGATGACACTACTATTTACTCCTCCCTCAATAGTAAATCTGGTATCGTTCACAAAATTAACCGGGCCGCTGATCGCAAAAAGGACCCACAATCTGTGGTTGAGTGAGGAAGAAAATGGCTTGTAAACTTTAATGCATCCAAAACGAAACTGCTCTCATTTACCCACCGCAGAGATCCCACCTTGTCTCTCATCAGAATGGCTGATGCCCAACTCCTCCTCTTTTCGCCTGCTTGGTCTCGCGCTGTGCGCTGACATGAGGTGAAGCAAATAGAGTCAATAGCTTCATCTGCATGAAGGAAAGTTGGTTTTCTGTTTCGTGTCAGAAAGTTTTTCTCGTCCGACTCCATTTTTCAAATCTATAAATCAACCATTCGTCCTTGCATGGAATAGTGCTGTCATATATAGTCTGGCGCCCTCGCTGTACGTCACGAGGTCCTTGACAAAATGCAGAGACGAATATGCAATGCGAGAGGTCCTGATCTGTCATCTCGTCTACATTCGCTTTCTCACAGACGTGTCCTGGCTTCCTTCTGTCCCTTCTGCAAGTACATTCACGGCAACTGTTCCGACAAGCTACTTTCGCTTTCCAATGAATTTAAGCGAGCTACTAGGCTGGCATCTCGTTCCCACCCTTTCACTGTCGAAACGGTTGAATGTAACTGTCTCTTCTATTCAAACAGCTTCTCTCGCACTTCTCGTCTGTGGAACTCCCTTCCTATTGTTGGTTTCCCTGATGAATATAATCTTCAAATATTCAAGTGTAACGTCAATCGACATTTTTTGATACCTTCATCTTGTTCCCCGTCTTTCTTTAGATCCTTTCCTCAAACACGCCTCTTTATTCTTTTTCCCAATCCTCTGTAACCCCATGCTGATAGTGGAACTTCTGCCTTGCTTGGGGTGAATTGCTTAAAGAAAAATTAATGTTTATTAATCTGATTTTTTTAATGAAAAAACTTATTTAAAGTGGTTTTCCGCATGGTATTCGTCTGTTCTTCAT
>OZ038491.1:75552705-75565205 GCA_964036315.1 Acanthosepion esculentum | reverse complement strand
ACTCTACTACTCTTCTGTCGTTCCGTCTCGACCCCTTTGACTCAACTTACTACCGGATATTCACTGGCAGTCGTATATGTATACCTTGGGTGAGTCCATTTCTGTAAAAAGGCGCGACCCCTCAATACTATCCCTACGCCGTTTGTGCACGGATAAAGGTGAATTTAAGCGTATTTATTTTTTAGATAAGCACACCAGTCACTGAGAGTACTCCATTCGTTTTATCGAAAATTATTGCATTAGTAGCATTAATAGTCACTTTTAAAACTCAAACTTTCTCCCTCGAGTGTAAAATAATAAAATGAAATGGCCAAATATTTTCTCGTCTCAGAGTTTGCCCAATGTGTTATCCACTTGCCTTATATATAAAAACAAAAAATATCATATACATGACAACTTATCACATGAATTAGTCATACATAGAAAAGATTTCAATCACAACTTCGATCTAAAGAATAATAAACTTAACTTACTTAAAGTGAAAATTCTTGAGAGAGATGCTGTTGAATCTTACCAAAATATAAATCTGTGCCTCGGAGTTTTCAAATATCTTCTATCATAAAGAAATATTCCTTTTGGAGAAACGATAGAAAATCGGTTAAATTCTTCTATAGTTTAAAATGGATAAATACATATATTATTTTCTCAAACTAAAATAATACATTATTATAATTCTTCCTGACCGTCCCTTAACTAATACCTACGTTTCACACTGCCAGTAACGCATAAATAATTGACTGTTCCATACTGATCGCGAGGAAAGACGGAAAAGACATATCAGAGACGCTACTTCATTTCAATGAGAAAATGAAAGAACAAAGAAAGAATGGATGATAGCAGTGTTTAACCTCTTCTTCTATTACTTCATAAATAATGGACAATTCTGTTTTGATCGGGTGGAAAGACTTCAGTGAAAGAAAGAAAGAAAGAATGGATGATAGCAGTTTTAACTTCTTATATTACTTTATAAATAGTGGATTATTCCCTTTTGATCGGGTGGAAAGACGGAAAAGACATATAAGATACGCTACTTCCTTTCAGTAAGAAAATGAATGAAAGAAAGAAAGAAAGAGAAATAAAGAAAGAAGGGATGATAGCTGTTTTAAACCTCTTCTTCTAATACTTCATAAATGAGAGACTATTCAGTTTTGATCACGTGAGAAGATGAAAAAGACATGCGGAAATGTTATTTGGCTTTCAGAAAAAAAGAAGGATTTTTTAACATTTGTTTCAGTGAATGGTAAAAGTGTTCCAATTACATATCTTTTCATTTGTACCACCATTCATTTGTACTACCATTCATTTGTACCACCATTCATTTATACCATCATTCATTTGTACTACCATTCATTTATACCATCATTCATTTGTACCATCATTCATTTGTACCATCATTCATTTGTACCACCATTCATTTATACCATCATTCATTTGTACCATCATTCATTTGTACCATCATTCATTTGTACCATCATTCATTTGTACCATCATACATTTGTACCACCATTCATTTGTACCACCATTCATTTGTACCATCATTCATTTGTACCATCATTCATTTATACCATCATTTATTTGTACCACCATTCATTTATACCATCATTCATTTGTACCACCATTCATTTATACCATCATTCATTTGTACCATCATTCATTTATATCACCATTCATTTGTACCATCATTCATTTGTACCAACATTCATTTGTACCATCATTCATTTGTACCACCATTCATTTGTACCATCATACATTTGTACCATCATTCATTTATACCATCATTCATTTGTACCACCATTCATTTGTACCATCATTCATTTGTACCACCATTCATTTGCACCACTTTAATTTTTAAAATAACAAGCCACCTTCATATTTATCATTGTTATTGAAATATTTTTGTTTTAATTTGCTAAGCTCAAACATTAAACAACGTGATAAAACAATTTCTACGGGTGTCTTATTGCCTCACCTTGAGCTTATTGAATGAAGAACTTAAGAATTAAGATTAATCCGAAAATAGTAAATAATTATTACATTGTAAAATAAAATAAATAATATTCAACATTAACAACGTTTACTCAATTTCTTTTATTAGACATTGAATAACATCACTTAGCACGGTGCAAACTTTACCTTGACATTCAGTTAACCGGAAGTATGTTCATGAGCATACTTAAATTTAAAAAGAACTGAAAAATTAAATACATTTTTACGTCTACAGATAAATATTTATTGCAACGTAAAATCCTAACATTCACCTTGTTAAAGTCTGTAAGAAGACGAAACGCGTTTTCTAAGTTATTTTTCCTTTATTCATATTGTCTTTTCACTGAGATAATTTTCATTATATCTGAATTATTTACACACACAAGACACACACATACATACTTACATAATATATATATATATATATATATATATATATATATATATATATATATATATATATATATATGATGTAAGTCTGTATATGTGTGTGTGTGTTTTGTGTGTGTCAATATATTCAGTTTTTCAGTTCTTTTCAAATTATATATATATATATATATATATATATATATGTATGCAAAAGAAGAACAAGGTGATATTGTAGGTGTGCGTAAGGTGGTGAAGAGTCAGGTGGTTAAAATTTAGTTTTCTGTCAAACGCATGCGTCGAGAAATCTAGGAAAAATATTGTTGTTTTCATATTGTCTTTATATTGTTATTTTACACACACACGAACACACACACACAAACACAGACACACACAGACACATACATATATATATATATATATATATATATATATATATTTATATATATATATATATATATATATATATATATATATATATATATATATATATATGAACATTGTAATCAACACCCAGCGTCGACATCCTGTGTCATGCTTATCCTCAATCGTCAGACCATACATATTGTGTTTTGGCTCGCCTATTTATATATACAGATCATTGCATTTTTCTAACGCTGGTATTTTATGTGTGTTATTTTTAAAATTGTTCTGAGGGTTATTGGGTAGAAATAATGATGGATCCGAATGCAGTTTGGAGCCAACTGTACTGCTGTCTCTTAACTTTTATGAAATTTATTATTGATTTTCATATTGTTGGTTTTGTTATTAGGTTTGCCTGTCATTATGCGTTCATTCGGGGTTTGTTAATTTGATTATTATTTACTTAATCTATTATTTATTACTTTACTTATTTTTCTTGTTTTTTTCATATATATATATATATATATATATGTATGTATATATATATATATATATGTATATATATATATATATATATATATATATATATATATATATATATATATATATATATATATATACCGGAAAAAATATATATGTATAAATATATATATATATATATATATATTTATGATTAATTATATATATATATATATATATATATATATATATATATATATATATATATATATATATATATATATATCAAGATTTATAAATATATGTATAACATATATATATATATATATATATATAAAATTATTAGGAGAAATTGATAATTATATTTAATGATTCATCGAGTCTGAAACCTCTACAGAATGCAGAAAGCACTGGACGGCCGTTTTGTCCTATATTTGGGACTCATCAGCAGTGCGCATCCACTACCGAGAATTGAAACACTGACAATTAGGTTGTGAAGCAAGCACCATACGAACTGTTCCAATGGGCCCCGGTGCATTTTGTAGAGGTTTCAGACTCGATGAATCATTAAATATAATTATCAATTTCTCCTAATAATTTCAAATTATATATCATTGCTTGAACCGGCTTCTAATACTCTGGAGTGAGCGGCTTGGTGATAGTAGTCGTGGCTCCGGGAGACACCGTCCTATGGTTAAAGTGAATCTCAGTAGAGTTCCACCAAGGAATTTGTGATTGAGCGGCGTTATATTGAGTCTGATTTGCTACCTCTTCGTCACCGGGGCCCATTGGAACAGTTTGTATGGTGTTTGCTTCACAACCTAACTGTCAGCGTTTCAATTCTCGGTAGTGGAAGCGCACTGCTGATGAGTCCCAAATGTAGGACGAAACAGCCGTCCAGTGTTTTCTGCATTCTGTAGAGCTTTCAGACTCGATGAATCATTAAATATATATATATATATATATATATATATATATATATATATATATATATATATATATATATATATATATATATATTCCGGGAAAAATATTCGTAAATATGAAAGGATTATGATTAAAATAAGCAGTTATAATGTTTGTAACTCATTCAATCAGACATGCCTAAAAGAGAATGTGCTGCCATAACGCGCGTCCACACGCACATATATATATATATATATATATATATATATATATATATAGAGAGAGAGAGAGAGAGAGATATGAATGAGATATTTTGTGTCTGCGTCAGGTGGTGAAGTATGGTATGCTTATACATTAGTTTACACGTCTAGACATCTCGAAAGATATTGTTTGTTTTGAGATTCAAATGAATATTCATTCGTCCATGTTATATTCATATTGTCCTGCTCAGCGTCAAATAAACGTAACCCTATTCGGGTTTCTAGAATCGGTAAACCAACATGATTTCTACGCGTCCTTCAAACATGTTTATATTGACACAGGAATACAAAGCAGTACTTTTATTTGAAGAAGTCCACACACTCTCCTCCGTACAAAAGCATTACATGTAAATTTCTGGTTGTTATTGACAGAGTCGCTGGTCTTCATATGTCGAAATATTGATTATTTCCTCTTTGCTGCTGAAAAAAGAAATAAATAAGAAAACAGAAAAGGACATGAAAAACTTGATACCCCTCCCCACAAAAAAATATCTCCTTTCTTTTAATCACCAGAGAGAACAATTTTAGCCTATCATTAGCATGACTGATATTAAACTCCAGGGGAGTAACACACATCGCATTCTTGGTCTCACGTTTCCCACTGGCACGCATTGGACTATATTGAATCAATTGCTTCGTCTACTGCAAGGAAATTTTTGTCACTACTTAGTGCCAGAAGATCTTTCTCGTTAGAATACATCTTGCATATTTATAAATCTACCATTTTTCCATGCATTGAATACTGATGCAATAGCTGGTCTGGTGCTCCTGTTCTACGTCTCGCGATTCATGAAAGAATAACCCCCCAAAATGTCTGTAATGTAATCGATCCTGACCAGGCATCTCGACTTCAGTCACTTTCTAACCGACATGATGTGGCTTCTCTCCGTCTTTACTACAAACATTTTCATGGCAATTGCCCTGACGAGGTTTTTCCCTGGTGCCTCAGATACATGCTTTTAAGCGAGCTACTAGATTGGCAACTAGGTCCCATTGTTTTACTGTTGAAATAGCTACATGCAACCACCACGTCTACTCTAATAGTTTTTTTCTCTTGCCTTTCCCAACTGTGGGGCTCACTTTCGTTCTCTTTCTTTCCAAGCATCTACAATCTTCAAAAATCTAAATTTATCGTCAGTTACCATCTTCTGTCCTCTTGAACCCTGTTCATTTTTTATTTACCTTTCCTCGATTCTCCATATCTCAGTTTTCTCATACTTTTTCTCTCCCTGTAACCTCTGAGTTCTAGTGGCAGTTATCGCTTTGGTTGGGGTGAAATTATAAAAAAAAATAACAGGAAAAATCTTATGAAAAAGTATCTAACTTTTAAATAGGAAAGTTTTAACAAACAGGAAAAAATCCCAGCGAGTACCATAAAAACTGTTACATTTTAAATTCATATCGTTATTTTTACAATGACTGTCAAAATATACAAGACAAAAAGCCACTCTGTTACAGAGTAAGAGGCACAATTTTATGGAAATATATGGTTGAACCTAGGCTTGAACAGACCAAGATTGTAGTGATCGGGGAAGCATCCCCTTGGGAGTTGGTTCTAATTTAATGTTGAAATTGCTAAGTGTGAGCGTTAGTCCAATGAGCTCATGGCCTCTTTGCTTATACTTCGCTCTTGTCGATTTTTTCCGACTTAATTGCCTTTTCTGTCGACTACAGTCTTCAAAAATTTAAATAAACTGTCAATCATCATCTTCTGTCACCTTGACGACTGTTCTTTTGATATCTTTTTTCTCAATAGTTTCTCTCAGTTTGTTTCACTGATAGAAATCCCGTTGATCTTCGAAGCTTCATCGCTCATAGGCCGGTGAAATCCTGAAAAGGGAAACGGGTGGCATGAAATTTTCTTTTCCCCGGTTTGTCATAGCTTTTCGCAACAAATATAGCTTTATCTGAGCTTCATTTTATGTGATTCGTACATTAACCAAGTTTGGTCACCCGATGTAATATACACTTCCCTTTCTCGTCTTAGATATCATTCATTTGTTAATTGTTTATAAATCTTCCTCCTCTACGTCCGCATATTATACGCTACTATCTGAGAACCAATGCATTAGAAAACCCCTTCGGATTTTCTTTTGGAAAAGGGTTGAAAGTTTTGTGAGACACCACTTCTCTCCACTGTCAAACGAAGAAAAATGGCGTGGTTTGGACACATTACGAGACACGACAGTCTGTGTAAGACCATCGTGCAAGGCACCGTTGAGGGCAGACGTAGGAGAGGGTGTCAACGCAAAAACTGTTTGAACAATTTCAAAAAATGGACAGGTCTGACTATACCAGAACTGCTGATGACTGCTGTTAATAGACCGTTGTGGAAAAGAGTTAGTGTGGCTTCTGCCTTCAGATCCGCCCTACGATTACAAAAGTCAAGGGTATGATGATTACGATGATGTTGATGATCACATTTTTGCTATTTCCCCATCACACTGAGATCTATAGATGTTTTTGGATGGCCAAGGACGCATCCTAAATGCCGTGCAGAGTATTGCGAGACAGGAGGATTTCTTTGATAACAAAGAAAAGAATACGGAGCTGTTACTTCCTTATATAAGCGAATGTTGGACGATTTCCTCAAAGATGAAGAAGAGACTCGGGCCGACAGAGATGTGGATCTATAGAATTTTGCTAAGGATATCATGGACTGAGCGTGTGAGCAACGATACGGTTTTAGAGAGGGTGGAAACAAGGAGGAGGCTTATACATTACATCAGGAAGAGACAGCTGAAGTTTCTGGGGCATAATGAGGAAGGAGGGCCTGGAGAATCGGATACCCACGGATCGAACAGAGGGAAAAAGTGACGAGGTAAAACAACGCAGGACATACCTAACGGGCTTAAGCAAATAGATGACAGGATGTGGTTTGGTTGAGGGTAGGAACATGTTGAGAGCTGCAAGGGTTAGAGGGAGGTTGAGAGCCTGAAAGGATAGGACACATAAAAAGATAGATTTCCTTCTTTTGTTTCTCTTTCTTTCTGACTTCTCTTTGTCTAGACTCTCTTCAGATTCACGCTGTGATCTTTCATTTCATTCATTATTAATTATCATTCGTGATCATTGAGCCAATGGGAAGGGTCTTTTCTTTAGAGGCATAGTAGGTGCTACAAACAGGTCTACATGCAGTTTGGAAATCACAAGGCTATAGAACCCAGTCATGCTATTTAACCATAGCTGGCGGCGAGAAGGTGGCATTAGCACGTGGATAATGAATCCGAACTCGGCTATCCGATTCCTCATTCCGAGCCGCCATTCATTACTCCACCGTGCATTTACTTGCAAAGCCTACTGCCAACACATTTTGCTGGATTTCTTCTACATCCATTGATACAAATATATCGAAAAACAATCATTGTTTATTGTTCAACTTCTTATTAACGCGTGGTAATCCAGCCAGATTTGTTTCGCGCTACCTACAACAACATCTTCACACCCACACCATCCACCCACCCACACTATCCGCCTACCTACACCATCCGCCCACACATGCACACTGCCTTTATTATACACTATTGTTGGCAAATTTCAACATTTTCTATACAGATTCTTTCATCGTTTAAGATATTAGATTTTTACTTGTTTATTGCTTACATCTCCATCTAGATTTCTCATGAATATATATATATATATATATATATATATATATATATATATATATATATATATATATATATATATATATATATAACAGAAAGCAGAACATTTGTAAAGAAGTCGGAAATATATGTTTTAATATTATTTTCTCCTTTTGATTATCTTTAATATCATTTTTTTGCGCTATTTTTTAATTCTTGCCAAAATATATTGGGTCTAAACATACGTGTTTACACGATTGTTGTAGCGTTCTCTTTCAGGAATAAAATACCGACAAAGAAATGCGTGTCACCATGATGTCTTACACATCAGAATATATATATATATATATATATATATATATATATATATATATATATATATATATATATATATATATATATATATATACTTATAAAAGTGCATGGAATATGCTGGCAAGTATTTACGCGTCTGTGAATAAATTTAGTTTAACAAATCAATAGATATTCAGAAATCTTATTCAGAGATTTGCAAACATATTTGATGTTTGCAAGTTCTTTAGTTGCACACATACACATACACACACACACACATACATATATATATATATATATATATATATATATATATATACAGTTATATCATATTATACGAGCAAATATATGTGTGTGTGCCTGTGTGTGTCTGTATTTAGGCAGCATATTTTCATTCCAACAGTTTTGGTTAAATAACATTTTAGTTTTAATCCTTCCAAGTCCACGAATTAATTTCTTGATGATTGTAGCAAATTGATTAAGAAAAATTCCCAAATTTTCTTTCAAATAATTCTTATTTCCGGAAGTACCTCCCTTGTATAACTGAAAAAACAATTCGCTGTAAACGAAAAAGGAATAAATATTTTGAATTAACAAAGCATTTAAAGTGACCGTTTTCGTCCATATCTTTTTGGAAAGAGGGAATAAGTATTCGTAGGCAAATTGTGTGTGTGCATCACGTTTGTATTGCCTATATATATATATATCATTATTCATATATATACATATATATGTGTGTGAATAATTATGAACATATGAATTTTTATTCATATATATGTATATATATATATATATATATATATATATATATATATATATATAATCGAAGTTTGTGATAATAAGTCAAAATAGAAAAGCAGTCCAAACTACGATTTTCGCCTACTTATGATAAGCCTTTTCATGTCAGAATCACGTGCAAAGAAAATGTTTTGGAATTTAAAGGAAGAGATAACACTTATCTTTAACAGATTCTACAGCCAGAACTTTGTTTAGTTTGAGCGTAACATCTAGTGATCATATTTTTTACCTATTCTACAAGATTGCAACCTTTTTTCCCTAACAATCGGCTTTCCTTCAGAAAAGACGACACCAACCCTAAAAAGGCGAAACGGGTCGTCTACTTAGCTCTTTAAATATATATGTATATTAAGCCTCAGTATTTACGTTTCTATCACTTATAGACATTCTTTCTAGCAAAAGATCTTCAGATTAAAAACCCGAAAAACAATACGTATGAAATGAATATAAAAAAGATCTTACGACCATATCAATTTGAGGACCTTGGTTCCCGAAAGTTTACGGAAGATAAGCAACGCCGAAGCTGGTGAGTACGTAGATGGGTGACCGCTTAGGAATAGCTGGTGCTGTAAAAACTTGGATGTCCGGTGGATTTAATAGATAATGGGTCGGAATTGTTAACCTTAGCACTGAGTTTCAAATCCCGTTGGGTTCGTTATATAATTTTCGCGCAAAGACCCTTTGGAATGGTACGTATCTTTGCCAGCTATAGATTAATTATTATGACTCGTGCTACTAAATTATTATCATCACCCGCCCCCAAAAAAGATTCTCATAATCTAATGATATTTTATGGATTTAAAGGAACTGCAAAGGGTTGAAAAACAGTTGAAAATGTATCAATATAAAAATTGCATTTCCTTGATGGCCTTATTAATTTTAATTATCAGAACATTATTATTACAAAATAAAATAGAAAAACCGCCTTATTGCATCGAATAAACTTGCTCGTACAAAAAGTAAAAATAAATCAACCGTGCTAAATTAAATTCTTCCACTTTTATTAACGCATAAATGGTCACTGACTCTAAAATGGCACTCATCAATGCTTTATTTGTTGAAACAAATTAATTTTTTTTTTATAAATCTTTAATTAATATCCGAAAATTTAGTATAAAATCAACTCTAATTTTTGTTTTAAAAAGGAACCTATAATTAATTGCAGATGTTAAATTTGAATTTTTATGATTGGCTATTAAATGATTAAACAAATATTAATTGGGTCTTAAAGGATTAAGCAAACATTCACTCGGTATAAACGGATTAAACAAACATTCATTGGGTATAACTGGATAAAAAAAACATTGGGTATTAAAGGATTTACGAAACATTCACTGATGAATTTTTGGATAATATTGTTAATGAAAAATAAAACAGTTTTTAGTATACCTAATACACCCGATTTGAACCGTGATAGAAATATCTCTAACTTATCTTACTGCAACCAGATGCACTACATTTACATATAAGATGGGAAAAATAAACATTAATGCATAAATATATAACACTTGCAGACAGTAATAACAGCCTATGATTCATCACATATTTTAAAAAAAAGGAAAAAAGTTAATTATTCAAACTTGTCTGTCATTACACAATAACAATTCTCCATAAAAATATTGCAAAAGCCAATGTTGTATATCAGTTGACTTGTCAATTATATTTTTGTTGATAATAAAAATATGTATAATCATAAAATATTATTGATTATACCACAGCATTTCTCTTGAGAAGACTAACCTATATCTTTGAGCAAATTTCAGTAAGTATATATTTAAGACAAAACAGTAAATCTCTTGCTAATTTTAGTCAGATTTTGTCAGAGAATAGAGTAAAAAGACGATTACAAATACTGGAGGGTCTTTAAATCAAAAGCAACTCACTAGTGATAGAAGCCACCATCATCATAAAAATCAAACCCATAATAATAACAAGTAGAAACAGTTCATAATATAATGACCGGGCTCAGGAATTAAAATCAAGTGGACGTTTCATCAGACTGAACACCATCTGAAGTAGAAAAATCTAAATCCTTGAATCCATAAATCAATTAGCCAAAAGCTCTCGAAACGAAAAATCATTCTGACAATTTCTAGAAACGTCTTGTACATACACACACACACACACACACACACACACACACACACACACACACACACACAATATATATATATATATATATATATATATATATAAACACACACATAACTATCTATCTATCTATCTATCTATATATATATATATATATATATATATATATATATATATATATATATATATATATATATATATACGAATGTCCCTTAAACGGTAATTGTTTACAAAACAACGTAATCTACCAAGCCACGATAAAATCAGCAGATAATGAAGAAAAGGTATACATAGTAGTAACCGAAGGACCCTGGAAACAAAGAAATTATGTACACAAAACATCTTTCACAAATAGCAAATATGCGAACAGCACAATGCTTTCTAAGTATATCTGGGAAATAAAAAACAAAACGCACACCACACAAAAAATATCTTGGAAAATAAGGAAAAAATCATCAGCCTACAACAACCTATCAAAAACTTGCAAACTTTGCTTGGAGGAAAAAATAGCTATCATTACCTTCCCAGACCAAAATAAATTATTAAATAAAAGATCCGAGCTAATCTCAAAATGTAGACATGAAAACAAACTTATACTACGTAACTTAAAATAGAAAAATAAATAAATATATAAACAAACAAAATGACAATAAAATAAGTAAATTAATCCAAACAAATTACCAAACCACACCTGTTAGAATAGGCGAAATAGAATAATAAAATAAGGAGAATTATCAAACTATTATGAACAAAAAATTAAACTATAAAAATCAAAACAAAAAATCTGACGGAAAATAGTTATAACTGTTATATAACGACAAAAAAAAAATTAATAAAAAATAATATACAGCGTTACTTAAAAATCGAAAACCAAAAAGAGAAATATACAGTGTAACAAATAAATAACAAGAAGTATAATGAATTGATCTAAATACATCCAAATATATAAATAAACTAACAACAGATACCGATAAACTAGCTGTTTAGAAAAAACAAATAAAGATAATCAATCCAAATGAATAAATTAAAAACTGTTCCCACCAAAATAATAGGCAGAAAAAACCACAATATTCAACCCCAAAATTCAACAAATAGCTTTAATCAATGACAAATAAACAAATATATAAGATAAAAAATAAAAATGAAAAATAAATAAAAACAAGCAAAACAATTTGACCCAAATAAATAAGCAAATAAACGACTTCCGGTAAATGACCGCCATAATAGACTACCAACAATAAGCTATATAAACAAATTTTTACTACGTTAATAAAAAACACCGCTCAAAACAAAAAATACATAAATAAATATATAAGATAAAAAACAAAAAAAAAACAAGCAAAATAATTTGTCATAAATAAATAAATAAACAAATAAGCGACTTCCGGTA
>OZ038491.1:75480205-75550205 GCA_964036315.1 Acanthosepion esculentum | reverse complement strand
CATGACTAAAAATTGATCGAGACAGCATAATCTTAAAATACGTGGGCCGATATATTTGTTACATTCGTTGCAAGATACCACGTTTCCTAATATATAAAAAACCTTTATAATGAGCCATTTTCAAAACATTTTAGGAGGTCTTTCCTGCAACTTGGATAATATCAGGATAAAAATGAGAGCCTGGCCGAATATCAACAATATGTGTGGCTATCTGAATTTAGAGCGAGTATGAATCAAATAATTATCCGACAATTATAGAATCATTCAGAGAAATTGAATTTATTTATAACATAAATATATTTTAAGTACCAGGCTTTCAACAATGGAGGATGTCATTGAAAAGTGTGTTCATAACAATGCAATTTAAGATCAGCGTAGGTTTATTTGGAAAGAAAATATATATTGGTTATTTTAACAGTAAATTAGGATTTTACTTTTAAAATATTTTCCCAATTATTCAATAATAATAATAATAATAATAATAATAATAATAATAATAATAGCAGTAGCTGTATTAAAGATAATAATCATTTCCAACGCAAGAAAAAACCTATAAATTTGTTTTAACGCAAGATGATGCACTCCATTTATGTACAATATATAAAATCAATAAATAAGAGTGACATTCTTACAGCTATCTATCTATCTATCTATTTATATATCTATCTATCTATCTATCTCAGTCTGTTCGTATCTATCTATCTATACAAAACACACACACACCTATATATATATATATATATATATATATATATATATATATATATATATATATATGTATATATATATATATATATATATATGTATATATATATATATATATATATATATATATATATATATATATATATATATATATATATAAAGATATGGATTAGTTCCGACAATTATTTATTTTTTTAAATTTCAGACTGGTAAATATAATTAATACAGTTTAATTTTTTAAAAAACAGCACATTGACATAAATAAATTATATCTATAAAATATAACGAAAAAACAGAGAACACACACGCGCGCAAAACACACACGCGCACGCGCAAAGCACGCACGCACGCGCCCAAAACACGCACACACAGACACACACTCATATATATATATATATATATATATATATATATATATATATATATATATATATATATATATATATATAGTGGTCTCTCCTGTTATATTCGGCGTATGAGGGTCAAGCAGCTCAGTTCCTAGGAACCGACAACTAGACACCAGCACATATGATTTAATAATAGTAGTGAAGGCTTTGTGTAGAACCACCGACACTTTTTGAAGGGCCGAATACAGAGACCTGCTGCATTACCTGGCACAAAGTCCACAAACGGCTCTCTAAATGTTTTGAATTCAGTGTTGTACCTCTCCTAGAACAGTTGATATCCAAGTCTATAGAACCCAGTCTTTATCCATAGCTGGAGGGAGAAGAAGAGGATTCACACCTTTCCTAATTTTTCTTGTGTTCGAAGAAGTGTTTTCTTTTTTGGACACACAAAAAGTGTAGAAACTCACCAAATGTTCTGTAATTCCGAGCGCTTTCGGCTATACTTTTAGCCATTATCAAGGATGATTTTATTTATTCAGTTTAATTGAGTGTGTGTGTGTCATGTGTATGTTTTTAGTGTTATAGAAATGTTTTATTTTCGCACATTTTGTCCCTGTTTGTAGTTAATATTGTTAAGTGTTGGCTTTTTCTTTTTATTATTATTAAGGCTTCCATTATTTTTAATCTTTTTTACAAGTGGATGAGGTTATTATGTTTGTGTTTTCTACAAGTATGTTTTTGATAAGACGTGTGAACGATTTCTCTTATAATTATATTAAAATTTAAATTTATCCGTTGCAGCTATGGAATTTTTGCGAAAACACGCGTCCCAATGTAAGCGAGCAAACCGGAAATATACATATATATATATATATATATATATATATATATATATATATATATATATATATATATATATATATATGTTTCATTAAAAACGACAGACAAGGTACTACAATTAAGCTTTTTATTTAATTTTTCTTGTATTCAGACAAGTGTTTTCTTTTCTGGAAACAGTGAGTGTAGATACTGTCCAAATGTTCTATAACTGCGTGCACTTTCTGCTATACATTTAGCCATTATCAAGGATGATTTTATTTCTTCAGTTTAATAATTGTCGATGTTTTTAGTGTTATAGAGATGTTTTATTTCCCTAACACAGCACATTGTGTTCGTGTTCGTTGGCTTTTTCTTTACGCACACGCCCGCGTGTGTACTAAGAAATAATACCGGAGTTTCATGCTTGTAACAATTGTCAGGTACAAATTAAAAATTTCCGACCTGACACTTCTTTATTTATAGGCTGCTGGTTAAATAATGCAGTAATTACGGGAATAAAAATTAGATATAATTGGAACATTAAACATAAAACGAAAAAATAAAATAAATATAACAAATTAATTATACAATATATTTATTTTCACTTTACATATATATATATATATATTTACTTAAATATTTGTATCTATAAAAAGAACGTATAAACATAAAAAAGAGTTTTAAATAATTGTCGGACTTTGTCCATTTCATAATTTATGACGTCATTTGTTTACATTTGGATACGCATTGAGTAGATATGAATGAATGAGAGAATATCATGGAGAAATGTGTTTAAAAACAGTAAAATCGTCCTTGCTAACCCAACGCTCCTCTGTGGCCCAATTGGTTAAGGCACGTCAGGCTATATGGCGGTTCCGTATAGGATACAGGTTCGATACCTGTCGGAAAACGCATATTTTCTATGAAAATTTCTCGGACATTCAGGCCGGTAAATGTTGTTAATACTGTTTATTATAAACAGAGCAATTACTTAAATATTTGTATCGAAAAAAAAACGTCTAAACATAAAAAATGTCTGTCTGTCTGTGGATGACAAAAATATATATATAATATGGATAAAACAACTGAATAGTTGCAAATTAAAGAAAACAATTGGGTGTTTTTTTGTGAAAGTATTTATTTATATGTTTTTATATATTTGATATTTCAGACCGCCTCAGTCCTTCCTCAGAAATTAATTGAATAACTATATATTACTATATAAAAATAACAAAACAAAAGTCATTGAAACAAAGCAAGTTCAGTCGACCAATGATGACAATTCCAGAACAACGTAACTATAAACAATTTTTTCTATCCTCTGCCAGCCGCTATGATGGAGAAAGCATTACCTCGGACCGTCGCCAGTGAGACACGCTGCAAGAGCCACTCCGTTTCGCGAGGCTCGTTCCTTAATCGCGACGCAATCGCGCCAATCCTCCGAAGGAACACCATCGAACGAGGGCCAATAACTCCTGAAGTCTCCACTGCCACAGGAGTAAAAAAAGATCTATCAGCAAGAGAAGAATATTTAGCTATTTTTTTATCTCTGCGTCTCGGGCGACGAACCCCGGCTCAACCGCGGACCTGATCATATTACCGTCCGAAAATGGATCCGCACAGGTCGCATCCCAAATCAACGACTTACCCATTTTAAAAGGGAAGATGGTAATGCCATCCGGCCGCATTCCATCACCACGGTCGAGGCCTACGGGTTCGATTTGAGAAGGGAACCCAGCTGCATCCAAACCTCTTTTGATGATGTCGTTAATTGCTGCATGCCGTGGAAAGCGGTCGGCAATACGACGACAGGAGAGAGGATGCAAACCAAACTCATCGATGAAGGCCCCACATCTGCATCTGTGACGCTCACATAATTTGAGTTCAAGACGGATCGAGACTCCGACCCGAGTGCACTCATCATCTAAAAGGGTACCGGTAGATGAAGAGGGCACTGCGTTGAGCCAGGCGCCACTACTCGGTTGTGAAGCAGATAGTAGACAGGCGAGGCGATGCTGATCCAGAGAGGGCCTCAAATTAGTAAAATTGGCCTCGCATTTTATTTTATCCCAGTTTTTTTGTTTTGATGTGTCTAGTGGGATAGAAAGTAATTCTTGGGTCCAGACGCTGCAAGCTTGTTCGAAAGAACTATCCGAGAAACACTGAGACGATCCACTGAGTATCTCATCAATTAACTCGCGACTGGACGAAAGTGAAGAAAGATATGCTGGAAGGGCCAAATCTACCGCTGATCGAAGGCCCAGGCCGCCGAAATTCAAAGGGAGCTTTGCCTGCTTCCAGCCTGTGTCGTCGAAATTGACGTTGCAAATTAGCTCCGCGCATCCCTTAATTGTGATATCTATCTCATTTAAGAAATCCTGTTCAAGGTTGCAAGGGGCACTTCGGAGAGTGTAGAGGAAACTCGGTAGCGAAAAACTGTTCTTCAAGAGGAAGAGGGCAGGATGTGAATCAATTAGTTGCAATTTCCCAGTCATTCTTGTTAGAATGACATGTTTAGTATCCAAACACTCTCGAATGGCCATTGGAAAGACTGGAGAATCAAGAATATGTAACTCCTCCTTAGGTGTTATTTTTATATCCTCAAGGATGAGTCTGATATCCCGTATAGCACTCTCGAAATCATCTGCACTATAATTCAAGTTTATTATCTCTGACTTGGACGAGTTAATCTCAAGTTCAAGCAGCGATAAAGCAGGAATAATTCGTTGGAGGTCAGCAGCTACAGTCTCGACAGATCCTCTCAGCGTTGCATCGTCAAGATACCATATATTGAAAGGAGAAGCGATGGAACGAGCTACCCCGTCAATAGCCATCGCAAAAAGTAGCGGGCCAAGTGGATCACCTTGCTGGATTCCAGTAGCAGAAGAGATAATATTATCGGAGGCGATCAACAAACTTTGATGACTATACGAAAGATGAGCCAATTTAAATATGGAAGGAGTCCGTTGATGGCAAACTTCCAGGGCATGATCCCTTCTGATCCTATTGAAAGCGTTTTTCATATCCAATTGTAATAAGATACTGGGGGAAACAGGTGATGTATTCTCGAAAAATGATCTTGTGGCATGAACTACGGCTTCACATCCGCCCTGTATGCCTACCCCGAGCTGGACAGGTCGCAATTCATGCCCTATCTCCTTTATAACAACTCTACAAGCAATTTTTGCCGCGAGTCGACGAAAAATGTTACCAACAGCGATAGGGCGATTACCACCATCTTTTTTTTTAAAGCAGTTAAGTTGGCTGAAAATATTAAGTCGCGAGCATGTTGGGGTATCTCAGCTCGGAGAAGGGTATTAATAAGAGCTGTTATGGATGTTTTCAAATGTTCACCAGCTTCTGCAGTGTGGGCAGAAATTAAGTCCTTGATGTGACCAGGTCGAAGGCCGTCCACACCTCCACTGCTGCTTCCCGAGAAAGACTTCAGAGTGGCAACCATTGCTTCCTTTGAGATTTCAATATTTGAAACATTGTTTTCCATCTGAACAAATTTGACATCTGATGGTAGCGCAGGGTGTTTCTGACGGAGCGCTGTGAGAACTTCTGGTGTAGTAGCTAGTATAGTATCGGATGAGGCCAATACTCTAATTGCAGCTGAGACATCACCCTCGATCAACTTAGCATTGGCGAGGGAACGGAGTCTCTTAGAATTGTCGACTGTAGATGAAGGATGAAATCTATTAGGATTAGAAAGAGAAAATTCGGCGGCATTTATTTTAGACGAATTGAATAAAGAAATATTATTTTTCATAATAGATGAGACAGATGACGTAGGGTCCTTATTGTAAGGAATGCCGAGCACAAGTGTTGCGAAAGAGAAAAGGTGATCCCAGTCAAGCGAGCTATTCAAGTTAAGTGCCTGGTCTATGGCAGTAGCCAAGGCATCAGCTGCTGGGATTCTGACAGATTTAGGGATTTTTAAAGGCACCTTCCGGAATTGCCTAAGGAGTGAAGTTGCCCTCAAAACTTCACTGGCATCTCTTTGGGTCGGTTCATCATGTTGATGGATCAAACTATCTTGTAGAGCTGAGAGAGACAGACAATGTGAACAACTCCAAACAACCAGAGACGCTGATGTATTTCTAGTCAATACCACGCAAGATAAATGAAAAGACCGTTGACAATTTGAACAAATTCTTATTCTTTTACGCTTATTAATGCTGCCACAAGAAAAGCAATGATCACAATCCAGCAAAGAAGAAGGAAGAGACATTTTTCTTCCCTCCTTATTCCCAAAATTAATGTAAAACGTTTCTCTGTTAATTCTTGTAATCTCTGTTTGACATTAATTTCATTTTTTCCTTTGAAATCAAATCTTCGAATTACAAAAACCTTTATAATAATGTTTAAAGTTTTCAGCTATTATTTCAATAATAATTATTCCACTTACTATTCAAATTCGTATTTAACTTAAATAATACTTAATCCGACATTTTACATTCTTAAAAATCCGTTGAAATCAGCAGAGCTTTGAAAACACGTCTTCTCTCAAGATTTATTTGTAAAAATACAAATTGTGGCACGTGGCCTAGAGAGGGGGAGGGGTAAGGCTGGTCTTGACTAACTATCCTATACCTAGCTAATCCGATTCGTGACCCATTCATACATTACAATTGACGCATTCACCACAAGAATTCGTCCATCACCATTCGATCCTCCGAACACCATAATACCACATCCTCACCAGGGGGGGCCTACAAAAACGCGCCCCATTTAATGATAATGAAAATACATAAAAATATAATCGTGCGCGGATGAAAGGGGAGGGAGATGAACCCCATAACAAACTAAAACTTCAACAAATTCTTAAACTAAACATAATTGATGTTAGTAGGGCCCGTCCAACCCTCAAAATAGAGAGGCCGCTGTATTCTGCCCAGAGGACAAAATCAAGAAGCACCCTCGCTAAGGGAGTGGGAAAGAGATAAAATAACTGGGACATGGGGAAGTAAAAGGCTGATCCAGTTGAGATGAAAAGGAGGCCAAAACAAACTGGGGAGGTTGGGAATCTCGACTTGGATCATAACTAAAATGAAGGCCGGGAAACAGGCCGGGAACAACACTTACTCATATTAACTAGGTACACTTAAGCATGTCTAACCTAACAGAGGGGGGAGGGTTCCACAGGAAACCACCCCGATGTGACTTTGGTTGACCTAGAAAAGAAAATCAAGGCTAACCCCGTTCAAACGAACCAAGCTCGCCTCTTTTACCCACCTTTCAGTGAAGACTGTCGAATGCAATCGTTTTCTATCAGTTCTAATCTTCATCTTGAGCTGATGCTCAAAGAAACGGATCAGATCCTGATGCGAAAGACTATTGCCTCGCAAGACTTCCTCCATTCGCGTCGTCCATATCACCATTCGAGCCGTGGCTAGCAGCGTTAGAAACACCATTCGTTTCACCCCGGAATACGGGGGCGACACATTGTCACACGCGTATGCGCGATCAATGGACACGAGTTCTTCGGGAGCGAGACGAGCCGTCAGCTCGCCGACATGGTCCCATAAGGGGCGGACCCGGGGGCAATGGTAGAAGGCGTGCGCAGCCGTTTCCTCTAATCCAAGGCCACACCGATCACAGTCTGGCAAATCCGCCAAGCCCCATATGAAAGCCATGTCGTTGAGAGGCAGCCGATTCCGAGCCAATCGCCAGGTAAGCGAAAACTCAGGGTTACTGAGATAATCCGCCGCTGGCGCCCAAGACCAGTAGGAGCGATACTCCTCCTCCGAACAGTCGAGCGTATCACGTAGAGGATCCTTCGCGCGACCCTCCACTAATCCCCGATAGAAGACCCTTCTCGGCCGTGAAAGGTCACTGGACCGCGGAATAGCCCTCAAGGCTGACCGACACTCGCTGAGGAAAAGCGATTCATCTCGAGACTTACAATGGCGCTCAGCCTTCGAGATGGGGGGATTGATGGTAAGGCTAGGGAAGGCGTCCCTAACAATCCCCTCCAGAATCGGATCTCCTCCAGTCAGTGCGCGGCGTAGGAAAGCCAACCGAGAGGCACGGATGTGACTCTGCAAGTGTGGCATTCCCAGCCCCCCATGACACGGACGTTTGGTGCAGACTCGTCTGTCGACCCTGTTCGCGCGTCCCCTCCATAAGATGGAGGATAGCGCTTGCTCGAGCGCCGTCATCTGGGTCTCACAGAGAGGAAGTACTGACAATCGATAAAGAATCAGGGGGAAAATGTATGTAACACACACCTCCGCCCTGCCCTTCACGGACAACCTCCGTCGATTCCAAGTCTTACCGGCAGAAACGACCTTTGCTAGTACTTCAGACCAGTTTTTCTTCAGCTGGAGGTCGGGTCCAAACCACACTCCAAGAATGCGGACAGGACCGTCCGTCCAACCGAAGTTGCCCGGAAGATCACGCCCCTTCCAGGCACCTAACCGCAAGCCGGAAGACTTGTCGCGGTTTATCTTGGCCCCTGTCACCTTCTCGTACCGATCAAGCGCCTTCTGTACCGCCTCGATGTCGTTAAGGGACGACACGAAAGCAGATACGTCATCGGCGTACGCGGAAACCCTGGCTCGAGACACGTCTTCTCTCTTCGAATTCCAAGCTGTATTCGGAAGTTTGTTTACAAGTAGCGTCCGTCGTGAGACGCGGGCGTCACGTGATGTGGAATGCAACTGTGTTTGAATATTTCTAACGTAAATCTAACGATAGTATTTTAGATGTTGTTAAAAAAGGTTTTTTAACTATATCTAAAGAATTTTTTTAACTATTGAAATATTTATACAGATTTAAAATACACAAGTCTTTGTTTAACCTTAGTTTATATGTGTCTAATTTTAAAATCCAGTATTTCTCTTTTTTCTTCGTGTGTATGTTGAACTAAAACATTTTAATTTGCAACTTTTCAGTTTTTTTATCCATATTATATACATATCAAGAAAGTATACGTGCCTTCTCATTATGCTATATATATATATATATATATATATATATATATATATTTATATATATATATATATATGTGTGTGTGTGTGTGTGTGTGTGTGTGTGTGTGTGTATGTATATGTATAGGTAATAATCCGTAGGTATATTATCCAATTGAATCCTAATAATATGAATTATTAAAACATGATACTTTACAGTTTAAAATGTTTAAGCTACCATTTTATTTTATTTCCTAATCCTTTGGTGTTGACGAATCCTGCAAGGAAGCTCTTGTATAGTGAAATACCAATTCAAATTGGGTAATTTTGAATTTCTCTTCTATGTAACACACACACACACACACACACACACACACACACACACACATATATATATATATATATATATATTTCTTATTTTTTCACATGGAAATAGACCCATCTATTATCTTGCCACCAACCTATATAAATAAATAAGGGTTGTGACCGACAATTTTAATTTATCTTTGACAATAGCTACAAGGTGTTAGGTTTAGGGTTATACCATGTTATTTGATATTAACGAAAAGATTTTTGTCTTTGTAAACTTCAAAATATTCTCACTGAGATATCTACATATATTCCAAAGCGTCTTCCAAGTTTTCAATGTAACAGGGATCCTCATTAAGTTTCTTTTAATCATTTCAGCCCATGCAAGATAATAAAGCCACTGAGATGCAAGTGTTTACTGAGTATGCGAGAATAGATGAAAAAATTGTTAAGGAGGGAGAACAATAAAAGAGGAGGAATTAAGAAGACAGAACACAACGATCGACATGGCATTTAAATTTTTCAGGGTCAAAGTTACCTGGAAAGGAAGAAGCCAGTTGAGTGTTCCACAAGCTAGAAGTGCGAATGAATAAACTCTTAGCATAGAATATACGTCTGCATCTAAGCATTTTCTCACTGTAAAGTGATATGATCGAACCGCCAATCTAGTACTGTGCTTAAATTTATCAAGTCTAGGTAACAAAGAGAAAACAATCCTTTTGTAAAGGTACAAAATGTGGCACAAGATCAAGAGAGTTGATGGGGAATGTTTGTCTTAATCTGTCTTATAACTAAACCTAGGCAACCACAATTACTGACCCAATCATTCTACCGTATTCCATGCACCAAAAGAACAGATTTTGACTTACCAATCTTGCTACATCCACCATAATACCACAGAGTCTCTATGAAGTCCTAACAAGTTTTCATATGTAAATTTTTGTCAGGTGGAGGGGATAAAAACAACAGGAAAAGTTAAAATTAGATTCATAAATCTAGGTACCATAAAGGAAAGTTCATAGAGAACAATTACCATGAAAATAGTTATAGAAAGGTTACTAAGAAGCTACTTTAGGGTGGTGGGAAAGTGACAATATGCCGAGATGCCTGGTCAGGATCGATAATATTGTAGATTGTTCTTAGGATTTTTCCCCACAGACGTGCCGTGGTTTACCTCTGTCTCTTCTACAAGTATGTTCACGGCAAATGTTCCGACGCGCTACTTTCGCTGGTTCCCAGACTGCATGAATTTAAGCGAGCTACCAGGCTGGCATTTCGGTCCCACCCGTTCACTGTCAGAAAGGGTAAAATTTAACCGTCTCAAACAGCTTCTTCTCTCGCACTTCCCGTCTGTGGAACTCCCTTCCCCTTGCTTTCCCGATTACTATAATCTTCAAATATTCAAGTGTAATGTTAATCGACATCTGACACCATGAGTTGTTCCTTGTCTTTTTCTGTATTCTTTCTCCAAACATGCCTCTTTACTCTTGTTCTTAATCCTCTATAATCCTTTGCATGGTAGTGGCATTCCCGCCTTGCATGGGTCGAATTGCTTAAAAAATGTTTGGCAACCTATCTTCTGATAATTTGATCTTGTTCCCCGTCCTTCTTTGTATTCTTTCCTCAAACATGCCTCTTTGCTCTTGCTCTCAATACTCTGTAACCCCTTGTATGCTAGTGGCACTCCCGCCTTGATTGGGGTAAATTTCTTAAAAAAAACAAAAACAAGAATCTCTAAATACATAAAAGAAGCACCAGACCAGATTTGACAGCAATATTCAATACATGAACGAATGGTATGCATATAAATGTATAAGATAGATCCTGGCGAAAATATCTAGCACGAAAGGATAAACCAACGTTCTTACTAGCAGATTTAACGGAAGACATTCGCCCGATAAGTTGCAAGTAGCCACCTCTCCTGGAGGTTAGAATCAACCATTCTTAAGAAGGGGAAATATGGTTCTCTCGAACAGTTTATTCAAGTTCTCCTTCTGGCCTGTGATTGCTAGATTAGATTTAGAAAATATCAGAGTGCACAGGCACCAGATCAGGAAAGTATCGAAGTAGAAAAACATTAGTTATGCGATGTATTGAGCATGCCCTGTTCGTGGAATCGAATAATTAATATGGCGACAATCATTGTAAATGCGACGATCACACAATAAACAAATTATTCGATGGCGTCTCACTGCCATATAAAAGACATTGCGACATGCGTAGTAGGGTAATTTCCAATTGCTTCTATGACGTGATATCTCGATTTTGTATGTAAATTTTGTAAATATCATATATCTATCTCTCTAGCTACATAAAAAACTCATCAGTTCAAATAAAAACAATACACACACACACACACACACACACACATATATATATATATATATATATATACAGTATTTACATTAGTCGGACTATTGTCCTCATCTTTGTCGCCATTTTTGTCACAACGTTTCCGGCCTTCTTCAGGTGGTTGGAATTTCGAATCGAACCCTTTATTTCGATCACTGGGGTAGTTCCACGAGCCATGTTTGATGGATGTCAGTTATCAGTTATCTCCTGCTAATTTTCCCTCTGAAAGTTCTCCACTGCCTGAACCGGGTATTGAACTCACACTCTTTGGGCCTGTCACTGGATCTAACCAACGCCTTTAGCCACTGTGCCATATGTCCTTGAGGTATGAATTTCTGAGTCTTATAAACCTAATTTTTCAGCCCTCAATTTTTACCAGTACTCATATTGCAATTTTTGCTGTTATCATTCCATGTTTTTACCAGATCTCATATTGCAACTTTTTTTTTTATATATATATATATTTGTGTGTCTGTGTGCGTGTGTGTGCACGCCTCTGTGTGTACACGATTTACATTGTTCGGGCATCTTTTTCGCCATATTTATTACAACGTCTTGGCTGGATATCAGTTATGAGTTATCTACTGTTAATTCCCCTCTCCAATTTCTCCTCTGCCTTAACCGGGTATTGAACTCATACTCTTTTGGGTCCTGTCACTGGATCTAACCCACACCTTTATCCACTGTGCCATGTGTCCTGATAACTGACATCCATTAAACATGACACGTGGAACTAGAACAGTCTATCCTAGTGAGCGAAATAAAGGGTTCAGTTCGGCATTCGAACCACCTGAAGAAGGCCGGAGCGTACAACGGCCGAAACGTTGTAATAAATATAACGACAAAGATGAAGACAATAGTCTGAATAATGTAAATAGGGTACACAATCCCTCATCTGAACAGAAATATAGACAGAGCCTCTGTGTGTTATAAGAGAATTTAGAAAGATTAATTTTGATGTTTCAATGGACCGGTTTTATCAGATGGAACGTCAAATTGAATTTTTCAGAATATTTTATATATTTGCCATTATTTAGAATTCTTATCCAACCTTATCCATATATATATATATATATATATATATATATATATATATATATATATATATATATATATATATACATATATATATATATATATATATATATATATATATTATATTAACTGATTTTAAATATATTTTAAATCAGTTAATTTATAATATTAATGCTCTGTAAATTTACATTGAGCACTATTTTGCAAAAAATGAAAATATCAATAAGAACACCGGATTATATATATTACTGTACTTTCTTTTTATTTATATATACATATATATATATGTGTGTGGGGGTGGTTTGTTAAGAAAATGAAGAAGCAGGAGAGACTGTATGGATATAGGAATCAATACTCCATCGTGACTGTCCTGTTCATATCTCAGTGGGAGATTCATGTGACTGTGGTCTAAAGTTTGCAGTGAGAAATGCGCACATCGAACAACGATTTGGTACACCAAAATTAGACATGCACAAAAATGGAAACGGAGGATAGAAATTGCGATACCGAAATTTGAATGTGTATTGGAATAGCAAACAAAATGTTTTAAAAAATAGGAAAATTTCGTTGTAAACAAAGAATAGAGCATAGACCTGTTATCTAATATCAACCCTCTTACAAAACAGTGAATGCTGAACAATCGCTTCGTAAATCAAAAGAGACTTCAGGCAACGCAAATCTTATCTTACAGAATGATACTGAGAATCTGATGTAGGCAACATGCAAGTGACCAGAACGTTTTAAGGAAAATTGATATAAAAAAGACGAATACACTCAGAATCTGAAAGAGAGCGAATCATATTTAGAGTGTTAACGAATGACCTATGGCAAGTGAAGGGTCTGGGGTTTTTTTTTTGGTGGGGAGGTTCGAATTAATTATATAAAACACAGCTATGGTCAAAGATCTTCACTATGCTTGTTATTTTATTATAATTTACTTTTATTTTTGTTGTGTATACATTTCCTTCCCGGTCCCAAACAGAGACCTAAGGTCAGAAATGTCTTCATGATATCAGTTTTATATAAAAATACCCGAAAAAAAAAAACAAGATCACATACATTTTACATAGATAAATCTCTTCTTAAGATGTGAGCTGAAGCTGTGTGTACAATTTTTTTGTATTTCTTTAAGACATGGGCTTCCAGTAATCACTAGAGCAGGGAACGAAAAAAGTGGGTTTGGAGAATTCGAAACTCAAAGAAAATACTGATGGTAAGAGGGACAGCGGAAAAACAGCGACGGAACAGCTTAATGTGATCGTGTAAATAGTAGAATAGGGATGAGGATTGATAGCAAAAAGACAACACTTACTGTGAGTTATAAGAGACAAAATGCCGTGGACAATCATTATCGCCAACGTCTTGACGTGACACAACATATTAAAGAAAAAATTGATTCCCTATCTCTCTCACGTGTGTGCGTGGATCAGTGTTTTTTGCATGATTAAATATGTTACTTATATATATATATATATATATATATATATATATATATATATATATATATATATGCAGGTATGCAGAAAAATAGGAAAGAACACGTTAGGTAAATAATCCGGTGTTCCTTAGTATTTTTGCTTTTATTTTCAAAAAGACAGTGCTCCATACAGAAGTAGAGCTTATATTATAATATTTTTTGTTTTAAAAATATGATTCCTTCGCTACATAAGATTTCTCATGTTTCAAAAGCTAGAGCCGAGACCCCTAATATAATTTTTGAAATTATGTTGACTTAAGGGGTCTGGTCACGCTTCCTCGTCAAGAGAGAATTTGGGAATAAGCTATCTTTTGGTTAGCGCGTGTTTATAAGTGTGGTCTCTTGGAACATTAGTTGTTATGGAAATGGCTAGTGTCGGCCATGTTGGTTAGGTGGTCAAAGAGCTAAGAATTAATTTTTATCTACAGACCAGTCCGCTTCGAAAAATTTATGTCAAGGTACATTGGGGGGTCTATTTCAAGACTGATAGTAGGACGCCTAGCACGTTAAAAGGCATTTTTTATGGCTTTGCCACAGGTCGTTAAGTATCGAGAAGGTTTTGTTTCATTATTATCTGTTTAATCTGTTTGTTTATTTGTTTATTCAAATGGCTTCTTTTTTTTCCGACTTCAACAAAGGGTTTTTTCTCATTAATTATTGGGCTAAGCTTTTAAGGCTTTTAAACTATAGACTTTATTTGTTTATATCTATTTATTAATTATTTAATGCGAAAATCTGTTGATGTCGGTAAAAAACCGTTAACTCATGTCTGTGGTTTAATAACTTTTCATTATTTAGAAACTTAATGATGTGCAATTTTTCATGTAGGCATAAAGGGCATGGGTCGTCCCAGGTTTTACAAGTTCTTGTTCCACACACACACATATATATATATATATATATATATATATATATATATATATTGTCATCCACAGACAGACTGTTTCGCTGTGTCACAGCTCATCAGTGTGGTTAGACGTCCGGTTGCCTCTGGCTAGAATCGAAAACTGAGAGAACTCGATTCGATTTACCGAAGAGTCTTGCATTATTAGCCGTAATAGTCACTGTTTACAAACCCACACATCCTCCCCAGAGAGCTCAACCGAAATAAATTTTCAGGAGCATATATATTGTCATCCACAGACAGACTGTTTCGCTGTATCACAGCTCATCAGTGTGGCTAGACGTCCGGTTGCCTCTGGCTAGAATCGAAAACCGGCTGAATTCGCGTCAGTCGGAAATTTTACCCTGAAGCCGTTGGCCCACGACAGAGAAGAAGGTGAATTTAAGCGTATTTATATTTAGATACAGTGACTGAGAGAACTCGATTCGATTTACCGATATATATATATATATATATATATATATATATAATACTGTCATCCACAGACACACTGTATCGCTGTATCACAGCTCTTCAGTGTGGCTAGACGTTGCCTCTACCTAGGATTTGAACCGGACTGAATTTGCGTCAGTCGGAAATTCTACCACTAAGCCGTCGGTGCGCGGCAGGGTGAAGTTTGAATTTTAGCGTATTTCTTTTTAGATAAACACACAGTAACCGACAGTACTCAATTCGCTTTATCGAAGAGTCTTGCTATATCAGACTTAATAGTCACTGTTTACAAATCCACACTTCCTTCCCCAGATAGCTCAACCGAAAATAATTTTTCAGGATCTTATGAATATTTATATATAATTTATTTATTTTTTAAACAATTTCTCATGCGATCTAATACTTTTTTCTTTTCAGATGATAAATTATATAAAACCTGTCCGAATGACAATATAAAAAAATTAGATTAATTATTTATTACAAAAAAATTAAAACTTCTAACCTTATAGTTAAAAATAATAATTCACCTGTTAGAACAAAATTAAATAGGGCAAATATTATTTACGAATTTAAATGCCCTGATCAATCAATGTCCTGATCAATCAAAATTCGTAAATAATTATATAGGCCACACTACAACATGTTTGACACGCAGACTAACTCTACACCTTTCTGATAATAGCTCAATTAGATCTCATTTGAATATTCATGGCGACGTACCGGAAACTATTCGTAACATACTTGTTGACAACACTAATATAATAGCATCATCTACATGCAAAATATGGCTAAAAATAATGGAAGCCTTATTAAACAAACAAACAAACCAACACTTAATAATATTAACTTTGAACATGGACATAATATTTTGACCGTGTTTTGAAAATGAAAACATTTTATAAAACATAAATAAAACAAACTATTTCTTATTTAACAATTAAAATATTTAATCCTTAAAAATGGCTAAATGTATAGCCGAAAGCGCTCGGATAAAAAGAACATTCGGACAGTTTTTTATATAATTTATTATCTGAAAAGAAAAAAACTTGTTAGATCGCATGAGAAATTGTATAAAAAACTAAAAACACCTTTTCAGTCGTTTTAATGTAATGAGCATGAAAGAAGGATTGCTGCCTAAATACACAAATATATAAATAAATGTATGTGTGTGTGTGTGTGTGTGTGCGTGTGTGTGTTTGTGTTTTGTGAGTCGAAGTATCTTTTAATCAGTGAAATAACTCAGCGATTTCTCCGTCTTGAGCACATTTCACGCATCCTCAACTTTTAGCTATTGACTTTCTTTTCCATCCACCTAAATATGTGTGCATGCGTGCGTGCGCGCAAGCGCGAGCGTGTGTGTGTTTGTGTGTGTGTGTGTGTGTGTGTGTGTGTGTGTGTGTGTGTGTGTGTGTGTGTGTGTGTGTGTGTGTGAGTTTCGTATTTTTCTGGTTGGATGTTATCAGGTTAAATGTTTTAGTTTTCATATTTCTCAATTGACGTTCTTCCAGTGTATTTTATAGACACACACAGACACATCACACATGCACACACAGACACACACAAATACACACACACACACACACACACAGACACACACATGTACCTACTGAGGGCCTCAAGCTTGGCCTGAACCGTTGTCTTCCACTCTATACGCACAAATATCCTCCAGACATAACCCTCTACCTCGAGTTGGCCCCGGGGATTGTAAAGAGTGAAGCTCGCTCTAAAAAAAAACAAAAAAAAAAAAACACGAACACTCCAGATGGAAAATATCTCTAAAATAAAATTTCAAGCCGGTAGAAAAAATAAAATTCTATATGAAATAAACGGAAAATCTGCTCAAATATCGGTATCCACCAACTCATAACACGTGTAGGATTAATAAATAAAAATATATTACTAATTTAGAAATCACACACACGCGCCCGCGCATACACGCATACACACACACACACACACACACACACACACACACACACACACACATATATATATATATATATATATATATATATATATATATATATATATATATATAGGGTGACTCCAAAAAACGGGAACTTTTTAACAATCCAATAAAACCAAGAGTGATGGAAGAAAAATATTTAATTCATAGTAATTGAAACCTTAAAACATGCCATTTAAGAAACAATGATGGAATTTTCATTTTTTTTAAATTACGTCCTGTAGATGGGGTCCTCCTGTACGAATGCATTCTTGAAATCTGCTGTTGAGATTCCTCATTGACTGCTGCAACATCTCACCTGGGATACTGTGAATTTCATTCTGGTTAATAAATTGGCGAAATGTTTGCTTGCTCAAGGTCACTATCTCGCAGTGTTGCCACTTGCACATGTCTGGCAATACGCACTTCAAAAACTCCCGTTTTTTTGGGTCACCCTATATATATATATATATATATATATATAGGAAGCAAAGTTTCTTTCATTCAGAACGGCCGACAAGGAATATTTAATTAATCTTTTATTTAGTTTTTCCAGCACTAACATTTCCCGTTTTTCAACGTTTAAATAATGTAGGAATTGTCTATAGTTATAATTGTTCCGAGATCTTTCGACTACTTCTATAGGCAGCATCAAGGATGTGTCTGGATGGCGAAATTCTGTGTGAGGCTGCTACATGGTAATTTGACATGTTCGTGTGTTTCTTGGCGGTCATGTGCTGTGCGTGGCCATTGACCCCGGCAAGACTGCATATATATATACATACATACATGTATATATATATATATATATATATATATATATATATATATATATGCATACATACACACACACATATATATGCATATATATATACATATAACTATATATATATACATGCACATATATACATTTATATATATATATATATATATATGTGTGTGTGTGTGTGTGTGTGTGTGTGTGTGTGTGTGTCTGTGTGTGTATAAATATAAAAGTGAACATTGAAGTCAACACTTAGAGGCGACAGTCTGTTTCATGCTAAAAGCAATAGTCAGGCCACAAGTGCTGTCATTTTTCTCGGCTATTTATATATACTTGGCAGTGGTGCATTGTGGGTAGTCTATTTTGTCAGTTATTTTGCCGGAAGTCGTTTATTTATTTATTTATTTGGGTTAAATTATTTAGCTTGTCATTATTTATTTTATTTATTTATTCTTATTTTTATTTTTATTTCTTATCTTATATATATATTTTTCTATTTTAATTTTAATCGGTGTTTTTGTTAACGTGGTAAAAAATTGTTTATATTGCTTATATATATATATATATATATATATATATATATATATATATATATATATATATATATATATACAAAATTTTAAATACTTGAAACTTTAGGTATCACTACTTTGGCGAATTCCTGTTTGAACTGGTCATTTAATATTTTTCTTTTTGTTTTTTCTCTCTTTCCGTGTTTCTTCCCCTTTGATTTTTTTTCTTTTTCTAATTGATGTTCTCCGTGGTTATATGAGTTTTAAATTTGAGTTAAATTTCACGTTTCAATTGTTCATAATCCTAACCACAATTAACCTCAATATTTAACGGCCATCGCGTTTTTGTCTTTTTTTGCCACTCGCTCACGATTCTTGGTAAAGACCCTCCCACTAATTGTTTCCACCTCTCCCACTTAATATACTAAAATGTCAGTTGATCATGAGATGGTCCAAAAGATCTGTAGGCCCCAATTCGACACTCCTAACAAGTTATCTCAGTACCAATTCTTTCATATAACTACCCAGGACTGATTGTTTTCATGTATACTTCTTTCACAGGTAGGTGTCGGCCATTTTTAACTCTTTGTTTAATTTCTAATGGACATCACGAGGTTGTTTTGATAGAAATATAAAGGCTTTCCTATGGCCCGGTCTATATTCCTTCCACTTCTCTTGAACAGGAGTAGAGGCCCATCCCTTGTTTCTTTTTCAGGAAGGAGTTCCAGTTTCTTTCCTTTTCTCAGGTCTTGTTAGTGGTACTATCATGATTTTTTTTTGGTGATATGTGAGGATGGTTGCAACGTCTCTTTATTCTGAGGGTACTGAGTTGTCAGTTTTCTGTTTGGCGCTCTTGACTGGTTGTTAGCGAACACTTGCGTACCGTCTTGAGAGGCTGCTCTGATCAACAGTCGAATAATATTGGTGTCCTTGCAGGCCCATCTCGCGCATGGACGAGTGTGTCTGCAAGCACCTCCGGTGGGCAACCCCGAGGCCACACTATGTTGCAGTCTGCGCCAGTTCTCTTCCCGCACATGTTACGCTAGACGAAATAAAGATCGTTTGGAACGGTCTCGCTAGCATCGTTCTGATCTTTATCTAGCATCTACCTGATATCATCAGTTCCCAAGTAGGCAATTATGATGATTACACTACCATTGACTCCTGTCTCAGCAGCGCCAGAGCTGACAATGTTAACATGGCCGCCGATCTCGTAATCGATCCTGACTTGGCATCTCGGTTTCGGACACTTTCTCAGCGACGTGACATGGCTTCGCTCTGTCTCACAAATATTTTCGTAGCAACGGGTCTTTCGAGCTGTTTTTCCCTTTTTTCCCGGACGACGGGAGATTAAGCGTGCTACTAGATTGACATCAAAGTTGCATCTTTTTTACTGTTGACATTGTTAAATGCAACTGCCACTTCTACTCCAGCGGTTTCTTTTTTTTCTCGCACTTCTCGCCTGTGGAACTCACTCCCGTTTCTGTGCTTCCATGATAACTACAATATTCCAAACATTAAATACGACGTCAGTCTCTATCTTCTATCTTATTGAAACCCCTTCAAACTTTATCCTTTCCTGGGAAGCCCCTATACCCAGTCTTTTCTCTCACCTTCACTCTCTGTAACCCCATGCATATCAGTGGCATTCACACCTTGCTTAGGGTGAAATGATGAATATATATATATATATATATATATATATATATATATATATATATATATATATATATATATATATATATATATATTGTGCATTTAGAAAGCAATCTGTCATTTATACATGTTGCATGAAAAATTTAAATAAAAAGCTTCATCGTAGTACCTTTTCTATCGTCTTTAATAAAACATGAATATATATATATATGAACATGGATATATATATATTTATATATATATATATATATATATATATATATATATATATATATATATATATATATATATATATATATATATATATATATGTACCGTCCAAAAAAGGAATACCTAAAATTTAAAATGCATTTTACAAAAGAAAAATCTTTTTTAAAACTTTGATTTTGCTTTTAATTCCAAGCTAATAGGTTAAATTTAATATTTCCATAAGCGAAATAATTTGAAGAATTTTAAAACGAATTTAAATTGATTTTTTTACGGGGTGATTATCAGTAAAATCGCTAAAACTTTATTTGAGCGAGAATAACTGATTTAGAATGTAATTAATGTCAATTAAAACACATATTAATTACTTTTAGTTTAAAATATCATAAAAAATACTTCATTTTTATCTCGGAAATGATTTTTTTTATGAAGTTCTGACACATCTATCAATAACCTGATGTTGATTCCCCCCTGCTTTTTTTATCACAACCAAAAAGCAGATAAATTTATGTAAAGGTTATCGACGCAAAAAGTGGACTAGCTAAATACCACTGGAAGTATAATGCGCAATCTCTTTTCTTTTTCCTTCTAAAGGTTAAATGACGGTACAAAATGGGTTCCTAGCCTTCCTTGCTAACCAACCTTGGAGAAGAAAACTATGTATTTGAATAATTTTGGCATAAAGCTGACAGTTACTTACATGTTAGCGAAAATAAAACAGCCCCACCAGGTGGCGTATGCTGGTTGCTATTTTCTTCATAGAGAGTGAGGGGAGTGTAAGGAGTCAAATGTAGGATCAAGGTTTATGAGGAGGTAGGGGATGGAGGAGCTTTTTTTTATGCATTGGTTCTCTCTATGTTCCCTTTCATTTCTCTCTTTTTCGGTTTAGGGAATTTTTCTTTTTTTTGGGGGGGGGACATTTCCTTCTTTCATTTGGCTTGTGGATACCTTAACCCTAGCGGACTTTAAATACACGTACCATGATCGATTATCGCATTAAAGATCTTAGCTTTGCCAGAACAACAGACACGGACTTCGGACCCTGAGATCACCGATAGTCATGTAATTCTTGATATTGCAATCAACTGAACGCATATCTCAGTCACCGGTAATACATCGCTGTCCCATTTAACATTTATAATCAGGCATTAATGCCCATCTGCCGATGTTAAGCAGCGCCCTGCCAGATATATACGCACTCAATAAAGTAACGACTAGCCTCGTAAGTAAATGGACAATCATTGCGTGAAATTAACTTACACAAGGAAATCAATCGTCATTTCTAAGGTAAGCCGGTTAAATATCTATACGTATCATTCACAAGCCTAATCTTCACTAAAACTTTTCAGAGGGCTAATTTTATTTGGAAAATGCAGTCTCCAGTGGATGTTTAGTGGACCTGACAATAGATTCTATAAATATAGTCTATTTAAAATGACACTTATACTGAACAGTTGACATTGGTAGGGCGCATAACGAAGAAACGGGACTTGGAAAATCTAACACTCACTGGATATAATGAAGACGGCAAAAGAGACAACGGAAAACAGATCGTAACCTAACTAACGATTTTATGATAAATGGGTGGCACAACTCGGTTAAGACGAGATTGTAAAATCATAATGTTTACAAAGAGCTACAAGGACAGGAATTTGTGGAAAGCCAAGAAGAAGAAGATAGTAAAACTCACAAACTAACTTACAGGTGAACCACTTAACGTAGAGCGGTACTGTTAGAATAGGGAAGGTTTATTTTTCACTTTATTTTAGAAAATAATTATTGCATTCGGTGCGTAAGATGCAGTTTGATGTGCAAACAAGTGATGTAAAGAATTAGATCACAGAACTTACGCAATGATTGTCCACTTACTTTTAGCAGTTTTGCAACATTTCGTTTTAAAGATCATCTAAAAAATGTGCAAATATACCTCATTTCCGCAGGGTTTTTCTTACAAACTGATTTCAAAATTTTACTATTTCAAAAATAAATTCAAAAGAAGATATCTTTTCTGTTAGGTACATTGTAGGAAAATATATATTCAAACCAGAATTCTAAACATGAATCACCACAAGCAAAATATATATTTTTTTTACTGTATTCTATAAGTAAAAACCTGTCAAAAATGTTGTAAAAGATTACAAAGAGTCTACTTAATGAATAAGTTTTTTAGGCCATAATTAATAAAACAAAAAATTAGATAAAAGTGTATATAACAACATAATATTGTTGAGCACAAATTATAAGAAAAAATATTTTAAATTTCCATTGTTTATTGAAAAATTAACATATTACATCATAATATCGCCTAATTGTTCATTATAATTACGCTTTGAAGTAAACGAAGGTCTTATTTGATGGTACAATGATTTAGTAATAATTTGCTTATGCCATGCATCTTGTTCATATACAATTTGTAAAGCTTCAATAAATTATAAAACTTATATCGCTGTGCTAAGAGTCTTTCACTGAACACAGGAATGAAATTCCACGCTGCGATTTTGAACCTAAACTTAATCTTCTAACGATTTGGAAGAAAATATTCAGCGTCCTTATTTATCTTCTCAAATCCCAACAGTCAAAGTGAGTACAAAAAGACGGTTCCAAAATCGACCTGCCCTGCTGTTAGAATGGTAATGGTGTATGAAGTGTGTGATATAAATGAAACAACAGATAGTACAGTGTTCCCAGTATAAATGCTAAAAATTCATTATCACTGTTTTTTTTCCAGGCATACTTGACTTTTAATAATCTTGAATGTCTTAAATATCCATAACTTTAAATAATCATTCGACTCTAGATTAATTACTTAATTCTGATCGATTTTATGACTGATTAATTGTCGCTCGCTCACATGACACGTCATTTAAAGATTATTTGCAGACAACTTTCGTCTTTCGTTCTGCCATTCCTGTATGCCTAAAAAAACTGACTGATTTTGAGTGTCAAGTTACAGTATTTTTCAAAGAGGAACATCCGGCATAGGGATTGATGAAATGTGCAGAAATTCTTCCTGAATGTTTCAGTCATATCAGCCGTCACCAGTTTCCAGCGTTTGTCTCACGTCTTTTTGAATTTACTACTTTTTCTGGGCACCTGTAGGAAACAGATACGATGAGAATAAATAAAGATGAATAAAAACGACGCCTTGAGTTGAAGTTAATATTTTTCGTGCTCGGGGAATTGTCTACTCTGGAGTTTGTCCACAATATATATATATATATATATATATATATATATATATATATATATATATATATATATATATATATATATATATATATATATATATATATATATGGAGCTCCAAGGAATAAGCTCTCTTAATGGAACTTACTACTAACATTTCGTATACGGTAGAGGTGAGGCTGATTCGATTCCATCTGAATATTTGGTCGTAATTCCATAGAAATCTTGTGGAATGCCAAAAGTTTGGGCAATCTTAAGCTTATGGATATTTACTCATAACTTAAGATTGCTAACTATTTTCACTAACATATACGCTTAACGCGATTTATCTACTATGTTCTGCAGAAGATGTGGACAATCATTGCATAAAGTTAACTTACACATGGAAAACTGTTGTGGTAGGATCCACCTAATTTGCATAGTGGAGTACCGACCATATAAATATGGTTGGTACCAGAAGAGAGGAGAACGAATCAAGAGATTCAACCAGAGACTCTGCCCGACTGCGATTCAGTCAACACATTCTCCAGGAACGGTCTTCCTAGGAAAATACAAAAGACTATATGTAAATATTGTGTACACTTTCTTGTTTCAATACATTTTGTTCTAAGTACATTTTGTGTTGCATTACTATTCCATGCATTAGTCAAGTTTCAACAAAAACTATTGCTAGAGAATAATTATTCCACTATTAATTATTTTATTGCTGTTTTTAAAATGATATGTATTATTATTATTATGTTGTGTAACTAGAGATAACCGGGCGTCTATCCACGCTGATGAGCTGTGATTAAGTGAAACAGTGTGTCTGTGGATGACAATATATATGCCCCTGAAAAATTTATTTCGGCTGAACTCTCTGGGAAGGAAGTGTGGGTTTGTAAACAGTGACTATTACGTTTAATAATGCAATACTCTTCGGTAAATCGAATCGAGTTCTCGAAGTCACTGTTTGTTTATCTAAAAATAAATACGCTTAAAATTGCATTCTTCCCAGCCGTGCGCCAACGGCTTAGTGCCAGACTCCACGACAGACGCTAATTCAGTTGGGTTTCGATTCTAGCTAGAGGCAAACCGGGCGTCTAGCTACACTGACGAGCTGTTAAACAGTCTGTCTGTGGATGACAATATATATATTATAGTAAATTCGCTTGAAGATGAATCAGAACTAATGCTTTTAATTATATAATTGAATTTGAAGATTTTAGTTTATGTTTTTGAAACAGGCGATAAAACCATATTTTTAAATCAGTTAATTTATCATATATATATATACATATATATATATATATATATATATATATATATATATATATATATATATATATATATATATATATATCATGAAAACACTGCAACGAGTGCACAACATCGCCTCGTCAGTGATGTTATGACTTGGGGTCATGACAAGTTTCGGGTCTTGTAACTGCATACTTCTTCGCCCAAGAAACCCTACCGAAACAGTATTATTTCGGCAGGCGATCCTGAAGCAAAATATTCGCCAAGCACGCAACAAATGGACACATTAAGTAACTGCCACTGCTGATCTTGAAATTAAAAGCGACCAAGCATTAACGACTTACGTCATTTCCTCCTCAGTCATATATATATATATATATATATATATATATATATATATATATATATATATATATATATATATATATATATGAATTTAATTGTTAAAACACCATTAATTCTGAATATTGCTAAAGTGCTAAATAATGTTGCTAATGATGAGTTTTTCGGAAATCTCTCGAAGCGTCGTGCCAATCCTTTACCACAGTCCTTTTCGTGTGCGCAATCTGCGATGTTAGACGTTCATGGTGGATGGGGGCGGATTCAGTAATGATACACTTAGCGGAGGTGTTTTCTGCAATTGGCAATTACGGATACACTGATTAACACTACTATTCACTAATTAATTAATCTTATTGCCGTCAGTCTATTTCTTCAAATGATTAATATGAAATTGCGTCAATCGGTGGAAATAGTTACTTGAAATGTACTCAGGTGGGAGAAATCTAAATCTATCGATGCTAGTCTGTCAGCATCTAATAATGAAACGACTTTCTCGTATCTTGGAGCATTGCATCAGCGTGGCCCTAGCGAAAAATTATTTATTTGTTTTGTTATTAAGATATATATTTATGTACCATATCTAAAGGAATTCTTGATCTACCGTCAGACACCCAGTTTCTTCGCATGAGATATTTTCTAAGATTTAAGATCATGCACTTATTAATAACATTCTTGAGATAATTATTATGTACTGTTATGTTTAATCACACAGGTGAGACTGAAATATTGTGCATACGCGTTTGTCTCGGGAATCATTATTTCACACATACACATGATGTAATGTTACGCCATAATAAATGCGTATCGGCGAGAATAAATATGTATATACCAATAAATGCGCATAAAATTCTTATATATATATATATATATATATATATATATATATATATATGTATAAAGAGAAAGGACAGTAACATGTATAAACCGGTGTTCTTATTAATTCATTTTATTAAAAAAAAAACAGTGCTCAATACAATTCTGCAGAGCATAAATATGATAAATTTACTAATTTAAAAATAATGATTCCATCGCTACACAGGAATCACCATGTTTCAAAAACATAAACTAAAAACTTCAAATTTAAATAATTAATTAATTTCAAAATAAACTATTCAAAAATTCGCTTTAAAATGAAACAATACTAAGGATTTTAATTTAATTCTATAATTAAATATGAAGTTTTTGAAACATGGTAATTCCTACGTAGCAATGGAACCATATTTTTAAATTATTAAATTTATTATATATATATATATATATATATATATATATATATATATATATATATATATATATATAAATATAAAAGTGGACATGGAAGTCAGCACTTAGAGGCGACAGTCTGTTTCATGCTAGTGCAATCGTCAGGCGACTAGTGCTGTTATTTTTTTCGGCTATTTATATAAGGGTCAGTTGTGCATTATGGGTAGTCTATTTTGGCGGTTACTTTTACCGGAAGTCGCTTATTTGTTTATTTATTTATGTCAAATTATTTTGCTTGTTTTTTGTTTGTTTTTTATTTTTATTTTTATTTTTTATCTTATATATTTATTTATTTATTCTTTTATTTTGATCGGTGTTTTTGGTTAACGTAGTAAAAATTTGTTTATATTGCTTATTGTTGGTAGTCTATAATGGCCGTCATTTACCGGAAGTTGATTGTTCGCTTATTTATTTGGGTCAAATTGTTTTGCTTGTTTTTATTCGTTTTCATTTTTTTTTCTTATATATTTGTTTATATGTCATTGATTAAATCTGTTTGTTGAATTTTGAGGTGTGATGTTGTGGTTTTTTTCGGACTATTATTTAGGTGGGAACAGTTTTTAATTTATCTATTTAGGTTGGTTATCTTTATTTGTTTTTTTTTGTTTTTTTTATTAAACGGCTACTTTATCGTAATCGGTTGTCAGTTTATTTATATATATGGATGTATTTAGATCGATTTATTATACTTGTTGTTATTTATTTGTTACACTATATATTTTTGGCTTTCGGTTTTTAAGTAACGTAGTATATTATCTTTTATTAATGTTTTTTTTATTATTATTTTTATTTGTATAACAGTTATAACTTTCGACCGTTCTTTTGTTTTGATTTTGTTTCGCATATTCTAACAGGTGTGGTTTTGTGATTTGTTTGGATTAATTTATTTTGCTTATTTTATTGTTGTTTGTTTATATATTTATTTATTTTTCTATTTTAAGTTACGTAGTAAGAATTTGTTTTCATGTCTACATTTTGAGATTAGCTCGGATCTTTTATTTAATAATTTATTTTGATCTTGGAAGGTAATGATAGCTATTTTTTCCTCCAAGCAAAGTTTGCAAGTTTTTGATAGGTTGTTGTAGGCTGATGATTTTTTCCTTATTTTCCAAGATATTTTTGGTGTGGTGTGTGTTTTGTTTTTTATTTCCCAGATATACTTAGAAAGCATTGTGCTGTTCGCATATTTACTATTTGTGAAAGACATTTTGTGTACATAATTTCTTTGTTTCCATGGTCCTTCGGTTACTCCTATATATACTTTTTCTTCATTATCTGCTGATTTTGTCGTGGCTTGGTAGATTACGTTGTTTTGTAAACAATTACCGTTTAAGGGACATTCGTTTTTTATTCTGCAGTTGCACGTGGGTTTAATTTGTTCGTGTGGTTTGTTAATAATTTTTCTGTTGTGCTTTTTTATTATTTGTGCCATGTTCTCGGTGCAACTGTAGCTGATTTTTACTGTGTTTTTGTTGAATATTTTGTGTAGGGTGCTTGATTCCGGGAAGTGTTTGTGTAAAAGCTTGAAGAATATTTTTCCTATGTTTGTTTTTACGTTTTTGCTGTACGGTGGGTTGAACCATATGATATTTCTTTTTCTGTTGGTCTTTTTTGTGTTTTGTGGTGAGTATGTGAGTGTTGCTGGGAATCCGCTATCTTTTAGGGCTGTTTCGTAGTCTTTCTTGGCTTTGTTAAATATAGATTCATCGGAAGAATTGTCGGAAAGCCTGCGGTTAATCGATTTAGGTATCTGTTTGATTATAGAAGGCGGGTGGCTGGAGTATATATGTATGTACTGTGGTTTATCATTCGGTTTTCTGTATGGTTTGTGTGTGCCTTTTCTTAGGTTGAAGGTGACATCTAGAAAATCTACTTCGTTTAGGTTAGTTTTTATATCTATCTCGAATCCGTTATTTTTGAAAATTTTAATTATTGCTTTTCTAGTTTTATCTGTCTTTTGTTTGTTGCAGTTTCTTAAGATTATGAGACCGTCATCTCTGTAGTGCCCTGTGTCATTTCTATCTATTATTTTGCTTATTTCGTGTAGTAAGTAAATACCTTCCATGTCCACTTTTATTTTTATATTTACACACGCTCTATCTCTGATATTGAGCACTTTACCCCATAAATATAGCACACTTTAAGACTATATTTCTGCATATATATATATATATATATATATGTATATATATATATATATATATATATATATATATATATATATATATATATATATATATATATATCAGTGAACATAGAAGTCAACACTTAGAGGCGACAGTCTGTTTCAGCTAGATGCAATCGTCAGGCCACCAGTGCTGTTATTTTTCTCGGCTATTTATATATACGGGTCAGTGGTGCATTGTGGGTAGTCTATTTTGGCGGTTATTTTAACGGAAGTCGTTTAATTGTTTATTTATTTATTTGGGTTAAATTATTTTGCTTGTTTTTATTTATTTTTATTTTTTATTTTTATCTTTTAATTTTATTTCTTATCTTATATATTTATTTATTTTTACTTTGATCGGTGTTTTTATTAACGTAGTAAAAATTTGTTTATATAGCTTATTTAATAGTTTTGTTTTTGTTTGGGAAGATAAAGCTATTTGTTCAATTTTGCGGTTGATTGTTGTATTCGATTTCTTGCTTTTTTGCCACTTACACTCTTTAAATTTAAAATGACTGACCTGTAGATAAAAATTAATTCTTAATTCTTAGTCCCTTAAATTTTAAATGTAACGTTAATCGTCATCCTGAATGCTGTTCTTTTTTTGTCCTATCATCACACATTTTCACTAATGTCTTCTCATTCTCTTGCACTCCCTGTAATCTGCATTTATTGTATTACTCCACCTCGCCGATATATATATTGTTTATACGTTATTTTTATAGATACAACTTATTTAAGTAAATGCTGTGTATTTTAAAATTAAACAGTTTCAATTACATTTACTGGTCTGAATGTTCGAGAAATTTATTAGAAAATATGCGTTCACCGACAGGAATCGAACTTGTATTCCTATACGGAAACCGTCATTCGATTTAGCTACTGAGAAACTTCTGTTTAGCAAATTCAAATTATTGTTTATAAAGATATTACTGTTGATTCCGACAAGTATTTAATATATTTTCTACAAAATTTGTGCCTATCTTCTATGAAATTTCTTGAATTTACTACAAATAAATATATATAGGATGTCCTTGACTTACGCCGGAGGTCCGCTCATACAGCGGGGCGCAACCTCATTTTCGACGTAGATCGGAAATCCCCTATAGAAGCACCCACGTCTACCTTACGCTTGGGACCCATAACGAAGGGCAAACAGTTCCCCATTTCATAAACCTGCAAAACGGCTGACAAAATTTCTAAACTTACCGTTGCAATATTTCAGCGCACACCCGCACACCCGCGAACACCCGCACACACACGCGCGCGCGCGCGCACACACACACACACACAGATATATATATATATATATATATATATATATATATATATATATATATATGTGTGTGTGTGTGTGTGTGTGTATACATTATTCAAATCAAATAAACCTCAATAATTCAAAGCGTTCTAAACCAATATTTGTCAAATTTAAGTTCGTCCATTTTCACCCACTAAATTTTCTGGCATTTTTAATGGTTAGCGTTTGAGAGATTTGAAATTTACGATAATGGTTTGACTGAAGTTAGTATGCAGTTTAAACTGATATTAGTTTAAGACCTCTGCAATCGAATAAAAAACTATTTTTTCTGTTTTTTACTGACATATTCCGAAACGAGAGTAAAGGCAACAGCTGCTGAAAAACAGAAAATAACAAAGTTATTCACCGAGGGGATGTTCACATTGAAGATATCAAAGGATCTTTGCAGAGAACATCGAACGATAAAGAAGGTTTGACAACTCGAAGCAATGGAAAAGGTTTTACGAACTTGCTTCCACGAGATGAACGTAAACTAAAGCGAGTTATAGCGAAACAACCACTTTTTACCAGTGCTCAGATCTTTGAAAAGGCTGGAATCGCGGTAGTCAAGGACAAAAGATGTAGAATATTTTGTGAATTAGGAACTGTAAAAAAAAAAACTCATATGTAACCACCTCTCACCAAAGCGAATATGTTAAAGCATGAAAATTTGACCAAGAAACATGAAAATTGACTTTTCTAAAGTAATCTTCACGGACGAGTGATATTTGATGGACGTGATAGATGGGTCAAAGGATGAATTTTATCAATTTCAGACATGCCTAAAAGAAAGCAACAAGGAGACGGGAGTGTTATGATATGGGCTGGAAATGTTGACCGAAGCAATTTTACTCCATTCAAAATTGATGAAAGAGTTAAACTGAACAGTGCGAAATATTTTGTCCCAATCTCGCAGTTTCAAAGTGAAGTTTGTAATTATGCACGACACTGCACCTTGTCAGGTATTTAAGCTTACTACTGAATTATTTGGACATAAAAGATTTACAGGAGAGAATATAATGGAATAGTCAGCATCAACTCCTAATCTGAATCCGATCGAAAATCTATGGTCAATTATGAAGATGAAATTATATGAAAGTGAAAAACATTTTTTTTTTAAGCGTATCACCGCAAGCAAGGCTGGAGGCCACTATGACGCATGGGGTTACAGAAGGGATGGAGGAAGAGCAGATAGGAGTGGTAAAGGAGAGGATGTGGAGAAAGAGAAAAACGGAGGGTCGATCAAGGCAAGGGGGTTACAGAAGATTTGGAGCGAGAGCAGATAGGAATGAAAGATGAAAGGATGTGGAGAAGGGAAGTGGACAGATCAAGGCAACAGGAGATGGCGATTGACGCTACACTTAAACCGTTGGAAATTGTATTTGTCAGGGAAACAGTAAGAGGGAAGGGAGTTCCATAGGCGAGATGTGCGAGACATGAAGTTATTGGAGTAGAAGAGACGTCTACATCTAACAGTTTCAATGGGTAAGGGGTGGGAACGGATGCCAGCCTCGTAGGACGTTTAAATTCACGAGGCCTAGGGACAAGCGAAAGCAACTCCTCGGAGCAATTACCGTGAAAGTACTTGTAGAAAAGGCAGAGCGATGCAACATCGCGTCTGTGAAAGAGCGACTGCAGACGAGATGACAGATCAGGGCCAATCACATTGCATATCCATCACTGGATCTTATCAAGAACCCTGAGGCAACCAGCAGGGGCCCCAGACCATATATGGCAGCAATACTCCATGCAAGGGCGAATGGTCGATATAAAAGCAAAGCAGACCGATGAGCACCAATTAAAACTACAGAAATTTAACATGCTGAAGTAAAAGAAAATATAACAAAAGCAATGTTTAATAGATTACTGGCTGTTAAGAAGCGTCACTATATTAAAATTTAAAGGATTCAATGATTTATCATGTGTTCATTGTTTGTTTTATTATAGATGTTGATCAATTTTTAATGATTTTATTACCGTCTTATGGAGGTAAAATGTGATTATTTGGTTTCGCCTAATAGCTTCAGACAGAGTTTTATTTTTAGAATACACCAAATAACTTCAATAACTTCAATGAAACATTGTTATTACCTATAATTTTAACTCGGGTTCTGATTTTACATCTTAATTGATTCTTTACAATTTGACAACGCTTTGTCAAACCAAATTTGAAGTTAATATGATATGTTTAATAACTTTATACAGGGTGTATATAATGTAGAACGCCCATGAATGAGATACAAAGACAAGCTGAAGAACAACTTGTCAGCTGTCAATATATCTCATAACACCCTCGAGTGCTTAGCCTTGGAGCGTGCAGAATGGAGATCAACGTGTTTTACTAGATTCGGCAGTTTTCAATCTACTTGTGTGAATTGTCTTCAAGAAGCGAGAGCAAGATCTAAAAGGTGAGCCAATCTAACAGAGATCTCATCCCACCATCTTCACTCTTGCTTCATATGCGGCCTCCTTTGTAAATCACTAGCGGGTCTTAAGTGCCAATTAAGATTATCGCACAAAATTTTATAACTGAATCAATTGGTTGTCAGATCCTCATCCGTCGAAACCGACGGGAGAATCCATTATATATATATACAAATATTTATATATGTATATATATATATATATATATATATATATATATATATATATATATATATATATATATTGTTAGAAGTAGTTAGAACTCTGACCATTAACCTTTTATGTATTATATATATATATATATATATATATATATATATATATATATATATATATATATATATATATGTTGTCCCTATTTAAAAATTATATTGTTTAAACAATTCTCATACCCAATGGCAGTATATATATGTTGGTGTGTCTGTGCTTGCGTGTGTATTTATTATTAATGGCCCCACCCAAACGCTATTTTTACGCAGTGTTTAAGTTTCTTTAAAACTTCCCCATCGAGATTCTACAAATGGTTCATTAAAAAACTATCCTGGTATTGTATCTCTCACGAAAAAATACTTTGTGTTTTTTTGCTCAATCTTCCTTACTCTTTGTCTTACAAAAGGATTTCGAATAGCGATTTGGATTGGTTCATTCTTTATCCTCTTCTAAGAAATATCCACACGTCTCTCGGAATGGAAAAGATACAATAATTACGCTCGGGAAGGACCATTTCATTATAAGCATTGCTCAAGAAGCCTTCAGCTTCAGCTTCACTCAGCCGGACGTATCGGATAAAATACACAAATATATCTCGGTGTGTTTTTGTTTTTTTGTTCCCCAAAATATAATAGCTAATCTGGATCGACTGGCTGGATCTTCGACGTTGCAGAAGATAATATTTTTCCGCACAAAAATAGATGGAAGGAAAATATCATGATTGTTGATGAAGTAATAAAAAGAAAACAAAGGTATGTTTCTTCAAGATGAGATCCTGAGAAAAATCATTATTGCTCTTTGGCGCGAGATTAAACCAGTAAACTTTCATTTCTGTTTGCTTTCATATTTCTCTGTGCACCCGTTGATTAAAACGTAAAGAAAACATTTCTTTGCCCAGTGGTCCATACGCCGGGATTAGGCTTGAGGGGAAGATAAAAAAGAAAACATGTTTCTACAATCACTTGTTTAGCAACAGCTATATATATATGACACGGAATCTGTAAACGAGAAGATGTGAAAGAAATCTGAAAACGCAAACATATGTAATAATTATGAACAGAATAAAGTAGAGAGCAAATGTAAATTCAATCAGTTAAGATTTCATAAATTATTACATTCAGGTCTATACGAGATGTGACAAAAAAGTATCGGCACATATTGATATTGCAACGGATCCAAAGTGCCCAGGGTGATGCCGCTTACTACGGATTGGCCTTGAACGTTGTCATGTAGACACAATAAAATATAATGTACTCGCCCATTTTCGGCGTCCTGGGTAAGACGATAAACTACGTCCGACAGCAAGGCCACTGTTCAGGAGGTTTTGGAGAGCGTGAAACCACCTCTTAATTGCTGTTCTCAGATCCACCCTGACCCGTGGTGGTAGCACCTGTTAGGGTCCCAGCTAAGGGCAAATAGTTAACCCCACAACTCAGGTCAAAACACTATGTAAGTGTAAAAATAGGTTTTAATACCAGAAATACTTTATTTAAAAAACAAATGTTGTCAGCAATACATTTTTGAAGAAAAAATTATTATCAAAAATCTTTTTTCGAAAAAAATATTACCAGCAATAGATTTTTGAAAAAAATATTACCAGGAATACATTTTTGAAAAAATAAAATATTACCAGTGATTCATTTTTTAAAAAAAATATATAACCAGCAATGCATTTTTGAAAAGAAATATTACTAGGAATATATTTTTGAAAAAAATATTACCAGCAATTAAAATGTTGTCGGCATTAAATAACCAATCGAGGTTGATAGGCCGTAAAATAAAACAAGCCAAACCAAATCAACCGCTCACTTTCGTTGTTCATAGCAGTCCTTTGAAGGGAAGTGTATAGAGTGTGGTCGTTTCAGCACACCACAGAGGGTCCATCTCTGTCCATGGCCTATGCAGCAGTTTGCGGCTAAGGTCAACATTCCCCAGATCCGTTAACCGCCATATTCCACATATATCACGGATACTACACTGATCCAAATAAATAATGCAAGAAAATGATGCTATTTATGCGAACGGCCACCTGTACGGAACGTTACACAAGGTAGGGTTTAATGAGGGGGGCCACACGTACCTAAGACCAAACTAGTCCCGCCTACTCGGTACTTTCCCTTTTGAGGAAAGGCATCAAGGAATAGCCTGACGGAAAGGTATTGCTCGAGGGAAGCTAGCTCCTGGGACAGGACTTAAATTGTTCATTTTACGCTTCAAATCCAAAAGCTTGAGACGCGATATTTTGATCTTCGGCAGAACGCCCAGATATTTTGATGTATCACAGAACAGCCGATGTGTACATTAATAATCCATGTAATTCTTGACGGCGATTGATTCTCGAGAAAGCAATTTGCTAAGACGAAAATGTATAGAAAGTACATTAATCACTGCATTAATCCATAATGAATTTACGTCCAGCTTCATACGTGTAGCGGACCGTGCAGGTGAAGATGTGAAGTAGTATCAGAAGGTTAAAATTTCCTGCTAGCCGGTTCAGCTACTTGGGAATGTTGGACTTTAATTAAGTCCAAAGAAATCAAAGAAAACAAACAAGACCGATATGTATGGGTAAACAAATATATATTAATAACAAGTTACACAAAGACATGAGCAGTTACATAGCGTTTGTATGGAGAAATTATGTGTGTGTGTTGTGAGTTTTCGTACGTACGTGTATTTTTTCTAAGCGCGTTCCCAGAATTTGGAAAACGCTGTTTCTGTGAGAGGTCACATATTGGAGTTCGTTGAAAAGAGAGATTTTACCTCATCTCCACGCGAGGTGGCGGCCCAAGGCCTGAGTCGAAAGAGAGAGAGAGAGAGAGAGAGAGAGAGAGAGATCTAAGGGTAAGCCGGTATTTATAGCCAGGGGAGAGAGACCCCTGTTGAAGGATTAAGGGCCTGAGGAGGAGCTAACTGCGACAACCCTTCTTTACAGAACTTCTATTATCACAATGTGGATGCTTAATAACAAAAATAATCAATTCACATAGAATAAGAAAAAGTAACAAAATGAAATCGATTAAACTATATACAAAAATCACATATTAAAAATATATGATAAAATAAATTTTGTGTTCTAGCGTTTTCTTTCCTTCAGACGCATGCTTAACGACATTAACGTAAACGTCACTTTACTTCGTTGAAGTCCTAAGTGACAAAATGCGCTACAGGCTATACGAAAAATATTCCCCACTTAGGCATAGATTTTCTGAAAATTGTTTTTGATATATAAAATATATACATCGATTTCATATCTCTCATTGAATAATTTAGACAAGTTTTTTGTACTTTTTTCAATAGGATCCTCTCATATTCACGGGCAAAGTATCCTTATATATTTTGTGTGGGCACAAAAATATATATGTAAATATGTTCATTTAAAAATCTGAATCATTCAAACTGCGATGCATCTAGGAAAAATCATACTACGATTAGATATTAGGAACATTTCATCACTTCTATATGTTAATAGCCATTTCTTTTTTGCCGTATATTCTTATTGAAAAGCAGTAATTTATGAAAATACTTATATTTGTGTTATTACTTATTTAAGCGCAGAACTAGATAGGCAGAAAGGTCTCATCATTTTACTGTTGAAACTACTAAATGTAAATTGTATGCTAACAGTTTATTTTCTCGCACTATTCGCTTGTAGTATTCTATTCCAGCTTCTTAGTTCCCAGTCAATCTTTATATTTTAATATTTTATCTTATTAATTCTTATTCTTTTATTATTCTTTCTCCTTAATAGTGCTTTTTTCATATTCTCTAACACTCATTAACATATATATATATATATATATATATATATATATATATATATATATATATATATATATACATATATATATATATATATATATATATATATATATATATATCTACATTGGGTCTTGGAAACATTTTTCTTTTCGGCAATTAAATTTTATACCGACGATATCAGTTTTTGAAGATGAGTCGGACGTAAGATACCTAAAGTTAGAATCTTATTTGGTGGGGGACTAATGTATCTTATTTTTTAAATAAAAGATCTTTCTTGGTGTGGGTCTAAAAACTTGTTTATATATATATATATATATATATATATATATATATATATATATATATATATATATATATATATATCCAAGTGTAAGGTAGGTTAGTTCCAAAGTCCAAACTTACCTTCCACTTGGATATATATACACACACACACACACATATATATATATATATATATATATATATATATATATATATATATATATATATATATATATATATATATATATATATATATATATATATATATATATATATATCCAAGTGTAAGGTAGGTTAGTTCCAATGTCCAAACATTATATTTTACGTGCTCAATACAGTGAAGAGCTTAATAATATTTATTAACAATTATAAGAAAAACATGTTATAAACCGCTATATAAATGCAAACATATTATTATGTGCAAAAATATAGTTTCATGGGATGCTATATTTATGAGTAGAGTACTAATTATCATTAATAGAGTGTTTGTTAATATAAATATTATCGTGGCTGCTGAGGTCAACTCGGAGTGTGGACTGTCCGTTTCATGCCTCAACGTAATTTTCAGGCTATGCCGGTTGGGTTCAAACACGAAACAGATTTTCGTCGTGCGATGTTAAACTTATTGCAATTTTTTCTTTCTATCTATCTATCTATCTATCTATCTATCTATCTATCTATCTCTTTGTCTTTATTTCTTTCTTTCTCTCTCTCTCTCTATCTATCTATCTATCTATCTATATATATATATATATATATATAAAAATATATATGAAGAAATATGAACAAATATAGTTTTAAGGTGTGCTATATTTATCAGAGTAGAGCGTATGTAAAATATAAATACAAAAGTGAACATTGAAGTCAGCCCTCGGGGGCGGGAGGCTGTTTCATGCTAGGCGCAATCGTCATATATATATATATATATATATATATATATATATATATATATGATCAGATGTGGTAAAATTCCACAATGTAGCATTTACTTTTTTTTAAAAGTACAAAATAGAATAAAATATTATATTATTTTTTTTCTAATTGTTTTAATAAAAACATTTTACATCGTTAGTCAAAAGCTTTCATGTTTCAACACTAAGATTGTACTTCGTCATCCGATGGTAGATAACTTGTGATAAAATCATTTTTTGAAAGCTTTTGTGCAACGATGTAAAATCTTTTTTTTAATAATCTATAATAATGATAATATGTATATATATATATGTGTATATATATATGTGTGTGTATGTATATATATATATATATATATATATATATATATATATATATATATATATATATATATATATATATATATATATATATAAACCAGTTCGTGCTTAAACGCTGATAATCATTGAAATGTACCATTCAAATTCACCGAATGTCTCCCCATATGCAATCATGTACACACACACACACATGCGCGCGCACTAAGTTTATTTTGAAATGTCCCCACCCACAATTTATGAATGTTAGAAAAACCTGTTTCAGTGGTTTTCCCTCTTATACTCAAATTGCTAATAGTTGACATCTTGACAGTACTTTTCGACATATATATATATACTTTTATATTGATAAATATTGAGTACAAATATATCCATCGGGATTACTTTTATCTCTCATATAGAATTCCACCACACACTTTAGAATTAGTAGATCATATCAAACACTTATAAATATGGCTGCGTAAAACTTCATGACAATGTACATCTGTGTGACTGCATATGGATGGAGTGTTTTATTTTTCTATGGATATTTGTCGCATCAAAATAGCTTATGGTATTTCCTGCGACAGCCCATAATGGTAAATCCTTATATTCAGCCTGACCTTGGGCAAATATTGTTCTTTGAAATCACGGAATGCTACGAGCTATTGTGAATCAGGCTGGTCGCAGAAAACCTGAAGTTTCCTTCAAGAAACGACCGTTTGCCGTCTTGCCTACTCCTGAACATTGCTTTAGAAGATTAACTTGCTTTCAGGCAGGGTAAATCGTTCACGATGTCCGTGTCAACAACCAAAACAGTGTAACGTAAAATGAGACTATTTCATAATTAAACTTTCATGATACCTCACCTTCCAGTTATATATACGTTCCTGAAGGTGATACTACAGAGAGGCGATAAAAGTTATGTGATAGATATCAAACATCGTGCTAGACAGCCTCTATCCAAGCAAAATGGGGCAAACCGACGAGCGATCAGTACACCATGTGTTTAAAACATTATTAACCTATGTAACCTCAACAACTATCCACATATCTCTGATAGGTGTATTATCCTGTGTGATAATAAACATCTTTTACTTCGACTTCTTGAAGGAAAATATGTGCTGCGTCCCTTCAAGAAATGAGCGATCATGGCTCTCCAACTTTCCCTGTCCTTTAGGGCACTTAGTAAAATTTGTATGTTTGTTCTCATAATCTCGCCTAATCTCTGTTATGCCAGCCATTTACCGAAGGTCTTTAGGAATATTATACGCTTCTTTTCTCTGTCCCTCTTGCCTTCAGCATATCCTGTGCGTGCTAAATTTTCCAAGCCTTCTTTGTTCATTATGTGTGCTCGAAAGTTCAGTTCTCTCTTTGTGAAGCTAAGCATAATTATCCTTTACTTTCTATTTTCTCTGAAATTTAGTTGTTGCATATTCAATAGATGGTATTCTAAGTATCCTTCTGTAGAACAACTGTTTTTGTTTTCTTATTTATCAGTGTTGCGAATGTCTGGTTTTGAATCCCCTATACGAGGAATGTAATTAGGTAGCAGTTCAGTACAATTTTCTGTGTTTCTAACGAAATTTTCCCGTTTCTTAATACTTTGCTTAGCTTTTGAAATCGTAGTGAAAAATATGTGCTCTCCAGAGAGCGCGTCTTTGTTGCTAGTAAGATTCCTCGAGTATCCTGGGCGGTAGATATAAATATATAAATATACTGTTTAGTAAATAAAAGGAGCGTCTACTCAAATACGATTATCCACTAAAATATCGTTTCAGTAATAAAAAAAAATATCGGATTAATAAATAAAAAATACATCCCTTTTCATTAGAAATTCTATAACATTATATATATATATATATATATATATATATATATATATATATATAAATTCTATAGCATTATATATATATATATATAATTTATATATATATATATAAATTCTATACTATTATATATATATATATATATATATATATATATATATATATATATATATGTGTGTGTGTGTGTGTGTCTCATTGAATAATTTAGACAGGTTTTGTCTACTTATTTTTAATAGGATCCTCTCGTATTCACGGACAAATTTCTTAGTATCCTTATTAAAGAAGAGAGAAAATTACCATGTTGATACATAATCATTTATTCCGAGTACCTTCGACATTAGAACAATGTCATCATCAGTATATTTTCTTTTTTCTGAAATAAAATTGTTGTGTTCATTTGAAAGTTAATTTTTTTTTAACTGTGAAATGAAAAATGCAAAGTTTATATACTGTACTGTTTAGATTTCACGATTTAACCGTCAAGGGAGGTAAGTAAGTTTTTATTTTCTTCTTATACTATATACGCATGTCTATATTTTTGGACAAAATTTTCTAAAGATGATTTTATTACGATTATGCAAAGACAGTACCCTTTTTTCAAAAAATATCATAATTCGTCAGCCCTAGTTTTCAGTCGTTTTCCCTGTACCGCAGTTGTTAATTTTCATGCAAAATAAGTGGTTGTATGTTGAAGATGATGCCACCATTCCTTATAAGTTGTCCTTCCTGCGAAATTACAGAACTCGTAACCATCAATCTTCCTTAATGTAGCGGTTCGCTTCATCAATTAGCTGGTATATCTGTACTACGTGACTCACTCCTTAAAATCACGACTTTACGGGAGTAAGATTATCTTATATCCACCAAACCTTGTCTCACAGAAAAGAAAATACATTATGTTTAATGTTTCAGAGACTTGAGACATTACATAGAGGATGATACAGTGGTAAATATATATTAGTTGGATGGAAATCATAAGTTTAGCCTCTCTGTGGAATGGTGTGAAATCAAATGTCGACTCTGTGGAAAGAACTCTGAGGCAAAGTACCAAATGAATGCATGAAAAAGGACTATTAACTTTAAGAGCAAATGACTTAACTTTAACAGAATGTGGTTTTTAGGTTGCGCAAGTTTGAACTGCAAAATTCAAGCCGGTAGAGAAATTCATGTGAAAACGATATACACATATATGTATATATGGAAGGCATAAAATTGTAATTTTAAAATACCTCTCGCGATTAAAGAACTGAAGTCGCACAAGAGTAGCGAGAGAAATCGTAGGACCATCACATGTACTGTAGGCGAATAAAAAGGTAGTGTGCGTCTTGGGTAAGCCAGCCCGACGGAGTCCAAATCTTTCGAGGCTACAATGAATTGAGAGTTCTATTTCTCCTATATAGATTCCCAACCAAAATATAACATCAAGTCTGTACTGTTTTTAACCCATAGATGGGGGGATAAGGAATGGATCCATATAATTTCTAAGTGTATTTGTGCGTAAGTGCTTGTAATGAATTCGACTCGAATTTAAACTAAGATTAACGGATTTCTCATTCAAAGCCGTTAACATTAAATTTTAATATTAATTTGTTTTCTACGTTTTATTAACATTCTGCAGATTATTTAAAGCCATGAAATATTATTCTTTTAGAGTTCAAGAATGATTTTAGGGTGACACTAATGGTTTAGTGATATCTGAATGGGTAAATATAGGTAGGCATACGAGCGAGTGATCCTATACGAATACATATAAATACTCTATATTGTAAGAATAACAATGGTCAATGTTAAGTAACAGAAATATTTCAGAGATATACATTATATCTTACATTAATTGCACAAGAAAGAGTTTCATGCCGAAGCAATTGTCAAGTATTTGAATTCTTTTTAATGTAAATAAATATAATAAGCTAGGATTTATGCAATTAATGTAAGATATTATGTATATTTCTTAATAAACACGCACACACATAAACACACACACACACACACGCGCACGCGCACACACACACATATAAACATATATATATATATATATATATATATATATATATATATATATATATATATACCTTTTTGAATTTGTAGGTCTGATGAATTGGATCGTGATTACGATTCCAATGTAATAAATTATAATCATGGAATATTAGTTGAGCCTTTTATAAGATATTATATGTATATATATATATATATATATATATATATATATATATATATATATATATAATCACACACACACACTCATATATATATATATATATATGAACACACACGAAGGCAGACATACAAAAAACACACATTTATATATATAATCACACACCCAAACACATATATATATATATATACATACATGAACACACACGAATGCACACACACACACACACACACACATATATATATATATATATAAGGACCTTTTCTGCTTATACATTATTTTTTATGGATACACTTATTTGAGTTAATCCTCTCTTCATTTACTTAAACAGCATCAATTACATTTACGGGCCTGAATGTTAGAGAAATTTTGGAGAAAATATGTGTTCTCCGACAGGAATCGAACTTATATCCTATACGGAACTACCATATAGTCTGGCGTGCTAAACTTGTTCAGCCACACTGAAGTTCCAGTTAAGCAAACCCGAATTACTGCTTTTAGACTCACTCCTTATCGATCTTTCTCGATCTATCTGCTCTGAATTGCTAACGGTAAAGTGACAACATATCATAGGAAATGGTCTGAAAAATATTCAATATAAACTACATTCAATAGCAAGTTCTAGAATCGGGAGCTTGGAAGGTTTAAGATGTCTTAGAACCATCTCGTAGTTGTTGTTGTACCGAATTCCACCATGAACATACGTGGTAGCTGTTGGAGTTTTTGGTAACTTATATACTAGTGAGCCAACCAAAATGAGCTGACTCATTTTATAGTTCACCAATAGAAGTGTTCATCAATCAGAAGGCTCGAAATATTCTCTGTTACGTGTATAAAGGCGGCCATGTTATTTTCAGAATATTCACTGCCAACCTCTGATATCGAAGAATAAAGAATTACGGAATAGCTGTTGGTTGTACTGGCGATATAGTCAGATTTACTAGAGTGTCTGACTCGTGAGTGTTAAACTTTAACGTTGTTTCATTGAACAGATTAAGTACTGCGCTGGGCTCTATATTCATAGATTATGGTGAACATGGTCAACAGTAGCACCTGTTAGTTACTAGCTACGGAAAATAGTAAAATCCCAAACAAAAACAAAGCACCGTGAATGTATAATACATTTTTATAGTAAATATACTAGCATTATATATTATTTTATATAGAAAAATGACATATAATACGTATTTAGAGTAAATGACCAACAATATATTGTAATGCAAAATATCCAAAAATACATTTTATCTTAGTATTACCAACAAAATGTATAACAAAATGATCATCAATACATTTCTTCTGTAACTGGAAGCATATAATCTCGTTAAAATGTGTTTACTTGAAGCCGTAAAACTGTGTTCCAAATATTTAGGTTTCGGCATTAAATAACCCATATAGATGTTGATATAACGCTAAACAAACACAACCAACCAGCTCAAGCGGTCAACCATGTAGGTACTGACCAGGTACGACTTTGCTTAACTTCAGTAATTGTACGGGAACCAATACTTCAACGTGATGCGGCCGTAAGCAGAAATTTAAATATATTTATCCGATGATTGCAAACAGCTATAAACGCCTTACGCCAAAGAGAATGTTACTAAATTAGTATTAAACATTTATTATCTTTTTTTAAAATTTATTTCTTTCATCGCAAAAGAGAGACGTCTGCTATAGTGAGTCAATACAGCAAACAAGAAAGGTGAAAGTTTTATCTCGCTTCTCATTCATTCATGCATTGTTTTCCGCTCTCCAACCACTTCCTCAGAGGCGAAACGTTCGTAGGCTCTCCCTACTCGCTACTTTAATAGAAAATATTCGGACGAACTACATTCAGGCCACAGTTTCACAATTCGGACACGCCAGACGACGTAAAGAGCCGACTGATTTTCATTCCTTTCATATACCATTGGTAAGGATGAAGTTCTATTTATATGAATTATTACCTAGAACTGTTGCATTGCGGAACAGACTCCCGAGACAATACTTTACTGATAACTATGATTTAAACCTCTTTATGACGAGAGTCAACCGTTATCTATCATATATATCTCGTCATAATATGCACATGTTATTGCCTCTCATCACAATGATCTAAGTAATCTATATCTTGAGTGGCTCTTCTCTTAGGGGAACAAAAGTAAACAAAATCTCGGGATTCCTACGATGTACGTCAGGTTTTATCGCTCTAACACTTTTAATAGGCGAACTTTCAGGGAGTTATTCTAAATCCTTGTTCGTAATATTTTTTTGCCTAACGATTCTGCCTGACTCATCCACACTCGATGTCTTTTGCGAGGTGTTTTTAAAATTCAATTAAAAACGCCGACAGATGGAACGTGTTTTATTCTGAGAACAATTATTAAAAACTCACATTATATCTTTACTTAACGCATTTTGGAAGTGCGAATCATTAAAGGAAAATTATGTTGAAAATTCAGATATCAGTTTGTATATAATAGAACTTTCAGAACGCCAACATAAAATAGTTTAAATTACCTTCACCGACATATATGAAAATACACTGTATATTCAAAATACTGCACACTGTATTACGTGCGTGTATACTTATATATATGTATATACATATATATATATGTGTGTGTGTGTGTGTGTGTGTGTGTGTGTGTGTGTGTGTGTGTGTGTGTGTGTGTCGTGCATCAAACATACTTTAACAAAAATTGGGGACGGGTACCTCGCACCAAAACAAGGACAAGAAAGTGTGCTGATACCTGGATCATCCCCGACATCATGCAGAATTTTTTCTTCGTAATTAGGCGTACGAGTGGATCTCGGCCTTCCTCTACCCATAGTTTGTGATATCACGGAACCTGCCAGAGCAAACGAGACGATAGACAGCATCAAATGTTGGATAACTCGGCTGTATTCAGCCCGGAAAAATAATCTGATACAGCCGTGCAGCCTCGCGTCTATTACCATTCGCGCAGACGTATGTAAATAAAAAGATCTGCCTGCTCGCGATATGAATATCCTAACTTCTTGGTTAACTCACTACTACACACGTTCAACGTTGAAGACAGACTAGCTACAAATGTACGTAAATGAATAATTTTATCTCGTCTACATGGCAACATAGCGCCATCTACCGTAAACTTTCTTTAAACTTAATAACGGACATATGTTTGTATGGGCTTTTGTCCCTTTTTTGGCATGAGGAACCCTCCCCCCCAAAGTGTTGGTAAAAGTATTTTTGATACACCTTGTATATATATATATATATATATATATATATATAGTAAATGTTACTAGTAATAAATATATATTTGCTCGTCATTAGTTGGTGCCACTCTGGATTTCATGCACGTGGAAAATGACAGACACAAATAGAAAACTGATTGTGGTAATATTTCAACACACAAACACACATATATATCTATGTGTCTGTGTATATATATATATATATATATATATATATATATATATATATATATATATATATATATATATATATATAATATGTGTGTGTGTGTGTGAGAGAGAGAGAGAGAGACCAAGAGAGAGACCGAGAGAGAGAGTGAGCGACAGAGAGAGAGAGAGAGAGAGAGAATGTTCTAATCGCGTAGAATTACCCGGATCAACATAGACTGGTTGCGCAACAGGCGAATTTTTGTGGCAACAACATCCACATGTGAATAATGTAAAAAATTCCGACCATATATATATATATATATATATATATATATATATATATATATATATATATGTATAAAGTTTTCCTTTATTAACGTGAAGTCCCGAATTAAACTTTGAACCTGTGGCCATTAGGATACAGCTCAGCCCATTGGTCTCCCATTCCCCCTCCCCCAACTCAGGCTCTCCGACCTCTATAATATGATTCCAGTTACGATGCCTTCTTCTTCCACACCTCACCACCCAATAGGTATACAATTACACATACTCTCTCTTTCTTTCTTAAAATAAACAGTACCAGTATCAGTTTGTTTGAAAAATCATGCGAATTTTAAAATTAAAATTCGTAGGTGAAAATGATCATTTACTAAAGGTATAATAATTCCAATTGTATATATATATATATATATATATATATATATATATATATATATATATATATATAATTTTAGAATTTGTGTATACGGAATAAATTCCAATAACCAAAAAATACTATTCTTAAAAGAGTGCTCAATACAGAGTAAAACAAATATAATTTATTCGAAAATTATAACATAAACATGTTATAAAATCACTACAAAAATAATAATTTTGTTTCAACACAACTACTTGATATAATTTTCGGATAATATATATATATATATATATATATATATATATATATATATATATATATATATGATGAAAATATGGTTTGAAGTTATGGTATATTTATGGGTTAAAGGCCTCAATATCTGTGTTTACATAAAAGTGACGACAACACACAGAGCCAGATTTCTCTTTCATTTCTAAAAGCCTGACGATTGTTACCGATAGGTTTTGACTTCAATATCCATATATATATATATATATATATATATATATATATATATATATATATATATATATATATATATATATATATATATGTATGTATTAGCATACACGCGCGCACATACACACACACACACATATATATATATATATATATATATATATATGTATATCATATAAAATTTGTTAAATACTAGATATTTAATATTTTTTTCTGCTTTTACGTTATTTTTTATGGTTACATTTACATGAGTAAATGCTCTGTTCATTTTAATTAAACAGTAATAAATACATTTGCCTGTCGGAATTAATACTGTTTAATTTAAAGCCTAAAACTTGCAGCCTAACGAATCCATCTAGGTAGAAAACGTGTTTGCACAAAGGTCACTATTTGGAATATTTGTCATCCTAACTTGCCCTTCATTTTCGTTTTCTGAAAATTGTATTGGGCACTCTCTTAATTTAGCCGTTTTTTTGCCGAATATCTATTTTGTCAAAAATTGAATTTAAAATTATATTTCTTGGTCTTGCAAGGAGATTTGTTCGTCTCTCACACAACTGCGTCCACACACAATAATCAAGTGTCTTGCAGTCTGGGGTATTAGGTGGCCAGATGTGAAGTTGGGGATGTGGTCGCCGATATTGCCTCACAGCCCTGACTAGGTTCTCCTGCTTATGTGGTATGGTGCAATGTCCTGTTGCAAAACATGGGTTCTACCAGCATCCACACTTTTGACCCAGGACAACACTACATCCTCAAGACACTTGACGTAGGGCTCCGTGTTGAATCTGAGGCCCTCACCAACGAATTTGGCTGTTCTTTTGTTCTTTTCTAATAAGAACGATCATAATGAGATTTTCGAGCTGGCGTACTTTCGTAGTCAACATTAGACGCATCCAGGATTTTCCTAATTGTCTGCATTTATAGCGAACCATTCTGAAATGTTGGTATTGGGGTTTCTAGCGTAAATGCCATGCAGTACAGCATTCAGTTTGCAAATTTATGACAGAGTGAATTGTATCATGGTGCCTTTTTTCTCACAGCCGCTGTCCACCTGACACTAGTATACTGTGCAGTTGAAAAAAATCAAAAACAAATGATGCAGCTCCGCGAAATTAAAAATATAAAATGGCGACAATTTAACCATCGCACGCCATATATATATATATATATATATATATATATATATATATATATATATATATATATAAATATATATATATATATATATATATATGTGTGTGTGTGTGTGTGTGTTTTATTGATTTTCACCAGTGTTTTCTGTCTATTTAATTTTTCATTATGTTTTCCAAATATTCCAATAAACCTTTGCATATCTCTATCAAGCTTGGAGCGAAAATGTCCAAAGTTCATGTTTTATCGTTTATTTTCGTGAGACTTAATTCAAAACATATTTGAATGATTTAAGAGAGTTTTTGTGGCCTCTATAATACATATGTTTTAAAATACGTGTACAGACCCACGTGATCGCGCGCGCACACACACACACACAGACAAACACACACACACACTCACACATATAGTCTGAATGATTGTGCGACTGTCTGTGTGTGCACGGTGACTTATTGTGAATTTGTGCTTAAATGAGAAATTACTCGTTTATTTGCAAATAATTACGCAATATGTGCGTGTGTGTGTTTTAATTAAATTTCATTAAATCAAAGTGTTGTTTCAAATTTATTATCTCGACCAAATTTCGCTTTCCACCCAAATTGTTTTCTTTGATCACATTTCGGGAAATGGGCTAGTTCATAACATGTCGGTGAGATTGTTGTTGATTCTTGGTTTCTGTGTTACACAAGTTTTTCTAAAATAATATGTTTGAAGAAGAAATTATTTTTGAATTTGTGGCAACATTTGATATCCTTTGACGTTCTGCGTGGCATGGGCACGGAAATACTTTGTTAAAGAAATTAGTACCCACCATTGACAGCAGGATGACAGACGATGGATCCTTAATGACCGTGATCAGTCGTGTTTGCATAGAATTATCGGTCATAAGAGAAATTCACAACTAAAGCAAATTACACCGACATTGAATGCCAAAGTTCCCAGGCGTATATCTAGCATCAGACATCTTTATATTTCAGATGTTATATAGCAGAAGAATTCCCAGATAACGTCATGTCACTAAACTTGGTCCAAGTTGTTTCCGGCTGTTTATAGGTTCCGTAAGATACCCGTAATACTTTATGGGGTTATGCATTGCGAGTTTTCAATATGGCATCACCGATGGTTGTGGTGTTTCCGTAATTCGGTGAACTTGTTTACGTGGCAGGGATTGTGTCTACTGTTGTCAAAAATAACGAAATTTACATTACACTGATTCCTGAACATTTCTATCTGTTCGTCGGCGTCAGGTACTCCAAGTACGCTCCCTTCGATAGGGCACAGTTTCATCCGGCTGAACTTGTTCAACATTAGTTTGAAGATCATTTCATAGAATTTTGATAAATGGTTCGGCTAGCACTTTCGTTCCTCGTCGAACATTCTCACGTTAACACAAAAATATAATTGTAACATCTGAATGGTTTCCAGTAACATCTGGGGTTAGGCAAGACTGCAATCTCTCTCCTCTACTGTTCGTGATCTACATGGACCAGATTACAAAGGAGGCCAATGCAAATCCTGGGTCACTCAACGAACTCATGTTCGCCAACGACCAGAAAACGATGAATAACGACAGGATCCAACTGCAGAAACATACTGACCAACTTAACTCAAGCTGCGAGAAATATTGACTTGAAGATCACTGTCAGTAAGACAGAGGTCATGACCGTCCGCAAGACCAGAAAAACTGGACATTAACATCAATGAGAACCAGCTAAAACAAACCAGTGAATTCAAATATCCGGGCAGCATATTTACTGAAAACAGCAAAATGAACAGAGAAATCGAAACCAGATGTCAGAAATCCAACGCAGTCAGTTACCAACCTGCTCCTCTTCTAAAACATCCTACCATTTCCATGAGCACCAAGGCAAATCTCATCAACGCCATTTTCCTACCAACGCTGATATACAAGTGCCAGTCATGGCCCCTAACAAAAACCCTTGGGAGGAAACTCATCACTTGTGAGATGAAATGCCAGAGGAAAGCAGTGAAAAAGACCAGGTGAGACAAGATCAGGAATGACGCAATAAGAGATATGATAGGAGCAATACCAATCATACAACCCATCGAACGATAGTGGATCAAATGGTTAGGACATCTCAATCGTATACCTATCAACCAACCATCCCTACGAGTATACACCCTCGGGTACTCTGGCTGGAAAGCGAGAGGTAGACCAAGAAGACGTTGGAGCAACTCTGTGGTAGACACTCTGAGAGCAGAAGAGATATCTCTCCGCCAGTCCCTCGCCTTGTCGCTGACAGACGACTGTCTCTCCGCGACGCGTAACAGAACAAGCGGAAGGAAAAACTAAAACACAAAAATATCAGTGCTCTGTGTGCAGTTATCGCAACGGAATCTCCAGACGTGTTCAAATTTTGTAGCGAGTTCCTGCACTTCCCCGTTCTACACGCAACTAAGCACCTATCGAGTGACTATTTGAGTCTTACTGTATAAGGAATATGTTTACTTTTCTATATGCCGTGATCCACCAGGATTTGAGGCGTCAGACTTCTCCACAGTTTCATCATGCTTTGTGTCTGTTAGTAAAGCTTGTCTTTTTTCTCGCTATCCTAATCCTGTTGGACCAACAAAAGATCATTAGGTGACTTATTCACCGCTTTCCTTTGCCCGTCTTGCCTTCAATATGTCCTGTGATTGTTAAATCTTTCAAGCCTTCTGTTCTTATTTACGTATCCTAGCAATTTTACTAACGATTTATCCATTTACACAAGCTCCTTAGGTAGGTCATGTTCCGTTTTCTTCTGTCTCCCTTGCCTTAAATACGTCTTGTCAGCGTCAAGTTTTCTAAGCCCTCTTTCCTTACGAGGTGCCCGAGAAATTTCAACAGACTCTTTCTGCTGCTAATTATTAATGTCATTTTTCTTTACATTTTCTCTAACAGGTCGCTGCTCGCATATTTGGTTCATAGGATTCTCAGCATCTTTCTGTAGAATCAGGTTCCTGTGGCTTCATATCTCTTCTACACCTTTGAGGATATTCGCCATCATTCCTTGTCATACAGCAGGACAGATATCACGTTAAAAAAAAGTTTCCGTTTTCTCTAAAACTTCGTCGTTGCTCATATGTTCAGTTATGGTATCCTCAGCATCCTTCTGTAGAATCACCTTTCGAATGTTCCCAGTTTTTTCGTTATCTATGGTGAGATTTCCCAGCATTCGTTGCCTTATAGTGACACTAGATAACATTCCAGTATATTCTTATTTGTTTCGGACGTATTTCTTTAAGTTTCGTAATATCTGGATTTTGGAAGTCGTCATTCTCTACCCCAATATGCCCCCGAATTTCGCGGTCACATTTTCCGTACTCTGTTAAAACAATAGATAGGTATTAATTTTTTGTACTGGTCTAATCTTGGTATCTCCAATTGATAAATCCTTAGTACGGATGTTTGTTTTACTGACAGCTATATACTCTATCTTATGTACGTTTAGAAGCTCAAGATTTGTCTGTGTGTGCGTGTGTGTGTCTTTTTGCGTTAGTGTGCGCCTTTATGCGTGCGTGTGTATCTACAAATGATCTCAGAAAAAAAGGATGCAGATCGGTTGTTTTCCTTTGTAGTGCAGGAAACATACTCAACAAGTTACTGCTGTCAAAACAAAATGAAAGTATAAAAAAAGATTTAATAATAAAAATACCAGCCATACATTTTTTTAAATAGTACCAGCAAACCATTTTTAGAAAAAAAAATTATCAGCAATACATTTGACTCTCGACAAAACATCAAAGAAACCTGATCTACAAACTGATTACTTACAAAGAATATATATACTATTTATACGAACCTATTCTAAAAATGTTGTCGGCATTAAATAACCCATTTGAGGTTGATATATCATAAAATAAGATAAAATAAACGAATCAGTCATTGTATGCCATGTTTCTATTGAACCTAATACTGCTCTACCCATCCTATGAATTGAACTCAAAAATACGATATTACCAAATTCCCAATTGACAATATCATAGAACAGTGGTTCCCAAATATTTTTTTTTCTCCGAGTCGCATTTTTGGAATAAAAATTTGCTTGCCCCGCAACAAATCTTATGTGATAAACAAACAGTGGGTTAAAGGGAGATAACCACTGACTGGAAGTCAGAAAATCATCATAGATAACTCTCTCCTCCAATTTGCAGACACTAGTTACTTAATACTTGATATAATGCAAAAATATCACAATGATAAAATCAGCCAATAATTATTTATAACTATTCATCCTGAGACAGATGCATGCAATTACAAGTAATCCGTAAAAATATTTTAAATTTTTAAATCATATATTTTTGCACACTAATTTTTAAAACTGTTTCTAAATCTTTGATTGTCTGTCAGTCATTCCGCCTCACCAGCTATCCTTATCCAGCAGTTAACCAAGTATGCTTTGCAGGTTCGTATTTCTACGCCCACGCCCAATCCGTTTTCAATTCAGATTCGTCTTTCCAGACTAGTTTACAACTAAACCTAGAGAACCCAGTCTACCATGCAATTTAACCCATAGATGGGAGCAAATGATAGATTCATAAATTTACTTAAGGTATTTTCGCGAAAGTGGACGCGCCTGCCCGTATTTGAAAGCAGCTCGCCCATCCTACCTCCTCCCCCATCTATAACTAATTGGGTACGCGCAAATATATATACCGTGTCCTTGTTATCTTTAAATACGGTGAATCTTAACATAAGATATGCAGATGAAACAGTGTTGATAACAGGTACGGCGATAAATCTACAAGAACTCTTACAGAAGGTGATGAAGGAAAGCAAGAAGAAAGGACTAAGCATCAACTGCAAGAAGACGGAATGCATGGTTGTTAGCAAAGGGACAGACCGAGATGAAAATTACAATTTGCTGATATCAAAATCAGACAAGTAGACAATTTTAAATATCCGGGAAGTGTTTTAACAGAGGACGGGAAATGCGAGACTGATATCCTAAGTCGTATTGGGATAGCAATGTGTCTTTCAGAAATCAAGCAAAGTAATAAGAAGCATATAATTTTCGTTAGAAAAAGAGAAAAGTGTGCTGAATTGTTGCGTAATGCCAGTCCTCCTGTATGACAGTGAATGCTCGACAGCCTCCTCTCGAATGGAGAGGAGAATTGAAGTTAGGGAAATATAGTTCTCCAAGAAGATGTTGAGGATACCATGAACCGAATATTCGAGCAATCACAAAGCTTTATAGAAAATGGAAACAAGAAGAAAACTTATACTTAACACCAATAAGTGACAGATGAAATGTCTAGGGTATATTATGAGGAAAGAAAATCTGGAAAATCTGATACTTACAGACTAAAGTCAAGAGTGACAGATAAATGCAACGCATAACTTAGTGGGTTTGAGTAAATGGATGGCGGAACAAGGTTTGGGAGAAGGAGAAAAGATATTAATAGCTACAAAGAATAGGAAATTATGGAGAGCAATGGTCCCCTACGCCCTGAAGGGATAGAGCACTTAAGGAAGAAGACACTGCGACAATTTTACTTCTAAAATATATAACTTTAGTCTCGACTTTGCCAGTGTCTTTGCTTTTTTACTGCTGCGGACATATGTATACGTTTACGTGTCATGGTAAAATGTGGGTCTCTAGCTTTTGTGTTATAAACAAACTAGTGCTTAGTGTGATTTTCAAGTCCGTATAGAAATATAGTATCTACAATACAATCTGTTTTGAGTCGTTCTTCTTTTGTGCAAGAGGTGAATTTAACTTAGTGCTGCATAATATCCGATTAAAAACAAAATGTCGGTGCCCATAAGAAATGAATGGCATTGTCTTTTAGTAATATTTTTCATTATGAAGGAAATTTAATTTTTTTTCCTACGCAGCCAAGCAAAAATGCTGCAACAATGCAATAATGAAAGTGTTAGTGCACACAATTTCCGTACTGTTGTCGTAGTATAACAAGCAAAGAATTGTGATTTTTTTCGCTAGTTCATCAAACGTGACCTCAATGTCGACATTTTTCCCGGATAGGGATGATTTACGCATCGGAAATAACGCCTATCAAATATTCACACACACATGCACCCCCATACGCACACAGCCGCCTTGGGTAAATAGCAGGACAGACTGAGTTCTATTGCCTTGGATGGCAACTGGCCTAGGAAAAGGACAACTTTGAATTCAAAACCTGCGGAGGATCGTTTGGGGATCTTGTGGCACATAGTGCACCAGGCTGGCAGTCGGTTATTATTTTTTGCCTTTCTTTGCATGTAGTTGATACTATCATAATAGTGTTGTCAACAAGTATGTTACTAATAGTGTCCGGTAGGTCTCCATGAATATTTAAATGAGATCTAATTGAGCTATGGTCAGAAAGGTGTAGAGTGAGTCTTCGTGTCAAACATGTTGTAGTGTGGCCTATATAATTATTTACGAATTTTGATTGATCAGGAATACAATTCCCTCATGGGCATATATATATATATATATATATATATATATATATATATATATATATATATATATATATCTTCAAGAGTATTTTTGAGGCGCAACCAGTTAAATATTAAGACAAGAATAAGACGTAAATATTATCCTGAAATTTCATTTATTGATTTACCGCATGGGTTAAGGTTGAAAGAAAATCTAACATTGACTTTGTTGAGTACATCTGTTTCTTTGTGAGATTGAATGATATTTATACTATTTACATCCGGACTATTTTCCTCATCTTTGTTGTTATTATCACGTAGTTTTGACCGTTCTGTTCCCCCACCGACGGCCTTCATCAGATGCTTGTCGCTTTGTGAAACCTTCAGGGGCTTTTGAACTGAAGAATTTTCTTTTTTTAATCAATTCACCCCAAATAAGACGATAACGCCACGAAGACGCAAGGGTCTAGTGAAAGCAATAGAGAAAGAAAAATACTTTAGATCAATAAGAGACAGATGAAATGTCTAGTGTATATTATGAGGAAAGAAAATCTGGAAAATCTGATACTTACAGACTAAAGTCAAGAGTAACAGATGAATACAACGCATAACTTAGTGGGTTTGAGTAAATGGATGGCGGAACAAGGTTTGGGAGAAATAACAAAAGGAGAAAATATATTAAGAGCTACAAAGAATAGGAAATAAATAAATTTCAGAGTTTAGGCGGAGACGGTAGAAGTATAGAGTTGAAATAGATTTTAGAAGGACCCCGAAACCCAATGCTAAACAAGCTATAAATCTCTACTCCTTCTCAATAACGGGGGAGGTGTGTGAACCGGACGATAGGAAGGCATATCTGGTCCTGTTAAATCCTATTGAATCTACCAGTATAGATTGCTTTAGTTTTGCTGTCCATGTGTAAGGATATCCCGTGTAGTTTTATAGTATTACTCAGTTATTTGGTTGGTGCAAAAATAATGTCGTTTTTTGACGTTCAAGATCATGTCAAAAAACGACATTATTTTTGCACCAACCTAATATTTATCAGCTTGTCCCTACTGGGTCTAAGTCAGCACTACCCAGATCTAGGATTGAACTTATAATAAAAAAAATAGATATACAAATCAAAAGCCAACGCCTTAATCCTTTAAGCCATTTGTTACCAAATTGTGCGGCGCGCCTCATAGCTACGACGGAAGAGGATAGCAGGTGAGGCGGAATGATTGAAAGACAATCAAAGATTTAGAAACAGTTTTAAAAAATTAGTATGCAAAATAAATATGAATTCAAAATTTAAAATATTATTACGGATTACTTGTAATTGCAATGCATGAGTCTCAGTATAAATAATTATATTTATTGACCGATTTTATCATTGTGATATTTTTGCATTATATCAAGTATTAAGAATATAGTAACTAGTGTCTGCAAATTGGAGGAGAGAGTTATCTATGATAATGTTCTGACTTCCAATCAGTAGTTATCTCCCTTTAACCCTCAGTTTGTTTGTTTTTTTTTATTTTTAAGTGTATGTTTATCACATAAAATTTCTTGCGGTGGAAGCAAATTTTTATTCCAAAAATGCGACTCGGAGAAAAAAAAATATTTGGGAACCACTGTTCTATGATATTGGCAATTGGGAATTTGGTAATATCGTATGTTTGAGTTCAATTCATAGGATGGGTAGAGCAGTATTAGGTTCAATGGAAACTTGGCATACAATAACTGATTCGTTTATTTTATTTTATGATATATCAACCTCAAATGGGTTATTTAATGCCGACAACATTTTTAGAATAGGTTCGTATAAATAGTATATATATTCTTTGTAAGTAATCAGTTTGTAGATCAGGTTTCTTTGATGTTTTGTCGAGAGTCAAATGTATTGCTGATAATTTTTTTTTTCTGAAAATGGTTTGCTGGTACTATTTTAAAAAAATGTATGGCTGGTATTTTTATTATTAAATATTTTTTTATACTTTCATTTTGTTTTGACAGCAGTTTGGGAGTTCCCTTTTTGGCCATAGCCGGGACTTTGACTGGTGCTACCATCCAGGGTCAGGGTAGACCTGGAAACTCCAACAATTAAGAAATGGTTCCACGCTCCTCAAAACATCCTTTTGCTGCTGGATGCAGTTTCTCGTCATCCCCAGGACGATACAATAACTGATCGGTACTAAAAAGAGCGTGACGAGATATCTTTAGACATGGGAAACGAATGGAGAAAAACTTCCAACGATAAATGAAAGAAATGCGTCATTTCGAAAAGCCCAGAATGATGTCCGAATCGGCAAACACCAAATGAGCGGCAGAAGGCATAAAGGCCGAAACGTTGTGGTAAAATCACGAAGTAGAGGTCAATAGTCCGAATGTAATAACATAAATAAGGATAACTTGTCATGGCATGAATCCAGATAGGAAACTAAGATTTATAAATAAGATTGATAAACATGATTGATAAATAGGCATACGTGCATGATAAAAAATCATACATGCATGTTCACAATTTATCATTATTTATGCTCATGCCATGACAAGTTTTCATTATTTATGATATGAGATGAAATTACAACAGTAATGTTAATAATAGGAGGCACGGTGGTGCAATGGATAGTGGCTCGGATTGAGGAATCGGAGAGCCGTGTTCGAATTCCAGTCGAATCCATTACATTCACGTATATCCTCTTCTTTTCTCCCCAGCAGGACAGACAGGGTTCTGTAGCCTTGGATTGCAACTGGTCTACCGTAGAAAGAAATGGCAACCTACTGCGGGGAAAAAATCTGCCTCGTCAGTCATGTATCGAAAGATACATGATCGCTTAAGCGTGTATCTAGCATGAAACATAACTGACTGATATTCATTTACGCTCTAATACCCCTGGGAAAGGTATGAATCTTTTACTTCTCCTCGAGATATGGGTAAATAGCAGGTTCTTGGATGGTAACTGGTCTACCCCAGAAAGAAATGGCAACCTACTGTATCGGAAGATACATGATCGCCTAAGCGTGTATCACGCTTGACACATAACTGAACTTTAAGAATATTCGAAGAACTCAAATATAAATGATATTGAATAATTACAAGAGTTTTTTTGTGAATGAATTCGTCTCCTTATATGTGCCGCCTCCCTTCAGGCGACCATTATACTCTTCGGTTTTTGATATCTCTCCTAATGCATGTTGTCTCAATAATTTGGAGACGGTCATTAGGTAGATTATTTTCTCTGCTTTCCTCTATATTGCTTGCTTTCAATATGAGTGAATTTTAACTCTTTCAATCTTCTTGTGTGTATAAGATTTTCCAATCCCTCTTTTCTTAATATATGAAAGAGAAAATATCCATCTGGTACTATATATATGCTTTGTTTTGGTTTCCAATTTCTCCAAAACTTCGTCGTGATTCACATGACCAGTCCATGGGGTTCTCAGTATCCTTTTATAAAACAACATTTCATAGCAGACGTTGAGGTAGGTCACATGTGATAGAATGTTCTTAATATCTTATGTGCAAAATGGGCTAACTATACATTTTTAAAGCAATATGACCAGCAATACAGTTTATCTACAGTTGAAGGCATAAGACAGAATTCAAAATATGCTATATAGGAATAAAGTGTCGCTGCCAACACTTGGGTTTGAACATTGATCGCCAGTGAGCAAAGACAGGCAATCCCATTATTGAATTAAGTATACCACGTAACCATAAATGAAACGCATATATTGAAGGTAACGTGACGTCTAACTGGTCGCTATTTCTACTCTATCCTCTATTACTAAACGGTCTGCTATTCTCTATACAATTCCCTATATTATTTCTCTATTCCGATCACTATACGGGGTTATTTGTAAGCGAGTATCATCGTACAAGTACTATTAGTGTGAGTGATATTCGAAGGTGTTAGACACCAGTATTGTTCAACGGCGTTACTATTGTATCGGCGATTACAAAGTCTCTACTACAACGAGTATTACCAAAGTGGCAACGCGTATACGTTGACATTACAAAAGTGACAACCAGACTTCGTTGACATCACGAAAAATATATTTAGTTGAAGCCATAAAATTTTGTTCTAAATATTTAAGTTGAGACATTAAATAACCCATAGAGGTATTGATATGCCGGCAAATCAACCAACAATCGCATATGGATAACAGAAATATACCAGAATCTGAGTTGCAATCTTTCGACACTTTTTCCACAAAACTAAGATCACCAATCTAGGAAGATTAATTTTTATTATTACACCAAAGCGGAATTACTGCGCAATGAAGCATAAAAATGTGTAGCAATGTCTCCTATGAAAATATTGTTATTCAAGCATTTCTGGTCTGTTAATTCGTCTAGATCTCGTTTCACTGTTCTTGATCGGACCTGTGAGCTATTTTCCTCTCGCTACTTCTCTATATTCGGATCATTTTTTTTTCTCATTGCTGTTTATCTAAAACCTCTTTTTCTTTGTGGTCTGTCCAAATCCTTTCCCGTAGTCGGCGTCTGTTATATACGTATACATAAAGTGCCTATATTATATTCCTCATCTTCTGTCGACAGACTATTTTGATGGCATAGACTTGCTATTATGTAAAAAAAAAAAACATCTGAGTTTCCCGTGTGAACGTTCACTGTATATTTACACTATTTACATTCGGACTAATGTCGTCATCTTTGTTGTTAGACAGCCCCCGTTTCATGCCTAGGGATATCATCTCCATACCTGTAGATTAAATAAATAATTTCGTTCATAATTCACTGTAGGTTACACTTGATGATATATACCTGATGAAAGCTAGAGGGCACAACGTTCGAATGTTGTGATAACAACAAGAGAAATGAGGACAATAGTTCGAATGAAAATAGTGTAAATAATAACCCATCAACACTAAAAATTGAGACGATTATTCTAATTAAAAATGTAGATTTCTGCAGGATCAATGTCATTATTGAGATATTTTTGTGGTTAATCAAACGGTGAACTAATTTTCCTTTGGAATATATCTTAATTATTAAGAAGCATCAACATAAGATCCCATTCTCAAGGGTCAATTTAACTTGAATACGTAGGAGACAAAATTCGCAAATCCTGATCGAAAAACATTAACGGCACAAACGGGAGAAAACGATTAACACTATTCCAGCAATAGGGTGAAAAACCTTACGATCCCAGTTTCCATGGAGGGCCGTGGAATCAAAACAGAAAAGCTACAATGTGGACATAATAGGTAGCTAATCAACCCTTTGATATCCATTCTCCATCACCGTCTCTAGCTCTCACATCTTCCAAGAAACAATGCTTACAAATATTGAATCGCGAATCCCGTGACCTATCCGGATCGTAGTGTCACCATATCTCCTGCAGCCGCTGTAGAAGCAGTATTTCTTGGGTAAGATAGCCTGACGGAGCCCAACCCTCTCCAGGCAGGTTTACCTTCTCCTACAGGTTGTCATCTAAGGAGTCCGGTTTTTGAATGAAAGTTCTGGGTCCGATCTGTGATGATAGAAGGTAACAAGTTTGTTTTTGAAGCATTGAATGCGACCGGACAGTTTTTACCTCACTGTGCTCTAAGACGATATCAACTGCCAGGATCTGGTCATCTAAAGTTTTGGAGGTTCACCCATATATTGTTGAACCGTCAGCATAGATATTCACAAATGTTCGCGAATCTCGTGACCCACCTGGGTCGTAGGAGCACTATATGTATTGCAGCCGCTGTAGAACTGGTGTTTCTTTGGCAAGAGACCGATTGCCACCCAAGGCTATAGAAATCAGTCTAACCTGCTATATAACCAGGGTATGAAGTAGAAAAAGAGGACTCATACTTTTCCTAAGCGTATTAGCAAGGAATATAATGGATCCGACTGGGATTTGAACTCAGATCTCCGATTCCTCAGTCCGAGTCGCTATCCGTTACTCTATCGTGCCTCTATAATAGAAAAGTATAAAACTCTAAAAATCAAACTGACAAAAACTACTAATATCGGCCAATTTATTTAAAAATCGGAAAAAAATAATCTTACTGAGATACATCAAGGAAAAAAGTCATTTCTTATATAAAATATATTGCATGTATTTTACTATAAAAATTTCTTTTAATATTTTCATATTGTTTTGTGTCAGGGTTGATTATTTTCCCATAGCTCTAACCCTAAGAGGTTTTACAACTCAGGGTGGAGCTGGAAACAACAGCCATTAGGGAGTTGATCCATGCCCATTAAAATCTCCAATCTCCCGGCCTAGCGGTCGGATGAAGTTTATCATCAAATCCAGGACAAGTCCATATCCGAAATCTCAAGGATTAAGTGATATTATAAAACACTATATCCATTTATTTGTGAAATCATCAATAAATAATTTTCTCAGTTTCGAAAGTAAGCGGTTAACATTATTTATACTATCTCTATGCGTACTATTGATGTCATCCTTGTTGTCGTTATCGAAAAGTTTCGCCAGCAGTGCCCTTCAGCCTTCATTAGGTGTATGTAGATTCGTGTAACCTAGAGCGAATTACGAACTGAAACATACGGGATCAGGTAGATTATTATCGGTCAACTTGTCTCGCTCTGTTTCCAGCGAGTCCAAATACGAACTGCCCGACTCAGGGATGGAACTCACAAATTACTATGTCACAAAATTTACGAACCTCCAAATACACTTTACACGACCAAGGGATGGAACCCACAGTTAACATGTGACCATATTTGCGCACCTGCAAATACGCAATCGAACTCACAATTAGTTTCCCTCACAAATACAATCTCCAAAGGTTTAAGTGTAGCGTCAATCGACATCTCCAGTTGCCTTGATCTATCCGCTTCCCTTCTCCACATCCTTTCTTTTCTCATTCCTATCTGCTCTCGCTCCGGATCTTTTGTGCCCCCCTTGCCTTGATCGACCCACTGTCTTTCTCTTCTTCCTCATCCCCTCCATTGCCACTCCTATCTGCTCTTCCTCCAACCCTTCTTTAACCCCTTGCGCGATAGTGGCCTCTGGCCTTGCTTGGGGCGATATGATTAAAAAAACAAAAAAAAAACAAACTATGTTACAAAAATTTACGAACCCCCAAATACACACTGACCGACCCAGGGATGGAACTCGCCAAATCTACGAATCAATGTCTTAATCTATTAGCTCCCTTTGGAGAATTCTCTGTAAAGTGGTTACACAAGAGGATTCTGAAATGTGCTCCGTCCGACAAAGGGGCTCTTACATTATATCCTATATTTGCTCATATTTGGGGGAAATCAATATGCCCGATAACATGATCGCGCTCTCTCGTAGTGCAGTACTGTTTCCCTTGTTTATAAAGAACTTAAGAAGTAATACAATTCAGTTGTCTAATAAATGAGACGGAGTAAATGATGTTTTGGAAAGTTTATTTTTTGAATTAATTTAGTTCGGGATTAAGTGTTGTGTTATCTATTTTGAATATGGTGCGGTCATGAGTTTAATCATTTTCTTGTAATTTTCTTAACATTTTTGTAGTTATATATCTTTGCTGGTATTTACCGATCAACCCACTGTGTACTAGTTGTGACACAAAGGCATGTTTCATGTTCGGAATCCAAGCGCTTCTACTCGGGATACAGGCCGAAATTTACCACCGTCCGCGCAAAAAAACGGGTTTGGGTACAGTACTGGCGTGTTTATCTCAGCCGAGTCTCTATCAGGAGACAGAACCCCGACTGAGTCATGTTCCGCCCGAAGAGTCATGACCTGCTGGAAGACAGAGATCTTGTCTTGTCGCGAGCCTTGGAGAGGCTGCGATTTGACTACAGTCTTGTATCTTGGCTTGAGAAAATAGTAGTTCTTTTCAGGGATGGGGGTATGGGAAAAATCCAGAGGGCCCATTTATATTTTGATAAGATTAATAGAGGCACATGAGGAATTTCATTCTAAGAAATAAGTTATTTTCTCCCCACATTCCCCATGGCTTACCTGAATTTTTATAGCTAACCTGATTAAAATTTATTGACTGAAGAATTTCGGAAAACCAATAAGATTTTCGCTCTTGTGCCTGAATACTTGTTAAAAAACATAAAATCATTGAATATACCTTGATAAAGTCCCACAGAGGACGAAACGCTTCGGTTAAGATAAGTTTTCCTTTCATTCATATATATATATATATATATATATATATATATATATATATATATATATATATATATATATATATATAGCATAATGAGAGGCCACGTATACTTTCTTGATATGTATATAATATCTGGATAAAATAAATGAAACAAAATTGGGTGGTTTTTTTATGAAAGTATTTATTTCTGTGTTTTTGTATATATTTATTTATTTAATATTTCAGACCATAAACTAGGTGGTCTGAAATATTAAATAAATAAATATATACAAAAACACAGAAATAAATACTTTCATAAAAAAACACCCAATTTTGTTTCATTTATTTTATCCAGATATTATATATATATATATATATATATATATATATATATATATATATATATATATATATATATATATATATATATATATTAATGAATATACATATATCACATCGTTAGCACTACTGTAAGTTTCATGTCTAACGCAATCTTCAGGTGCTGAGTGTATACTGACCATTATTTAATTTGAAAATATTTGACTTTATCGTAATGCTGGCGTGCATAAGCATTATTTATATGGGGATATAATCATATTCAAAAAGAAAATCATTAAAGAAAAAGATTATATCACTATATAAATAGTTCTTAACTACACCAGCATTAAGATAAACTGATATATTTTCAAATTAAATAACGGTCAGTATAGACTCAGTACCTGGAGATTGCTTTTGGCACGAAACCCCGATTAGTGCTAACAGTGTAGAATTTGAATATTTATTATTAACACAAACACACACACAAACACACACACACACACACACACACACACACACACACACACACACACACACATATATATATATATATATATATATATATATATATATATATATATATATATATATATATATATATGTGTGAGAAAATGTGTGTTTCTTGCCATAAATCAATTATGTATATCGCACATGCAACACCATGTCCTCAGTAGACGCCTCACGAGTGCCATAAAATTCCAACCGTGCCCAACAAGCGAAGGCTACGAATAAACTCTATGGCTAGAATTCAAAAACAATGCAAATGATATATCTCACACAGTCAAAACATGAAAAGAAACTAACATCCCCAAAATAAAACCCCCTTAGAAAATGGCTATATTTCGACAGTAAAACAACATTAAAAGAGTAAACTTGCATATTCGGATTTTGTTTTTTCCATATTTTTCATCATACCGTCCGATCTACATCCACATATTTGCTTACATATATATATATGTGTCTGTGTGCATCATAAACGAATTTATGACTATATATCTACACCTGTTGCATTCAGAAAATAGAATCAGGAAGATAAATCCTAATATTTTTCATCAAAACGAGTAATACAAATGGTATTGCACATGTTTGTCAAATTTAACCCACTCATTTAGAGGCCAAAAACCGTTTATTTCTTTCGGATTTATTATAAAAACCGTAGTCTGAATCTATGATGCCAAAACCAGGAAATCACCTTTTACTTCAATAGCAACAATAAAGTCATCAACAATTAATCAACAATAATTCTAAAACAGATAACTATTTATGATATATCTTTAAAGCATTTACATTTTAATATATTGACCCTTGTTCTCAATAACAGCCAGAAATTTAATATCTATTGATTTTGTAAATTTTTTTTTCATTCAGCCGGTTCAATTTCCAACATTTAAACTGATTCTCATATGTGTGCTTTGCCGTCATATTGTTTGCTGCCTTCATATAATATCATCTTGAAAATTGACTATATGTTTTTTTTTTGGATTCAGTTCAGGACTTATGGTTGCTATTCCATTATCCTCTCCCCAGTAAACGTTTTATTCTCTAACAAGTGAATGGTAACGTTACCTACATTAGAAGGAACATTATTGTGCATAAATTCACCGCAATTTGGAACTGAGAATATGTCATTGTACCATTCATTTAAATATTGTCTATGAAATCTCAATAGCACTATTCAGTTTAACACCTTCATTAACCTTGAATGATTAAATAATGACTTGCCCGGATTACAGGACATTTCATCATACGTGGCCTCCTTGCTGTATTCTTTTTGCTACAATCAAATTCGTATCGATATAGAATCATCCTTTGACCCATCCATAAGTTTCGTCATTTCTCACCCGACATTCGTCAATTTTCATGTATTTCTTGGACAAATGTTGACGCTTTGAACTATTTGCTTTGTTACGAGGTGTTTACCTAGGAAATTTTTTGACAGCTCCTTATTTATGAAGTATTTTGCAATTTTAGACTCTCCTGACTCCCTCAATTCTAGCCTGTTCAGAGATCTGAGCACTAGACAAAAGTGATTGTTTTGCTATAATTCACTTTATTTTACGTTCCTCTCAAGATGACAAGATCTCTCTTTTGCTTCTAGGTCTCAACATTGTTCTCAGCCCTTTTTATCCTTCAATGATTTTTGTGAAGATCGTTTGAAATCTCGGTTTTGGCCATTCCCTCAGACAATAACTTTTTTTATTTTCTGCATTTGCTAGTGACGTACCATTATACATATTTCAACAAATACTATGGGAAAAACAAACAAATAGGTTTTATTAGATTTCAGAGGCCCTAAACTAATATTTGTTGAATCTGCATAACCACTTCCGACTGCAGTTTTTTTTAATAATAAATCCATGATCTTTAATAAAATATTTTGAAATTACTTACAATTTGGTGTAAACATATTACGCTAAAAGATTTACGGGTATCCTTAGATTCATGAGAAACGGCATTGCCGTTCATAAATACACACCTCACTATGAAACTGCAAGGCTGGGACTTGTATCATTCAAAGAACGTCTTGCAATTGCAAAAGTTGGCACCGCTCAGTTTAACTCCTTCATCGACTGTGAATGCTTCAGTAATGGTTTGGTCTGTAATTTCAGCCCATATCGACACACTACCGCTTCATTGTTGTCTTCTTTTAGCCACAGGCTCATCTCCATCGGATAAAATCCATCCTTTGGGCCATTCATCAAGTCCATTGAGCATTACCATAGATTCATCCGTGAAAATTACTTTAGAAAAGTCAATTTTCATCTATTTCTTTGCCCAGTTTTGATGCTTTAAAATAGTTGCTTTACTGAAAGGAATTTGATTAGGAGATTACTTGACAGATCCTTACTTGTGAAGTATTTTGCCATTTTAGACCCTCCTGACACCCTCAATTCCAGCTTCTTCAGAGATTGGAGACCCAGGCAAAAGTGAACGTTTCGCCGTAACTCGCTTTATTTTACCTTCCTCTCAAAGCGACAAGCCTTTTTTTTTTGCTTTTAGTTCTCAACATTGTTATATCCTCAACATCCCGAATTATCGTTCAATGATTTTTGTGAAACTCGTTTGATATTTCCAGTATAGCCATTCCCTCAGGCAATAATTTTCTTATTTTCTGCATTTGTTAGATCCGTTTCACTATACACGTTTCAACAAATACTGTGGGAAAAAAAACAAATAGTTTTTATTAGATTTCAGAAGCCTTAAACTAATATTTGTTTATTCTGCATAATCACAACCGACTGTAGTTATTTTATATAATAAATAAAATGACTTTAATAAAATATATTGAAAATACCTAGAAATTTATCACATACTCTGTTTGGACGTCTAAATTAATCGTTCCAAAATTATTTAAAATTATTACAATCAAATTCGAGTATATATTTTTTATTTATTTCACCCCAAGCAAAGCGGAAATGCTACTAGTACGTAGGGAGTTACAGAAAGTGAAAATGAAGGAAAAGACTGGATATCGGGAGAATTGAGGAAAGGACAATGGATGATCGCGGTTCGAGAAAATATAAGATGGCGATTAAAGTTGCATTTAAATTTTTGAACTTTGCAGTTATCCTGGAAGCAAGTAACTATTGAAGTTGAAGTGGTGGTTGCATTTATCTATTTCAGCAGTAAACGGGTAGGACCTAGATGTCAATCTTGTAGCACACTTAAATTCATGTAGTCAGGGCACTAGCGTAAAAAGTTCGACAGAGCAGTTGCCATGAAAATATCTGTAGAAAAGACAAAGGGAAGCCACGCCACGTCGGGGAGAAAGGACTAAAGCCGAGATGCCAGGTCAGGATCGATTATATTACAGATCCTCTTTTGGATTTTGTCAAGAACCTTGAGATAAATAGTAGGGGCATCAAACCAGATATGGCAGCAGTATTCAATGCATGGATAATTGGTAGATTTGTAAATGTGCAAGATGGACTCTGATGAGAAAAAATGTCTGGAGCGACACAGTGACACAAGATTTCTTGAAGTAGATGCATCTATTGTTTAAGAATGCGCAGTGTGTTAGCCTCAAAGAGTCTAGCATCAGCCATGCTGATGGCGGGCAGAAAAATTCCTTTTTTACGTTTTGCATAAAACCATCAGACGAGATGTATATTAACGAAGGCTAAATATGGATAAATTGCAGTATATTTTAAATACTACGTCCTTAAGAACAATTAATGTGAGATGTTAAATCGCTTGAAGAATTCGTGTACCTGCTAACGACACGAACAAAATGAACTAAGTCACTAAATAAGCATTCTCGCATAAGAAATTAGCTTGGATTTCTTTTGTAATTTTCTATTTAAATAAAATGAGATGCTGTCAAGACGGATATCGTTGATGGCCTCGGAGACTGATTTAGCCAAAAACGTCTGTCAAACATTGTGTAGAATAATTAGGACTTGATAAGAACAAAATATAGAAACTGAATTTAGAAAGAAATTCATTAAGGGAAAATATATTAATTAACCTGGAACACCGTAAACACATATTTGATTGAACTAATTTAGAAAATTTAGTAAAACACGTAAAGGGAAATAAAAAAAAACTGTAGAAATACAGGAAACAACTTATATTTTTCGTGCCAAGATTTTCTCTATCACTAACCTAATAAGTCACACTAACGTTCCTGTTCCCATTCACAATATAAAACATAATAATCGACAACTCAACTATCCTACACCAAGAAAACAACAAATTCAAACTACAGATCCTGGAAGCAAATATACTTAAAAAAATTAAAGGCATCAATTAATTAGAATCAACTGTAGTAATATTTTGAAATGTCTATAAAAAGAAAAGTTTTTCACACTTTAACGCGCGCATGACCATGACATTGCAACATAGGAAAAAAAATTCCATAGTGGATAATTTTTTCACGTTCTAATAAACGCAAAACATGACTGCCAAACGATACATTTGAAATCAAAAAGAAAAATTACAGTAATGGATATCAAAAACAGATTTGTATTACTACTTACACACGTGACCAACATAGAGTTTTTTATGACTACGTACACCCGTGAAGATGATCTCGGAAGGAGATCGAAATTACTTGGGAAATGGAAAATAAAAATGATTTTCAAAGCACATTTCTAGCATATTTTAATTGCGATACACGGAACGTTATCCGTGACTATGAACGGATTTTATTAAAAATAAGAAGGCATAATGTCTTTAATTAATTTAATCACACACACACACACACAGACACACACACACACACACATATATATATATATATATATATATATATATATATATATATATACATATATACATATATATATATATATATATATATATATATATATATATATATATATATATATATATATACATACTCTTGGTTTAATAGTAAGTTTAATAGTTTCGGTAAAAGCTATAGCCTTGGTTGACAACTAGTTTACCGAAGAATGAAAAGGCAACGTATTGCAGGAAAATTTTTCGCCTGATCAGTCATAGATTGCAAGAGACATGATCACCAAGACATGTATTGCGTATGGCACTTAACTGACTAACTACGTTGACAGTTACATCTCGTAAATTCGCTGTTGAAATTGCTAGATGTAACCATAAGTTATATGCTAATAGTTTATTCACTCAAACTTCTCGCTTGTGGGACGATCATCTGTTTAGCTGTTAACTGCGACCATTAAAACTATAAAGACAACGTCAAATCGTCATTTTCTTTCCACTTGATTCCTGTCCTTTCAGTGTACACGCTGTTATTTTCACTCTCAGCATCTTTATGGATCTTTGTGGATAATTTGTCGTAAAATCATCACTCACAACACACGAGGGCACATCTGCACACTTATGTATGAGTGTATATGTATTCCTATATGTGTGTGTATTTATGTATTTCTAAACATTTGTCTATGTGTGTGCATATATGTGTATATATATATATGTATGTATATATATGTATGTATATATATATATATATATATATATATATATATATGTGTGTGTGTGCGTGTGTGTATGTATGTATATATATATATATATATATATATATATATATATATATATATATATATATATATATATATATATATATAGGTCCCAGAGTGGATAAATTAATCAACAGACTCAGAGTTATTAGCCGAATTTTCCTATAACATTATCACTGAATGGCGATAAATCTATATAATTAAGTAGAGATATCACATTTTAATCTAAAGAGATTTTCGCAAGATCAATGCTTTGGGTATGATCAAAATGGAAGCACGCTTTCCCATCGTGTACACACAGACACCCGCTCCCATACACACACACACACACACACACTCACACACACACACACACACACACACATATATATATATATATATATATATATATATATACAGTGATGTTCGATAAAAGTGACTCACCTGATTTTTTTTACTTAATGTTCTCTTCTCCGATGAAACGAAAGTTGAGCTAAATTCAAAGGATAAGCGATCTAAAATCCGAAGAAGAAGCTTTGAAAGCTCTTTGAATTTAGCAGTAAGTACTGTCAAGCATCCGTTCAGTATAATGTTCTGGGGATAATTTTTTTTTTACAGAAATGGTTTCTTAAAACCTATTGAATGACCCTCAAGAGCGAGCAGTACAAGAGAAGTTTAGAGTCTTGTCTGCTCCCCTCTGCTGATTTTTATGCAGGATAATGCTTGCTGTCACAAATCAAAATTCATGAAAGAATACTTTGATGAGAAGCAGGTGAGTGTTATGACATAACCGCCCCAATCTCCTGACCTCAACTCCATAGAAAACATATGGAGCATTATAAAGTACAGACTCTCGAGAAAGCAGTTGAGCAACAAAGAGGATTTGATTGTGAATTTCATGTCTGAATGGAGATAAGATTTGCCATAGCCTAATTAAGTCAATGCAAAAAAGGATTGAAAAGGTTATTCAAAATAATGCAGGACCCATAGATTTTTAAATATTTCGAACTATATTACCTATTATAAAGAAATTATACCTCTATTATACTTTATTTAAATCTGTTCGGTTATGTTTCTATTGATTACTAGTTGCAGGAAAATAAGTGAGTCACTTTTTTTGCACAGAGTTTTTCTCTAAATCTCATTTATATCCAAAATTATAATTATCAAAAGAATACCTTAGGAGGAGTAAACTTTTTTACTAGGTGGTCGGGAAAGGGTCTGTATATTAGTAAGATTAAAAATTAGTTTGACCCCAAAAACAATCGGGGAAAAAATCTTTAAGTAAAAAAAATCACGTCAGTCACTTTTATGGATCAGCACTGTATATATATATATATGTGTAGATGTGTATATATATATGTGTGTGTGTGTTTGTGTGTGTTTTGAAAAATAAAAAATATTAAAAAATTAAAAATCTTCATTACACTGGATTGTATATTAATATTTTTTTGTTTTATTATTTCAGTTAGGTTCCACGACTAGATTCGGCCAGCATGGGCTTTATCAGGTCAACTACAGGATACATACACACATATATATATATATATATATATATATATATATATATATATATATATATATATATATATATATATATGAGAATAAATACAAAATGCAAACATATCTTAGTCGACACTTTTCGTCCTCTAATGTACTTTATTAAGACCATTGTAAGCATTTTCTATTGCAAGGCAAATTCAACAAAACCATCGTTTACACGGTTTTGGTTATTAGACATTAAATTACGTCACTTAAAATCCTTCATATTTCATCGAGACTTTCTCTCTCTCTCTCTCGCTCTCTCTCTCTCTCTCTCTCTCTCTCTCTCTCTCTCTATATATATATATATATATATATATATATATATATATATATATATATATATAATCATGCTTAAACAACTCATTGAGTCTCGAAGAAACCTCAACAGAATGCAGAAAGCACTGGAAGGTCGTGTGAATTGAACCCGGAC
>OZ038491.1:75460205-75475205 GCA_964036315.1 Acanthosepion esculentum | reverse complement strand
GTTTTGCATTGATATTCTTTCTTGGCTTCTTCAGTTCTTTTTTTGTTTGTATTTCTATGAAAAAATATTTTATGAACTTTGCCAAATTACATTTTATGCGTCAGTCCCTGAGTAGAGATCGTCTGTATCGCCTCTTCATTTCAATTCTCTTTTCTTTCATTCATTTGTTGGTTGAGTTATTCATTTCGCATTCCCTCTTTCTCTACATTAATCACCTTATATTTCTTTCTCTATTTTCGAATTTCTAATTCCTATATTTTTCGCATGTCTCTCCTTAACGGAAGATTAGTTAATCCCAACAGACTTTTACTCCCGCAACGCCGTTTTTCGCAGATATTAATATTGTCGGTTGAATGTATTTTTTTCTTGAAAACCATTGTGCCGTTGTTTTTCCGTTGCGTTCTCCAAAATGAAAATGTGGCACCGAAGTTCAAAGGCGCAGCGGGATAGAAAAAGTTGCCTTTCAGAAGCTAAGCAAAGTATTAAGCAACAGAAAAATCGTTACGTTGATTGATTTGTTATTTATGAATTATCAACCTTTTGCAGCTTATCTAAAGCAAGAATTTGTTTTGTACTTATTTAGATTGCAAGTATTTTATGGTTAAAATAATGATTTACTGAAATAGGTCCTACTTATTAAACCCTAGGAATTTGGCTGTCCCATTACTAATTCTGAACCATTAACGATTACACCCCCGCATATCGAAGCTTACAACACCTGGTATTCCGAAGCGGTCACCTGTTTAAGTAGTAACCAGGCTCGACGTTTCTTAACTGGTGATCTTACGAAAACCGGTGTTTCAACGCGATATGGCCGTTAACCAAATTTCTCTAGAAACATAAAATGTGGGTACTGAACTGTTACTTAATATCAATCATTCAACATGGCAGCGTATGTTGAGCAGTCTCATCACAGATGAAGAAGTGACTTGAGACAACAGAAATATGGTTCTGCAGAAGGATGCTGAGAATACCATAGACTGAACATGTGAGAAACATCAAAATTTTAAAGAAAATGGAAACAGTTTGTTTACACTTAGAATCAAAAAGAGAAAGGTTATATGTCTATCATGCATAATAAGGGAAGAGGGCTTGAGGAATATAGCACTCACATGGTATTCTGAAGGCAAGAAGGGTTTTAAAAAATGGCGAGTAACCTATCTTACGACCTTGTGGAAATGGATAACTGAAGAATGAATGGGAGAAATATTAAAAATGAAGCCTTACGAAGAGGTAAGGCGTGAACAGCCACGACCGCATGATCGATTTGATGTGACACTGTGTATAGTGGAAGACGACATTATTTCTCCTATTCTCTTGTCATTCATTGGAAATCGTCTTGTGGGGCTTTGAAGACTAGTATCTTCGAATCTCTTACTGTGTGACTGTGACATATATTTAATCTCTTACCTGTAATGATTGCAATAAAATTACGTAGGATATACCTCAGGAAAATTAAATAAAAACTTATATGAACATAAAAGAGATCTGTTACAAAAGAACACATTCAATGCATTGGTCGTTCACGGTGTAATGAGTCTGCCCATAATTTCAGTTGAAAAAAATGTTGATTGATTAAAAGAGAAACCAATTTACTAAGACTGACATGTATAGAAAGTGCTTTAATCGCTAGATCATCCACGGAGAATTTGCGTTCTTACATTACACCTTTCTTGGTTCAACTTTTATTATCAAAATGTGGGGTACTTAATAGTAAAAGCATAAATAAATATAAGGAAACTGAATGCAAACCGCCAGGCTACATCCGGAGATACAGCTTTTTTTTTAATGTTAAAAAAATTAAATTTCTGCGTTTCTGCATCTTCAGCGTTTCCAGATTATAACCAACTGGAAAGAATTATGAAAAATTCGTGCATTTGCTATTATAATTTTTTGATGAATCATACTTCTGAAAGTAATTATTGAATAAGTTCCCGGCGAGTTCTACGACTATAAAATATCTGTAGAAATTGTCCTATCGCATCGTTACATATTTGAGCTTAACAACTTTAATGTCATATTGCAATGACAATCAAAAATATGAATTCTGGTCGTTATTTTAAAAAGTGGGTAGAAATTTCACTGAAACTGCCGTTAAACATATCTTTCTTTCTTTCTGAAAACAAATAGTGACTTTTCCCTTTTTTTGACGTGATCAAAACGGAATAGTCATTTACATTAGAGGTACTGGCAGGGCGTACCGGCCGTGTGAACTAACGAACGGTAGGACAAGCAAAGTTATAATAATTGCGTTTTTATATATCCGCTCCCCTTTCTACATATATATGATTAGATGTTCATCAATTTTCTCCTGTTTAGAATTGGGTTTCCGATTCATTCTAAAATATTTTCATTTTCTTTCGATCCCAGTAGCCTTTTGTGTCTTAGCGGAGGTATCTCCTTTCCTGGGGTGCATTAATAAAAAATTATAATTCTATCAATATAAACATTACTTTACTCAGAAAATATGTTTAATTTCCAAACAAAAGTGAATAATAGTCATTTCTTTTTCTTTCTAGACAGATGCAATTAGAAAAATAACATTTACTGGTCAAAGACAGAAAAAAAGTCAAAATGTTATTAGCTGGATTTTGATCTGTAATTTTCAGTATAAAATACTTCATTTACAAGATTAATATTCTCCAAGAAGGTAAGGAAGAAGCTTAGGTTTAAAAATGTTTTTTTTTACTTTTTTTATAAATTTATCCCAAGTAAGGCAACAATGAAATAAAGTCGCAAGTGAAAGTTTTAGTCGAAACCGGAAATCCGATATTAAATTGGGTACTATGGATAAACCTCTATTCCTGTTCAAAAGACCGAGGAGTAGTGTGAACTGGACGATAAGCAAGACTATCTACTCCTATTGAAGAGAAAAAAAATCAGAGTTTAAACGTAGTCGTTAGAAGTATTTAGTGGAAATAGGTATTAGAAGGAATGGGAAACCAATCCTAACGTTCGTATTTACCAATTTACATTCGATAAAACTATTCACGTAATCAGTGTCTCTATTCGCCATTCATTTGTTACATAATCCCTAGTATTGTTCCTTTCACAACTCTTAATCAATACCCTTATTAAATGGGGCCTGTTTCAAGTACATTTGCTTCACAGTGTCGTGCTAGACAATTTTTCTCGCCAGAATATATCTTACGTATTATAAATCTATCATTCTTTGATGCATTGAAATTTAATGCAACATCTGGTCATGTGCTTCTGCTATATATTTAGAAACCTTTGCTAAACTCCACAGAAGATTCGGCAATATTATTTGCTTTGACCTGGCATTTCGGCTTCAAGCAGTTTCCCATTGCTGTAGCGTAGATTACTTTTGCAATCTCTCTCAATAATTTCAATTGTTCTGATGATCTTTTCTCTGCTCTGTTAATAAGATTATTTTGTTTAGCTACTTTTATATGAATTGTATTCATTGTAAATATTCATTCAAGTTTCCTTTTTTAAAATTCTGTTATTTCATCCTCTCCTCCACAGACAAATTGTATATATATATGAGCTAGTTAGAACTACATAGAGACTTTGAAGTATTATAGAAAAGAATGGTATGTAAGAATGTATTGTTTTGGTGTAAGGAATACTGTGATATGTTTTTTGTCAGTAATCCATGGTAGCTCAGTTTAATATGAGACACACTGAAAACCAGCTTTCTCTTATACCCAAATGTCGGTCTTGTGCCACACTTTTGTATTTAATCAAAATAAATATTACTCTTCGTTATGGTACCTAGACTGTATGAATTTAAGGGGAACACTATATTGGCAAGATTCTAGTCGAACCCATTACATTTACTTACGTACTATTACCCTTGGGAAAGGTATGAATCCTCTTCTTCTCCCCCAGCTATGGGTAAATAGCAGGACAGAACGGGTTCTGTAGCCTTGAATGGCAACTGATCTACAGTAGAAAGAAATGGCAACCTACTGTGCGAAGAAAACTGCCTCGTCAGTCATGTATCGAAAGATACACGATCGTCTATACGTGTATCACGCATAGCACACAACTGACTGACTAGATTGGCAGGAAGATCATATTTTACAGTTGAAATGCCTAGAGAAAACCGCAAGTTCTATTCTAAGAGTTTCTTTTTTCTCTCTCTCTCTTATCACTTTTGGGGCTTTCTTCGCCTTATTGCTTCTCAGTAAACATTGATCTTCAAAGATTTAATTGCAATGTTAATCGTTATCTATCGTTTTCTTAATTCCAGCTACTTTATCGTTCTTCCTCCTTAATAATTCCCTAATTATTAAGATCCTTATTCACTAATATACAGTAACTTCTTCAGAGATAGTGGTTTTATTGTCTTGAATGGGGTGAATGATAAAACATTTGTGTGCCTTTTGGTTAAGCAATTTCATCGAAACATAACAGAGATCTCGCTTAAGATATCTGAATTATGCCTAAACAAGACTAGAGATCCCAATATACCTTGACATTTAACCCATAACTTGGTGGATGGAGTCATACTTTGCGCAAGGTTACTTGATCGCAAGTTAATGTAATGATCTTGTCTGGGATTCGAACTCGGCTCTCTGACTTTCTCTTTCCGTAACAAGTTTCGCACAGCAGTGTTTGCTCGGCGCTAATGTAATCCTGATTATGCTAAATGCTGTGCAATCAGTCTTTTTATTCAATTGCAGGTTATAAGATTCTATGGCTTTATATTTTAAAGAAATGATGTATTTTTAACTTAAGAAACGCCTACATAACACGCCTACATAAAACACCCACCTAACAAAAGTATACCTTCGTAGAGAAAATGTAAAAATAAAGAAAAATATGACAGCTCATACAATATATTTCCATGCGATGGAATAGCACTTGTACACTGACAAACACAAACCGCCACACGCATGCACACACACACACACACACATATATATATATATTTATATATATATGCGTAAATATATATTTTGTAAAAAGAAAATCTTAACATACATGCAAGTTAAACAGGATTTATGTATTCTCTACGAAGGAACACGGTTATATATATATATATATATATATATATATATATATATATATATATATATATATATATATATATATATATGTATGTATGTATGTATGTATGTATGTATATATATAAGATACGGTTTCCACTGGAAAGTAACCCATCTAAGAAAAATATCTGTCAGTGAGTAATTCCTATTTATCTGTTTTCCTCGGACTGTTGATGAAGGACACAGGGGTGTCCGAAAATTCCGAACCTAAATCCTTTCTGTCAGTGCTTCATTTCTGTCATATGGTTAATATATAATAAATATTTATCGTACTGATTATATTGGTAATCATACTTTTGTTCAAGCATGAAATATTAATGTCTGAGCCTTTTACATCCTATGTGTGTGTGTGTGTGTGTGTGTGTGTGTTTGGCGAAAGTCCCTTTCATGCTTAAATTTAATCTTCAGGGCATACCGATTGCGTTTAAACAGGAAACAGACTGTCGCTGCCGGACCTTGTCTGTTGATATCATGTATGTATATATATATATATATATATATATATATATATATATATATATATATATATAATGTGGAGTGCACACAAAATATCTTTTTTGGTTTATATATAGAAATAATCAAAATGCAAATGCATTTCAAGGATCTTTTCACTATCTAATTTTCTGAAACGTAGAAATATTATGTATTCGGGAAACAGCCAGAACATTATGGCTCTCTTCGCATTTGATGTTGCAGTTTTATATTATGATGAGTATTGTGTTTAGAAGTACCCTTTGTTTTTTTTGGGATTTTTTTCACTTATAAACCTGTCTTAGTGTTTTTTCACATATTATGTAACACTCGGTAACCCTTTGCGTATTAGTGGCTTTATTGCCTTGCCTGAGGGGAAATACTTAAAAACACGCTCATTTGCTTAAGCTCCTTTGATCGAAATCTAACAAAGTCCCTGCTTAAGGTGTTGATTTTGACTTTAGAGCTAACCTCCGAGATTGGTTATAAATATAATATAGATTTTTTTACATTGACATCTTTTTTTCAGCTTTTCATAGCCACATTCATACGAACAACAATAATTTCAGATAGATTTTCCAAGTCTTACTGATAACATTATTTTGAATTTTATATTCTGATGACACTGCTACGAATCAACCTTTCCCCTACTGACCTTCAACAAAAACCCCGGTGCCATGAGTGATGCCTAGAATTGTGTTACGCTCAAGATTAACACAAAGAAGTGTTGTTGAAGTCACCGTCCTCTCACGATGGTCACGTTGGAAATGAATATTTCTCGAATGGGAGAATGTGCACATATCTCGGCTCAGATTTAATTACCATCGTGATCATTCGGAGGAGTTTACGCGTCGTGTTCCACATGCATAAGCAGAATTCGGTTTCCTTTAGAAAAAAGGACTTCCTGAATAAGACCTAGTATATACCTCAACGCTCTTATGTATCTGCTCATCAGCGTTCTCATGTCTCAGTTATTTTGGTACTCTTGAACGATTCAAACTCCCCTACGTACAAAAATAAATCTTCAGGTTACAGTGATGAGAAAATTTAGTGCATATCGACATTAACCCTAGAACACTAACCATGGGTCTATAGTACCCAGCGTAATTTTTACTATTTTTTATTACAATTTTCAGTACCTGATTTTCTTACCTAAATAATATGTTTTTCAGTTTCTATTTATGTTAACTCAAAGTACAAAGTTTGAAGTGTCTGCATGTAAAATATTTCAAAGATTTATATTTAATTTTTTTTTGTTGATATTTTCAAAATCGGGTATGATATACCATGGTTAGTAGTGATGTAACTTTAATTGATGGTTAGTGTTCTAGGGTTAAAAGTCAATAACCAATGATTCCATGTTTCTCGATCTCAAGCTACTGTCATCCTTATAAACTGAGAACCGATTTCCTCGAGTTAATTCTGTTCAGTGAGTTGTAGTAAGACCTATCCGTGGTCAGTAAAAGCGATCGAGGAAGCATATCAGGGCCTTCCTGACGAACTGTGACAGCTTCTCTAGGAAAATAGAAAAGTTGGCCGAGTGAGCGTGCCAGTTGGCGATCTATCAGCATAGAAGCTGTTCAAATCACAGACAGAATCATTGTCTAGCTGACAGTTGAACGCCGTCGACTGCGATCTAATGTCTTTTCAGGTGTCGCACTTGCGGAGGAATTGTGCCGTTCTTGTATTGGTTAAAACCAGAAAAACAAGAACCCGTAAAACGTGAAGGGAACCAGCAAAACAAGAACCCGTAAAACGTGAAGGGAACCAGCAAAACAAGAACCCGTAAAACGGGAAGGGAACCAGCAAAACAAGAACCCGTAAAAGGTGAAGGGAATCAGCAAAACAAGAACCCGTAAAAGGTGAAGGGAACCAGCAAAACAAGAACCCGTAAAAGGTGAAAGGAACCAGCAAAACAAGAACCCGTAAAACGGGAAGGGAACCAGCAAAACAAGAACCCGTAAAACGTGAAGGGAACCAGCAAAACAAGAACCCGTAAAAGGTGAAGGGAACCAGCAAAACAAGAACCCGTAAAACGTGAAGGGAACCAGCAAAACAAGAACCCGTAAAACGTGAAGGGAACCAGCAAAACAAGAACCCGTAAAACGTGAAGGGAACCAGCAAAACAAGAACCCGTAAAAGGTGAAGGGAACCAGCAAAACAAGAACCCGTAAAAGGTGAAGGGAACCAGCAAAACAAGAACCCGTAAAAGGTGAAGGGAACCAGCAAAACAAGAACCCGTAAAACGTGAAGGGAACCAGCAAAACAAGAACCCGTAAAACGGGAAGGGAACCAGCAAAACAAGAACCCGTAAAAGGTGAAGGGAACCAGCAAAACAAGAACCCGTAAAACGTGAAGGGAACCAGCAAAACAAGAACCCGTAAAACGGGAAGGGAACCAGCAAAACAAGAACCCGTAAAACGGGAAGGGAACCAGCAAAACAAGAACCCGTAAAACGTGAAGGGAACCAGCAAAACAAGAACCCGTAAAACGGGAAGGGAACCAGCAAAACAAGAACCCGTAAAACGGGAAGGGAACCAGCAAAACAAGAACCCGTAAAACGGGAAGGGAACCAGCAAAACAAGAACCCGTAAAACGGGAAGGGAACCAGCAAAACAAGAACCCGTAAAAGGTGAAGGGAACCAGCAAAACAAGAACCCGTAAAACGGGAAGGGAACCAGCAAAACAAGAACCCGTAAAACGTGAAGGGAACCAGCAAAACAAGAACCCGTAAAACGGGAAGGGAACCAGCAAAACAAGAACCCGTAAAACGTGAAGGGAACCAGCAAAACAAGAACCCGTAAAACGGGAAGGGAACCAGCAAAACAAGAACCCGTAAAACGGGAAGGGAACCAGCAAAACAAGAACCCGTAAAACGGGAAGGGAACCAGCAAAACAAGAACCCGTAAAACGGGAAGGGAACCAGCAAAACAAGAACCCGTAAAACGGGAAGGGAACCAGCAAAACAAGAACCCGTAAAAGGTGAAGGGAACCAGCAAAACAAGAACCCGTAAAACGGGAAGGGAACCAGCAAAACAAGAACCCGTAAAACGTGAAGGGAACCAGCAAAACAAGAACCCGTAAAAGGTGAAGGGAACCAGCAAAACAAGAACCCGTAAAACGTGAAGGGAACCAGCAAAACAAGAACCCGTAAAACGTGAAGGGAACCAGCAAAACAAGAACCCGTAAAACGTGAAGGGAACCAGCTCACAAGAACGACGACGACGGCGAGAGAGTTAATCACTTCAATCACACAATAGACAAATATCTACAGAATATTATCAACAAATCGAAAAAGTATGCTACGATGTGCCGTGTCATTTGCCGAGTATCGATTTTTTGATTAAAATGCATCTAAATTAATAATTATCGACCGTGAGGTAAAAGAGGGGGAAAAATATAGCGAATCGATTTCATGATTTATTTGTTAGACTCTAATCCGGTACTAGCTGCACTTTACAAGGAAGGATCGATTTATTCAAACATCTGTATAATTACCAAGAACGATTTTCGATTCGCAGCTCAAAACTGTGTCTGTTTATTGACAGATGTTTTCCCCTTAAAACGTCAATAAACGTTCAAACACCAACGTGCTATGACAGGTAAATTTTAATTTTTTACTTTTCTTTGCTATTTTCTCTGATAATCTAACGCCTTGTAGGATGGGGTTTCAGAAAATGTCGACTGCACTTCAGCAGAGGGATATCCCCCAAATGAGGCGCCCTGGGTATGACGATAAAGTACATCCAACAGGAAGGTATCTGTTGAGAGATTTTGAGTAGCGTTGAACCACCTCTTAATTGCTGGTGTTTCCAGTCCCACCCTGACTCGGGGTGGTAGCACCTATTAGGATCCTAGCTATAGGGAAATATTTAACCTGGGACCAAAATACTATGAAAGTGTAAAATTAGCGGCAATACATTGTTGAAAAAATATTTCAAACAATACATTTTTGGAAAAAAGACTAGCAATACATTTTAAAGGAAAAAATATTGCAACTAGCAATACATTTTTGTAAACAAATATTACCAGCAATACATTTTTGAAAAACAATATTACCAGCAATACATTTTTGAAAAACAATATTACCAGCAATACATTTTTGAAAAACAATATTACCAGCAATACATTTTTGAAAAAAAATATTACCAGCAATACATTTTTGAAAAAAAATATTACCAGCAATACATTTTTGAAAAAAAATATTATAGCAATACATTTTTGAAAAAATGATTACCAGCAATACATTTGACTCTCGGCAGAAACCCTCTTAGCAAAAATACGTCAATGATACCGGATCTACAAACTGATTTCTTACTAAGAATAAATATTCTATTCATACGAAACTATTGTAAAATTCTTGTCGCCATTAAATAACCCACTGAGTTTGATATGACGTAAAACAAACCAAACCAAAGCGAACCACCCAAGCACTACAACTATTATTTAAAAACAGTAAATCTGAAAAGAATACATCAATGAAACAAGACTCTCAACAAAAACCCTCTGCGAAAATACACCAACGAAACCTGATCTACAAAGTAATTTCTCACAAAGAATACATATTCTATTCATCCGAAAATATTGTAAAAACCTTGTCGGCATTAAATAACCCACTGAGATTGATATGCTCTCAAACAAACCAATACAAACCAAACGTAATGATACTGAAAAATGGTCAGTTCTTTGTATCGCGTAATATTAATCTGACACCTCTTACTTTGCTTTAACATTATAAGAGCAGAGACAGGCGGGAAATGGAATATTGCTGCCATGTCGATGACGGATGTACATGACTTCACTTTACTGCCTTGTTAGAGTCCAGAAGCGTTTTGTGACCTTGTGGGTGATGAATACCAGCAATACATTTTAAATGAGAAAATATTACAACCAGCAATAAATTTAAAAAAAACATACCGCAATACATTTGATTCTTGACAAAAACCCTCTTTACAAAAATGCATCAATGAAATCTGATCTACAAACTGATTTCTTACAAAGAATACATAATATATTCATAGAAACCTATCCTAAAAATCTTGGCATAAAATAAATCATTGAGATGTTGATATGCCGTAAAAAAATAAAGCCAAAATTCGATAATCTACAAGTATTTAATTGGAATTCTGTCTCAGTGTATCTCCTCCAAAAGGAGTTTTAATTTGCTATGCTTATCTACGTTTGGCACAAGGTCTAAATCCTCCGTGAAAAGCCTTAATCTCAATCACATTGAATTTGTAGATGTCTGAGATAGTTAAGCGTTTCGGTACGCATAATCAATGAAGTTTAAAATTAAGCCATCGAGCCCATCGAAAGTCCATATAGGCAAGGTAAAGAAGAGGAAGTTGAAATGGTACTGTCTCGTCATAGGAAAAAGGAAATGGCATGGATTCGTCATGAGAGACGAAAATCTCTCCGCTGTCCTCCAACTTAAAAAATGGGTTGAAAACTGTTGCTGAGTCGAATGGAATATCATCCAACGTGGCTCAAACATGAGCACGTGACATAGGGAGGGAGATGCGCATCGACCTGCGATCACTTCCGGTCACGGGACTGATGATGATGATGATGATGATGATGATGATGATGATGATGATGTTTGAAGAACTTGGAGAATTTGATACTCACAGGGCACATACTGAGGTGTGCGCGAAGACAGTGAATAACCTACTTAATGAAGACGGAATTGAAACTGAACAAGGAACAAAATGTCGTGGTTAAGAATAAAATTTCCCTCATACAAAATCTGACTAGAAGATGCGGATGGCCATGATCGATCTCAACCTGAAATATCATGGTAAATAAAAGAATATTTATTTATCCCGTTACTGGCACGTTCCTTGTGTATTTACCATTTTGCCTGTCTTTATTTTCTGTGCATTTGTTTTCATTAGAAAAATAAATTAGCTTAAACACACTGGCATAGAACAGAAATTGCCATTGTTAATATATCCTCCTTGTGGACGTACGCGAGTTTGTCGGTCACGACCTCCCAGTATCCTTTATTCCAGCCATTGCTTATTTTATAAACGTAATACTTTTTCTAAATTAAAATATATTTCAGGTATTAGCGTTCTGATTTTGAAATTTAAACTAAATTGTACCGACTCTAATTTTTATCGGCATCCGCTCGCATCCTAGCATCGGGAGAGTCGTCGTCTCTTCTTATTTGCTTTCTCCCATCTGATGACAGTGACGGAGATAGCTGTGAATGCCCAGCCTACTCCTGAAGAGTTCTGAGCAGGAGTCACAGAGGAGTTAGGGTGGTTGAATCGGCTGGGTGTCGGGCCCTCATCAGAGCACGTTGCAGACCCTCTTCCTGTTGACTGTTGGACTTGAAAGACTCGGTCCTCGCCCTCGGATGGTCCTACGTCTGGTAGGCTGACTTGCAGCAACGGTTTCTCAGGTCTAAGGGTCCACGTTGGACTGTGTCAGGGAGGTTTTCAGTTTATCGTTGAAGCGTCTTTTTAGGCCTCTGCATAGTCTCTTCCTCCTGGCGAGTTCTCCAAACATGATGATGCGTGCGAGTCGGGTGGAACGCATTCTGGAGACCTGACCCGACCTGCGGAGGCGATGCGCCTGGAATAAAGACTTTTGAAACATTGAATAAAGACAGTTGTCACACTAATTCATCATATACGTAAATAATACTACAAATAGAAAAATAGGGGCTAATACAATCTAAATCAATATTTGCTCATGAATTCAATAGAACAGTTTAGTGCATGATCTAAGTAAAGTTTTGCGTTGTTCATCATCCCCTTGACTTTTGTAATCTTTGTGGGGATCCGAATGCCGAAGACACACGAACTCTCTTCACAACGGTCTATCAACGGCAGCCATCAGTAATTCTGGTATAGTCATACCTATCCATTGTTTGACATTCTCCAAACAGTTTTTACATTGGCGTCTTCTCCTACGTCCACCTTCAACGGTGCCTTGCATGATGGTCTTGTACAGGCTTTCGTGCCTTGTAACATGTCCAAACCACGCCATTTTTCTCCGTTTGACAGTAGCGAGAAGAGGTTCCTGGAGGCCCACAAAACCGTCAACCGTTTTCCACACAAACTCATTGGTTTTATTTTGCCAATAGAAGATGCCATGAAGTTTTCTCATGCATTTGTTGTCAAACGCTTGGATCCTTCTCTGTTTCTGCCAACAGTGTCCACGTTTCACATCCATATAGGAGAATGGAGACTACCAGCGATTCACCCCAAGCAAGGAAATAAAACCACGAAGACGTAAAAATGTTTAGATAATATGAGATAAATATACTTTTAAGGAAAGGTTACTATAAAGGGATTGCTGATAAGAAGGATAAATGTATTATTTTTTATGAAAAAAATGATTTTTCGAAATATTTAATTTATATATGATCCTGTGGAATGTCGAGGAGTGGAAATTTTTTTATTGGAAAATTGCACGTATAAGATTATTTGTACAGAAGAAATTATAAAGTGCTTACATTTCCGATGTCCAATTGGTGGATATCACCCGTCAATGATAGTGGAGTTATACGTACAAACTGATTTTCTTGAGGGGTTCATAGTCGTGTCTAGTATCGTTCTGGAACATTTACAGCATGTCTATATGTTTGTTATAAGGAAAACGAAATCAATGAGAGATAACGTTCAACAAATTAACGGAATCATAATCAACTAGAAAAGCGTAAATATAGCTATATGTAGGCAAGTGTATAAACATTCACGTGTGGTGATGTCGGAATCACATGATAATATATATTCGGAAGTGCATGCGTATGTATCTATGTATAGTAAATATTACTAATTCCAAAACGGTTGGGCACCTCGAGGCTATGTAATGGTTAGCCAGGTTGTCTTACGGCCTTGTGTCACATCTAAGATACGCTTGGAAAATCACTACTAATTCCCAAAAGGTTGGCGATGAAATAAATTGCTGTTTTGGATTCCGATTAATATTGGGTCTACTTGTGACCCCAACCGAGATAGATATATATTGTGTTCTTTTATTTCTCTCAGGTATAAAATATACATATATTTGTGTGTTTTGATTTTAAGAATATATATATATATATATATATATATATATATATATATATATATATATATATATATATATATATAATTTAACAGGATCTGATAGATAATGAAAAAACTTAAATAGATTTTAACAGGTTTATATATATATATATATATATATATATATATATGTATATATATGTATATATATATATATATATATATATATATATATATATATATGATATAAAAGACTGAAACATTAATATTCCATGGTTATAATTTATTACATTGGAATCGTAATCACGATCCAATTCATCAAACCTAAAAATTCAAAATTAATCGGAAATATAATTCTGTGTATAAAAAACAAACTTTTGTTTTATATATCTAGTTATATTTTCCGATTTTTTTAAAAATTTGTAGGTTTTATGAATTGGATCGTGCTTACGATCCCAATGTAATAAATTATAACCATGGAATATTAGCATTTGAGCCTTTTATATTATATTCTTACTCTGTCCTGGACATTGAGTTCTACCTGGATTCTATCCTCTTGGTGATTTATATATAAAAAAGATATATATGTATATATATATATATATATATATATATATATATATATATATATATATATATATATATATATATATATATATATATATATATATATATATATATGCCTATATATATATGTGTGTGTATATATATATATATATATATATATATATATATATATATATATATATGTGTGTGTGTGTGTGTGTGTGTGTAGATAGATAGATAGTGTAGATTAATGAAAGAATGTATTAAAAGTTACTTTATGTAACTTCACGAAGTTTAAGATTAGCGTGTAATGAAGTCGGGGATGCTTCAAGTGTGATTTGCCTTATTTTATAGAAGCTTTGTTTTATTCATCAAACGTATCTGCAACTTTAATGGTTCTTTCCTCATTAACTCGGAATATGGATGCATATAATTTCGCCACGATCACATCTACTCTAAACAATAATAATTATGCATTAGTGTCCCAGTAATGTATTTCCTCTGTCTCTTTCTGAATCTAAATGTTGGTGTTCCTTTTTGTCTCCATTATGCTTAAAACCTCCTCGTTGCTCACATGTTCCGTCAATGGTGTCCTCGGCTTCCTTTTGTCGAACCACGTCCTTTTGGTTCAAGTTTCTCCTTTATCTTCTTTATCCGTGAGAAAATTATCTAGCATCCAGTGCCATATAGGAGAATGACATTTACATACAAGCTTAGCAATTTTTCCTTTGTTTACTCGTGGGCTTAAATTGAATTTTAAATAAACAAACGGAGAGCGCATGCTGATTGCAGCAGAGATTGTTACCTAAACAAAAAAACAGCAAATGTTGCTGCTTTGAGTATACCATTACTGTGCTTAAATGCGCAATTTGCTTTTACCTTAAAATGAATTAACGCCATTGATTTGATTTCATTCACTCGGTCGATGCTAATAATTTTGCAAGAGTCTAAAGAAAAATCAATCA
>OZ038491.1:75437705-75455205 GCA_964036315.1 Acanthosepion esculentum | reverse complement strand
CATATGACTTCACTGAATTTCTTTTGATATGTTCCTTTCGTATTTCTATTTAAATTGGGGTCATCAGGAGAGAATGTGCACCGTTTCGGGGCCTTCCTCTCAACGGTTTCACAGGCACACCGGCCTCCCTCACTTATCAATTTTGTTAGTCGTATTATTAAGTTTATTGAGTTTGTTCTTTTATATTCTCTTCAAACAAAAGCCATTAAACGACGCTTGGAAAGGATCATGGTAAAACATAATACAGATTCGCTGTCATTTATATTTAACAATATATATATATATATATATATATATATATATATATATATATATATATATATATATATATATATATATATATATATATATATATATACATACATATATATATATATATACATACATATATATATATATATATATATATATGTATATATACACACACACACACACACACACACACACATATATATATATATATATATATATATATATATATATATATATATATATATATATATACATATATATATATATATGAATATACACAGATGGAGTATATCTGGAATAGAGACAAAGTGAATGAAAAGGCAAGATGGAAACTATACTTAGTGTGCCGACGCGTTTCCTCATTTGGCGGATTTTTTATCAAGGCAAATGTGATGGTTTTATTTTGCAACAAGAATATATTTGGACAATAACTATCATAAATATTCAAAAAGTTAACTGAAAGGATTTCTGTGGTAGATCCTAGATTATGCCATATAGCATCTTCTAAAGGAATTTTTTTTAATTTAAAGACGCTCAATTGTAGGTTAGCTGAAATTAGACGAATATCTCTTAGACTTATATACTTTAAGCGAGTGTTCCTAGGACCAATATTCTTAGACCTATATCCTTTACATATGTCTTCCTTAAACGAATGTTCCTTAGACGAATGTTCCTTAGACGAATGTACCTTAAACGAATGTTCCTTAGACGAATGTTCCTTAAACGAATGTTCCTTAGACGAATGTTTCTTAAACGAATGTTCCTTAGACGAATGTTCCTTAGACGAATGTTCTGGATCCCCAATAAAACATATGAGTAAAATTCAGCTGTTAACACATGACCAAATTATTTCCCTTTAAATAAATGTCAAATAAATATAAGAAAGATGCAGCCAGAAAACTTAAAAAGAGTCACTTTTTTGCATTATTTATCAGATATCTGGAAAGGAATAAACAAGAGTGCCAAATATTATTTAGGAATTGTATTATTTTTTCATTTTTTTTTTTCGATAAAAAGAAACGATAAGATACGTTATTCCCTGGCGTAACAGAAGATCTGTAGTGTTTGATTTAATCGCTTTTTTTCTGGCAATTTGATTTCTGATACGAGATTTGATTTCGTGTCTACAAAACGATTTATTTACTGTCGGGAATTTACCTTTCCATCTCCGAAATTAGATGATTTTTTCCTACTCAATTTAAAACTGCGTCCAGCACTAATCGACAAAGTTCAAACTACCAGACTAAGAAATACTTCGGATTCGCGTTTCAAATTATATCTTCTACGTTTTATTACATTGGTCAATTATTATCTTTATCTATCTATCTATCTATCTATCTATCTATCTATCTATCTATCTATCTATCGCGATTATCTCTATATATGTATCTATCAATTTATTTATCTCCATGTATCTCTCTATGTCTCTCTCTTTCTCTCTCTCCCTCTCTCCCTCTATCTCTTTCTGTATATATATATATATAATATATATATATATATATATATATATATATATATATATTACGAACATATTTTGTAGATGTATATATTTAGAAAACTGCTATATATAAATACAAACAAAACAAATATATGTATATTGTATATCTGTGGGAAATATATATATATATATATATATATATATATATATATATATATATATATACAAAAACACATACACGCACATATATATAATGTGTGATGTGAGCAGATAAGTAATACATATTTATTTATCGGTCACAAATTTACATTACTTAAACGTACATTTTTAGTGGCTATTTGTGTCTATATATTATTTATCTATTTATTATTGCCTACCGGCCAGAAAATTACTTTATTTATGTTAACATAGGAAACATCTAGAGATATGAATGTTTCAAATGTCTAAGAAAGAAAGATTTACGCTTATAATGTCCTATTCAACTTCAATTGATTGTTCATCGATTCACTTCATGGCCAAGACGATCTGAATTGCGTCGTGTCTTATGATCTTTTTTTTTCCGCCAACGGAAACACTGGTTCGAATCCTGCCCAAGTGCCCATATTTTTTTTTACTATATTTTTCTTTACTATATTTTTCCTTTAATGATATATTCGGGACGGTAGACAATAATATATGAATATACTATTTAATAAATAAACGGAGCGTCTACTCAAATGTGGGCATTCAATAACACATAAGGTTTAAATAATAAAATATATAGATCATTTTTTTTCTATGCGGTTTTATAAGTGTCCTCTATAAAAACGTTTGAATAATAAAAATGTTGGAATGAAAAATAAATCAATTGATTCTTTGAATATATATATATATATATATATATATATATATATATATATATATATATATATATATATATATATATATATATATATATATATATATATATATATATATATATATTTATATATATATATATATACATATATTTATATATATATATATATATATATATATATACATATTAATGCATGTTACATTAAATAATATAGACAAGTTTTGCCTATTTATTTTAAGTTCATTTCATGTTGTCTGATAAGCTTAATCACATTATCGTTGAAAGACGAAAGGAAAACACCATATTGATACATGTTTCAATACAATCTAAGCATTCGGCTTACATAAGCCATTATCAAAGATAATAATTTCAATAACTCAAACAACAGACAAAAGAAACTAGAATTATAGTCCGCCCTTGCAGCTTGAATAAGCTCAAAGTAACGAAAAACATCGTATTACGAGACAAGGAACCGAAAATCACGTCGCAGCTCGTGACGTCACACATGACCACGCAAGAGTGAAAAACGAGAAGTATTAGGTATGGGAAGCCGTTGGTATAAACCAATGGCTTCTGTTATAAATTATAGGGGTTTAAAAATGTTTGTGGAGATTTCATAGTTTATTTTGTTCAGGTTAGGTTTCAACTGTTTTATTTATATAGCTTCAAGGATTCAAGTTATCATTTAAATGTAGAGTTAACCGCCGTGAACGCGAGTTTGTGGTGTGACCAACGTAAATATTATTTAATCCATTGAAGATACAATCTCCCAAAGGGCACTTGAATTTGTAAACTATGTTGTCTTTTTGCAAATCGCTTACGGGGAGTGGGGAAGAATCGTTGTAAATAGTTAAGTTGGATATACCAGATTTAGTGCAGTATATGATCAACCTAATTTTTTTGCTAGGATCTGTTGTAGTTATATTAGTATTTATTAGTTATTTTTAGTATATTTTCATCTTGTTTATAATTAGTATGCATTTGACTAGCATAAAAGATATTAATATGTTTGGAATTAGTTCAAGCAGTATTATGTTCTATTTGCTTAGATAATTTTGTCCTTAAATTCACGTATGAACTCAATACTACTAATAAAATTCCCTTCCTTGACATATTGATAAACACAAATAATAACAAATTTACTATTTCACCATACAAAAAACCTTCTAGCATAAATTCTTGTACACTTAACTACAAAAGTGAATGTCCATATTACTACAAAATAGCAATTATAAAAGATCTAATACATCGTGCAAAAACTAATTCATCTACAAAACAGATTTTTTACAGTGAACTAAAGAATATAAAACAAACAATTATTAATAATAACTTTCCAAACTATAGAGTTGATGAACAAATAATATACTTTCATAGATGTCCCACTATGGGTAAATAGGAAGACAAACCGGGTTCTCTGGCCTTGGATAGTAACTGGCATGCAGCAGAAAGAAATGGAAAACCATGGCGGGAAAAAAATCTACCTCGTCAGATAAATGATCGCCTAATTGTTTATCACGCATGGCATGTAACTGACTGAACATGACCATACCGTGCGAATTAAAAAGAATACAAAAAATACAAAATGAGGACTGTCCAATTTTAAGTGCCCGGATTATATTTTCTACTCACATTTCGTTAATACTAACCCATAGGAAATTAGCTTCCGATGTGAAAGTCAGATGCATATCTGAAAATCTACTTTAATTAGAAATATTCCTTTATTTTAGTTTGTTTTGTTTTTTGTTTTTTTACAGAAATCCACATTGATGACTGCATAGATAGTGTAATTGCGTATGTAATATTAACAGAGCGTATAAAGTTTTGATATTGACTGATGCAAGGCTAGATTAAATAAGTATGCAATTTGAGAGCTCATTCCTGTCTTAAAACATTGATATGAGTAAATCTGTTTTCTGCATATACGTAGGCGTTCAAATATAGGTCTTTAATCTATTCTATATTTTGGCTTTTAGTTATCATTTTAATTTGATCTCTTTACAACCTCCATCCTTTCATTTCACTTCTCTCTCTCTCTTTCTCTCTCTCTCTCTCTCTCTCTATCTATCTATCTATCTATATATATATATATATATATATATATATATATATATATATATATATATATATTTTTATTATGTTCATGAAAAACAATTGAAATGCAGGAAAGAAATCCTGAGAAAAAAATAACTAAGACATATCACTCTGTTAATTGAACTATCTACTTAGTTCATGTCATATTAACTGAAAAACACTTATAATAAAAAAAAATCGTGGATTTACCAAATTACAAAATTCAAAATATTCTCATTTGTAATATTTGAACTTTAGCGTTGGGATTTGAACGCTCCAACACTACATAGCCGTTAATAAATAGCTCATTCTTAAAAACATATTTCGGTCGCAAAAAACACATCTATTTCGTCTTCCAGTTTTGATTCTAAAGGAAAAAATACAGCCCGAAGATGAAGGCGTGAAGCATTTGAAAGTACTAGCCGAATTAAAAAATACACCATATCCATTTTATGCATAAGTATCTCATCATTCATTGGATTATTAGTAGTATAATGCTTATAATTATGTCTACTAGCGAAGGGATTTCGCCAATAATTGAATTAATATTGCTAATTGATTCAAGGTATGATTAACTCTTTGTAATATAAAAGTATATGCTGCCTATTTTATTATCTATGTATGTATGTATGTATTTTATTATCTATGTATGTATGTATGTATGTATGTATGTATGTATGTATGTATGTATTTATCTATCTATCTATCTATCTATCTATCTATCTATCTATATATATATATATATATATATATATATATATATATATATATATATATATATATATATATATGGTGAACTCTCCCGTCAGATTTATCGTATGAGGGTCAAGCAGCTCAGTTCCTAGAAACCGATAGCCCAGACACCAGTACATATGATATTTGGTTCTCACCAGTGGAAGTGCAATTAAATGCACTGAAACGAAGTTGCATTTTTGTATTGAGTAAATTGTTTTTGTCTATTTGAAATAATATAATATATATATATACATATATATATGTATATATTTATATATATATATTTATACCTTTCCCTATATATATATATATATAAATATATATATATATATATATATATATATATATATATAGTTGTCATGTGTGCTATATTTGTGGGATAAAGTGCTCAATATAAGAGATAGAGGGTATGTAAATGTAAATATAAAAGTGAACATTGAATTCAACACTCAGAGGCGACAGGTTGTTTCATGCTAGCCGCTACCATCAGGCCGCGAATGTTGGGTCTTTCCTCGGCTATTTATAGATATATATGTGTCAGTGGTGCATTGTGGGTAGTCTATTCTGGCGGTTATTTTTGTGGGAGTGGGTTGTTTATTTATTCATTTATTTGTTTGAGTTAGGTTATTTGTTTTTCATTTTCATTTTGAATCATTTATTCTTTTCGATTTTGATGTTTTATTAAAGTAGTAAAAAAATTGTGGGGATTTGCTTAAGTCGCTTATTTTATATATATATATATATATATATATATATATATATATGTATATATATATATTGATACTCTCTCGTATCAAAGGTGAAGGTGCTCCATTCCTAAGAACCGACAGCCAGACAACCTGCACATATGATATGATTATAGTGGTGAAGGATTTGTGCAACCAACTACACTTTTTGAAGTGTCGAATGCAGAGACCTGGTGCACAAGTTCCACAAACGACCTTCCGTAGGTATTAAATTCAGAGTTTTCTTTCTCTTAGACCTGTTGCCATCCAAGGCTATAGAACACAGTCTGTCCTGCCATTTACCCATAGCTGGAGGGGAAAGAAGCGGATTAATACCTTTCCCAAGGCCATTAGCACGTAAGGGAATGTAATGCATTTGCCTGGAATTTGAAATCGGCTCAATTCGGCTCAATTCCTCAATCCAAGTCTCTATCCACTGTTTCATTACTACCCCACCTCTCTCTCTCTCTCGATATATATATATATATATATATATATATATATATATATATATATATATATATATATATATATATATATAGTGCGATGAGTAAATTGTAGCCGTTTTTATATGTGTTTTTGTTTTTTTCGACTGCTTCTTAAAGTAGGATCAGCTGGGCACTATCCGTGAGAAAAGGGGTACCGTGATGCAATTCTCAGTACTCACTTGGCATTCACACTGGAAGCTGCAATACGAACATTTCACAGTGTTTAGGTGTTGATCTGAGGAGAGTGCATTCAATTCGGAAAGAATTGGATAATATATCCAGTCAACATCATCATGTTTGTACCGATCACTAGTGATGACGACGTTATGTCTCCATTCATATTTTCACAGGGTATCAGACTCAACGTGGAGCACTACGACATGTGTCTTGAGGAGGTGGTGCTGCTCTGAGTCAAGAGGTTGACTGCTATGTCTAGAAACAGGAATCTTCACCATCCCACACAAGCAGGAGAACGCAATCATGGCTATCAGACAATATCTGCCACCACATCACCCCATACATTTGGCCATCTAACTCCCCAGAGTGCAATCCTCTTGATTATTATGTGTTGGTCGCAGTTGAGCAAGAGGCCAACAAAACTCCATGTAAGATCAAAGATGAATCGAAGGCAAGAGTTATGGCAGCATTCACCAACTGAAACAAGGAGACCGTCTATAACAGTCTCGGGAGATTTTGATGTCTTTTGGAGGCAGGGGATGAAACTATTGACGTTTTTATTGAATAAATTTACTTTTTGGTATTTAAAGATATTTTTATGTAATTTTGGTATATATATATATCTGTTAAAATTTGATGTCGGTGTTATTTTCCTTCTTACCTAATTTAGACTACAATTCAGCAATCGCATCCTGTATACACATGTATACCTTTCACTACCTATCTATCTATCTATCTATATATATATATATATATATATATATATATATATATATATATATATATATACTCATACACCTTTATCAAGTATTTAAAACTTTCTTTTTAGAAACTGTAGATTTCGATATCTTTTACGGATGGAGTTTCGTAGGTTTCCGTGTCTGTTTAAGTGAGTCATAATTAAACAATAATCAGAGAACTGAAAGTGAGCGATGACACAATGAAATGTTGGCAAAACCTGTGTTGGTCTAAAATTAATGATTTTATCTGTGGGATTATGTATGTGTAGAAGTTGGAAAGAAGTTATAAACGCAGAATCCCAGAACTTTAAATTTTTGAGTGTTAAATATTTTAAGTATTCAGGTTAAATTTAATTATTTTTTTATGTTTTAAATTTTTATCAGACGAGTATGGGTGGGTTTTTTTTTTTTCAACGGCATATCAACAGCTTATGGGTCATTTAATGCCGAAATTTAATTTTCCCTCGGAGATTTGGTATGTTTTTCTTTTTGCTATTAAATCTATTGCTAGAAATGTTTACTCTTACAATGTATCTTTACACTTTCATATTGTTTTGACCCCATTTTGTTGGTTCACTATTTGCCCATAGCTAGGTCCCTAACAGATGCTACCACTTCGGATCAGGGTGGGCTTGGGAACAACAGCAATTAAGAGGTGTTTCAACGCTCCTCAAAACTTCCTGATCGGAGGCCTTGCTGCCGGATGTAGTTTGTCGTCATACCCAGAGTTTATATGTCTGGACACACAGTCTAGATGATCTTATTCATTTTCCCCGCGATTTATATTTATTGTTTTTCTTCACCAGTATCATCACACACACACACACACACACACACACACACACACACACACACACACACACACACACACACACACATATATACATATATATATATATAAATATATATATATATATCGGTTTTGTAGTGCGTATTCAATTTATGTGACGTAAATCATTCAAACGAAAAACAAATACTGAAGCTAGTTATATGGCGAGAATCACTCTCACAAACAATATTTAATAATAAATTACAACCAACTTCGAATCTGTTAATGAATGGTGTGATCCTTGTTCATAAATTCCGGGTTTATCTGGTCTTATTTTTTGGTACGAGCCGGCTTTCCGTCGTTCCGAACGACCATCCTCAGGTAGACATATTAGTGTGTTTTTGTTAAACTCCGAATAGTAATGCGACATCGAAAGATATTGTGGTCCGAAAGAGGGCTTTTTCAGTAATGAGATATTGTTAAATGTAAGAATAATTTTGGAGCGCTGCAGACACAACGCTGAGGTTGAATTTTTTTAAATTTGAAAAATGTGCGTTCTTGTACTGGAGAAAAGTGGCATGAACTAAATTGTTCAATAATAATAGTATTGTCACAATATATATATATTAGGGTAGGTCGATTTTGGAACTGTAAAAAGAATAACTCGAGGAAAGTTGCAAAATAACGTCAAAAATTACTACAAAAAATATTTTTCTTCAAAACTTATTTATTTGAGGAAGCGAACTTAAAGACAAAATAAACTGCGATTTTTATCATCATATCGGTGTCACCAGAAACATGTGTATGTTAAATTAAAACCGTGTCTTACCGAAAAGAAAAGAAGAAAATAACGCTTAATAATGGATATTTTTAAGTTTATTATCTACTCTCTTAATAAATTAAATGAAATTACTAAAAATAAAAAATAATATACAGTGAAATATTTATTTTAAAATGCAAATAACTACTTATGAACGGCGTCTTTTTTTACTGGATATCGTTTCCGTATTTACCGGTACTAATTACCTCCCCTTGTAAGTTCGTTTTATCTTTGTTTACCGTTTACGCTTTTAACTATCACAAATATCTATTTTATTTTTCATCAAAATATACTTAACTATTTAAAAAAAATACAACTTTTATAATTATTGTAATTTGTCTATATTTTCAAAATTAGTGTGTTTTATTAAAAAGCCTGTTTACAAGCTAATTCCGGAACTAACTCTACTTCTAGGTAAATAAACATTACTTTTAATTTAATAATGCATTTCAAACTTTATTTTCCAATTTATTTTGAAAAATATTTTTGAGTAATTTCTGATAATACATATATTTGCTTTGTCAGAAATTTTAATAAAAATGGCAGGAAAAAGCATCCCAAAGAACCTAGCATACGGTGGAATTTTGATAAGGCTATAGCCTTATCAAAATTCCACGGTATACTGTTGAGTTGATCAGGGGTGATGTAGCTTCCAATCTTGGGGCAAGCCTTGCCAATGCATTGCTCTTGGATTTGAGGGCTATGGGCCTTCTTATCCCCAATATTAATATAAAAAGATATTTAAATAGATAAATGTAAAACTGATAGAGCAAAGGCTAAAGTGAAAACAAATGCCCATGAACAGCATGATGAAAACGCGGTAAATCTTTGCATTGCAGTTGATGGGAGAACTGACAAAGACACACTAATGTACAAGGAAATAGTGGAGGAAAATGGAGAGAAGACTGAAAAAAAAAAACAATAGACCAGAACGCCTTTTGACTGTCACAAAAATGACATATGAAAGTGAATATCTGACACATAGGGTTCTTCCTAATATTGGTGCAACTGGTGTGCTTCTTACTGAGCATGTGGCTGATGTTTTGCATGAATTCAACAGTGTGAGCACTATCAAGGCTATCCTTGTTGACAAATTCAGGCTGTGAAGGTGGTTTTGCTGCACCTCTAGAAAGAAAACTTAACAGAAATCTTCACACTATTGGTTGCTCCTTGCACCAAAATGAACTTTCGTTTAGAGCTCTTTTTAAACATGTAGATGGTACCACAAAAAACCCTGCCACATTCAATGGTCCACTGGGCACATTACGGGCAAATGATTACCATAATTTACCCCAAATATCATTTTCAGCTGTTGGTAGTCCTCTGGATTCTATTTTTAAAATTGAAAATGCAGATACCCTTAGTTGTGACCAAAGACTCCTTTATGAATATACAGTGGGTATTTCTAGAGGTAAGGTGGACTCTAGATTTGCATCATGGAAAATTGGTCTATTAAACCAGGCATGGTGGTTAACTTTCGGCATCAGTCTGATGTGTCTATGGACTCATGGTGCATACCCACGAAATATTTCAACCAAACTCCACATTTTAATAAATTTTATGGTGAATGTGTATGCCATTTGCTGGTTCGAAAATAAAAGAAATAACAAGTTCCACATTCAGCAAATGTATATTTTCAAAATGATCCAAAGGATTAGGAAGCAACCATATTAAATCCAACAGATCACATTGAAAAATATACAATACAATGCTTTGGCCTTACTGCCTAAAATATCTTATATGCAATGGTTTAAATCTGATAAACTGGAAGTGAGGGAAGAAGCTATAAAAAAGAATTTTGTCCATTAGGTTAGTAAATATTTATTTATATAAAACTGTCTAAATTAGTTATGCCGATTTATAGAATCATTTTAAGGATGTTGTTCACCATAAATATTAAAGCAGTACAGAGTGCATTTAAAAAAAAAATAAATCAAATTAATTTTTATATTCTTTCAAAAGAGGGGAGCAAACCAAGAAAAGATTAATAAGAATCACAACTATCAATTTTAAAGTTATGCACTGGACACAGTTAAAAGCTCTGTCATTAAGTGGAGTTTGTGAACAACCACTCACAGAAGAACTTTCTGAAAATGAACTTCGGGAATAATTATTAAAACGAAACTCGCGAAACGGAGTGGCTCTTGCAGCGTGTCTCACTGGCGATGGTTCGAGGTAATGCTTTCTCCATCATAGCGGCTGGCAGAGGATAGAAAAAAAAAATTGTTTATATTTACGTTGTTCTGGAATTGTCATCATTGGTCGACTGAACTTGCTTTGTTTCAATGACTTTTGTTTTGTTATTTTTATATAGTAATATATATTTATATTTTTCAAGTAAAATAAATATTAACGGCTTTTTTAGTGTATAAGTCTTCCGTCTGTATGAAACGAACATGTCTACCAGTTGACGTCTGGTAAAGGAAATTTAAATGTTACATACAGTTGTTTTGGCGAAGTTAACTGTAGCATATTATCACCTCTACTCCAGGCTTTCGACCGTGTGCCCAATGTTTGATGTCAGATGTCATCTAAACATGAGAAAAGTTAAAAATCAGATTATTTTCTGTTGTAAGAATCTAATCTTACAGTAATGATGAATCACTGACGTCGTCATTCGATAAACGCGGGAAAGCTTCTGATTGGCTATTATTAAATGGTACGAAGCTTGACTTGCCAGATTTACCCACACATTCTCAAGGCATGGAACGGGCAACAAATGAAGCTTCCCAATCTGTGTATGCCTTTGAAGCAAGGCACCAGCACATAATAGCAAAACCTTTGTGTCAGAAATTCAGACTATCAGTTTCGTCTGAGGGCTCTTATATGGAGCTGTTTGACTCTCTATATATTAAGCCCTATTAAACTATTCTTTATTTTTCCATATTTATTTGTTTGTTGTATTTTCATTCAGAACAGAAAAAGTTTTTTTTTTTTAATGTATTTAACTAATACTGCTTAATTCAGGAGGTAAAAAACAGCATTTCAAAGTCGTCAGAGATTATAGGAGACGGGGGCAGATTTTCAATTTGAATTTTACTTATAATTTCTTCATTTTATTTCATTTTGATAAAACAAAATAACAACATTCCCTGACTCAAATAGTGAAATTATTTGTTTTTTTTTTATCAATCTTTAGTCCAAATCTTGTAAAATCGTGGATTTTTCAGTGCATTTTTGTCTACGATCTTTGATGCCAAATGTTCAAAAAGTGTGAGATCTAATTTTTTGTATCAGTACTTAATAGGTCTATACACAACTTTCGGTACATTATTCTTTTTGATATTTAAAAAAAAATTGAAAAATCAACCTATCCTAATATATATATATATATATATATATATATATATATATATATATATATATATATATATATAAAGAAGTTATGGGTTTTTATTTAGTAATCCGACAGATATTATTACTTAAATGTTATTCTTAATGGTTACCCATCTTTGAGTAGACGCTGTGTTTATTTATTAAACACTATATGTATTTCTCTTCGTCAACTGGATTCGCGAAATCTTATTAAAGAATAATATGCTCTCTCCGACAGGATTCGAATTTGCTTCTCCATCAGCACGTGAAGCAGTCACTACATTCGGTGTACTTATACTGACTCATCTACGAAGTGTGTCACCGATCAAATCGAATAGTGCCTTATAAAATTAAATCTTTTTTAGACGATCGAAACATTTATATCAACTCATTTTCATATCCCAACGTAAACAAAGCAATTTCTAAAGATGTAATAATATTTTTAATCCGACATTCCGATATTTATTTATTAATCCGACAGGTTCGAATGATTTTGATCCAAAACGAAGAAATTGAGATTGGAGTGGTGATTGAAGCACCCTCCTGCGTCTATTCCAAGAATTAGCGTTTGTTGAGAGGAATTCACCAAACTGATTTGCTTATTGCCAATGGAATACGAATTAAAGGAAGATGATTGCGGGTCTCAGCTGAAAAGTGCTGGAAATAATGTATATAGTTTCTCGGTAAATTTGTCATGGAAATATTGGTGGAATAGGATCAAGATACTCTAACTTACACGTGGCTTAGATGCCACGATGTCTTGTCTTGTCGCCCGGTGGCGTCCGCCATTTGATATTTATTTGAAGCGCTGAATAAATATGATCCGCAGAGACGGGCAGGAAATCAACACCAGGATCTTGGTCTTTTCCAGGATCGGGATCCTTGCGTCTATCTAGCAATAAAATATCGATTGTCAAGTGAGTTTTTGTCTTGCGGAAAGGGGTGGTAGGGTAGAAAATAATTCATCACGTACAAAGCCGCGTAAACAGTTTTGAATTCTATTAACGTTGGAAATGGATGATTGAGCAGCCCCAGCGTAGATATGGCAACAGTATTCCCTTTTTTGTTGTTAATCTTGTAAAGATAGTGTAAGACGAGAGTAGTCAGCTACTTTCTGGAGCGTTAAAAGAAAACCACCATTTTTCCAGTCACTTTAGCGACGGTAAAACTTATCCAAATAGGCTTTCTAAGCAAGGAGCCTTATTGCAATTACAATCGTTCACCATGGCCGGCGAATAATTATGGTCTTCTTTTAGGATGAGGGAATGTTACTAGCTCGCTTTTGTAGGAATTGAATGTCCCAAGTCATCTGTTTCCCCATATGATCGGTTAGATCTTGATCAGATGAGAGATCAGATACGGGTACTAATTCTTAGTCAGTTTGGTCCGTTCTGGGTGCCCTCTATAGAAAGAAATAGCTCAACAAATGTGGAAATATCATTAGATCAGCCAACCATTCTAAGCTGAATATATCCTTCCAACTGTAGAATTTTCATTTTCATTTTTAAATTCAATTTAGTATAACGAAAAAACACCAAGAGAATTATTGGAAAAATATTTTTATATCCTAAAACTTAAAAAAAAAAGAAGTAATATTTATAAAGAGGGTTCTTTTTTCATATTCACACTTAAAATTTCTGCAAAGTGGCGTTAATATAAAATAGAGAGGGAGGAAGAAACATTTGAAAGATCTTTAAAAAATAATTTGGAATTGTTTACGAGATATTTCTATCGGTTTATTCTTAAACACTTTTAATACACAATTTTTCTATTCAGAGATGTTTGAAAAAAATGAGGCTTTATCATTTCACAATCAATGTATTTATTTTTTAATTTTATTGCTCACAAAATAGACAATAGCGACTTACGAAATATAACACGAGTTTGGAAGTATATATTATTCTATGATGTTTGTTGATTTGAGATGGGAGTAACAAAAAACGCCAAATCAAAAACAGTGCAATAAAAACGTAAATAGGAATGTTTGTAAAATTTACAATCAGATGATTTGCATTTAGTTGAAGTTGTATTCTCTTGATTATTTAAGTCTGTATTTGTTTATGTATTATTGATTGATGCTTTTTATTGTAACATTAAGTTGAGTCATAGATAATTTCGGTTTTTGTTTTTGAGCTCACCTCTTAATAAACTACAATTTTATTCAGTTATATATTCACTATTATTTCCAATGGCATGCTGCCATTTGACAGGAAGTTCTTCGACATACAGAAGAAGTCCTCAGATCCAAATGTCAGAGTAGTTTGGATATGAGGCCGGGTTCGGACATAATGTGACATATTTTAACAAAACATAAGAACTTATTGTAATTAATGAAAACTTAAGGGAATCACAAAAGTAAATACTTAGTTGCAATGTTTAAGGTTCAATAATTTCAATTGTCATTCTTATTTATTTTCTGATTTCGCTTACTTTTCGCTGTTTTAGCTTTTTTAAAAAGTAAGGGTTTTTATTTCAAATTACATGCACGTATAAATTCTATAGTACTGAACAAATTTAATTTCCATGATACATTCGTCTTTACATTTGACTTAACAAAAGGGAAATTTACTTTAGTCAACTAAATATTTTCTTGCATAAAATCTGATCACTATGTTTTTATATGTAGCATAATAATAATAAAAAGACTGCCGGTGATATTTATAAAGTATATGCCGAGTGCTGTAGAAGTAACGCCTTTGCTATGTATTAATCTTTATATAACAAAATAAATTACAGTTATTTAAGAAAATTTATAAGTATTATCAAAGCAACATGTGTTATGGTGATTTCTAAGCATACAGCAGACGTGACACAAGGCCGAAAGTATGGGGCACCCAGTGAGGATTGAACTCACTACGCTGTTATAATTGTTCGAGTGAGACAAACTTGGTAAACGTCAGACAATATCGAGGTGTCCCACATGATTTTTATCATTAACTATGTCACCTGTTCAAAGCACCGCTTCTTGTTCGATATAACTTCTGAGTATGATCAGAAACATTTCTACAAAATATTGGACAAATTTCTACACTAATTTCAGAAAATCTATCAAAAATTACTTGTTCAAATTCAAGTAAATGTTTTCATTTTGAACTTGTAAACATGATATCTCAGAACAGTCCACAAGAAAAGATCTGGTCGAGATATGCCGAGTGAATCAAACGTTTCTTGTTCAAATTCAAAAAATGTTTTCATTTTGAACTTGTAAACATATCTCAGAACAGTCCACAAGAAAAGATCTGGTCGAGATATGTCGAGTGAATCAAAAATGTCTTGTTCAAATTCAAAAAATGTTTTCATTTTGAACTTGTAAACATGATATCTCAGAACAGTCCACAAGAAAAGATTCTAGACCCAAAAAGAGCGTTAGTTTTGCCGCACCGTACATATGTCAATGAGGTATAGAAAGTTGATCCAAAATGGAATAGAATTATTTTTCGATAGAAACAATTTCAAATTCATTTAAGTGAAAGTGACGATGTAAAATCTGATACATAATCCGAAGGCTCATTGGAATAGAGGAAAGTTAACTTCCCAAACACAACAATGTATGAAGGAAGAGTAAAATATGATATGCTACGTGATATGAATACTCCTATCTTTCTTTTTATGTGCCATGTCCTTTCAGAACGTACGTGATCATGGCTGTCCATTTCCATCGATCCCTTGCAGATCTCAACCAGTTCTTTACCTCTGATTCCTCCCGCAGACCACGTTCAGTCATCCACTTGCTTAAGTCTGTCACGCGTTGTTTTCCCTTGTTTCTCTTTCACTCTATTCGACCAGTGAGTATCAGATTTTCCAGACCCTCCTTCCTCATTATGTGTCCCTGAAACTTCAGCTGCCTCTTTCTGATATTAAGTATAAGCCTCCTACTTGTTTGCAACCTCTCTATGATATCATCTTTGCTCGCACGCTCGGTCCATACTGGTTTGTTTTGGTTTAGTTTTGTTTTGTTTCACGGCATATCAACCTCAATGGGTTATTTAATGCCGACAACATTTTTAGGATAGATTCGTGTGAAAAGAATATGTATTGTTTGGTTTAGATTGGTTTGGTTTATTTTGTTTAATGGCATATCAACCTCTATGGGTTTTTTAATGCCGACATTTTTTATTGCTGGTAATATTTTGTTTTGTCAAACATCTGTTTCTTGTAATATTTTTCCTTCAAAATTGTATTGCTGGTAATATATTTTTCAAAAAATATTGCTTGTAACAGTTAAGTATTTAACCATAGGTGGGACACTAACAGGTGCTACCACCCTGGGTCAGAGTGGAACTGGGAACACCAGCAATTAAGAGGTGGTTCCACGCTCCTCAAAACCTGCTGATTAGAGGCCTTGCTGCTGGATGTAGTTTATCGTCTTACCCAGGACGACGGTCCATACTGGACAATTTCCTCACGAGTAAAGAGTATACCGAAGGCAACAGAAATGTAGATCTGCAAAAGGATGTTAAGAATAGAATGGGCGGAGCATATGAACAGCGAAGAAGTCTTAAGGAAAAGAGAACCGAAAAGGAAATTTTTGATGAAGATCAGAAAATGACAGTTGAAATTACTTGAACATATATTGGAAAGAGCACTTGGAGAATTTGACACTCGCATATTGAAATCAAGAAGAAAACGGTGAGTAACGATTAAAGAACTTCTCGTAGTCGAATAGATACACGAAGCGATAATAAAGGGACAAATATTGGTAAGAGTTAAGAATAATAAGAAGTAGTGGAGAATCATGATCGCCAACGTTTTGAAGGAACATTGAAATTAAAAATATGGAAAACCATAGCTAAGTCCATGAAAGATTTAGAATTGGACCTAACAATCTGACGAGAATTATTTGTAATGAAACAAAAGGAATGTTTGCGTAGGATTTCTTTTTCTCTGCAATTTTTTCACAGTTATGGCGCAAACAAATATGATAGCAAAGGAATAAAAAAAAAGGTTTCTCCGTACAAATAAAAAGTCAGCCACCGAGTTGCCTGAAATTATTTACCGCTAACAAAAAACAAAAACAAAATTGAACTCGAAACACTTTACAAACAAAGCTAAAATGATTCAGCGATGAAAACGGACTGGAATTTGAGATTCACGCAACGTTAATCGAATACCCGTGACGGCAAACTGAATGAC
>OZ038491.1:75402705-75432705 GCA_964036315.1 Acanthosepion esculentum | reverse complement strand
TTTCCGTTGTTTAATTTGGCAGTTCTTTTGTTGGAGTCATGATACTTTTCAATTACTTGTTTAGGACGTCAGCAAGAACTCTCTTTTAACTGTAAAAACTGGCCAATGCAGATTCATGATTCATCATTAAACATCACTTTCAGCCAATCATCTACTTGCTGTGATTGTTTCTCTTTCGCCCATTTTAATCTTATTTTCTTCTGATTGTGTTAGTGATGGTTTTCGTTTGGCTTTACTGTACGCAAATCCCATCTCATTCAGCCGATTTCATAATTCCGTCGCAACCGCTGACTTTTGTTTCGATCCATTTGTTTTTATGTACGTTTCCTATTTTCAATGCATATTATTTCTTTGCAGTTTCTATTCTGACGCTTTGATGTCTTTTATGGTCATCCAAAATGTTTTCCGTTTTTAGTCATTACATTTCTTTTAGATTTGCACCGAATTTTAGAAACAGTCAACTTAGAACAAAGAACATCTCTCCTTACACTCAACTGTGGATTGCCTTCTTGAATGAGTTTTGCGACCCTTTCAATTGCTTCAATTGACAATTCTTCTGTTGCAGCCATGAGCAGGTCAGCTAGAACTTTCTTTTAACTGTAAAACCATTTGTGTATCTAAACGTCTGTTGTTGTTTCCTTCTCTTTTCTTCTCTTTCTTCTTCTTCTTCATCATTATCATCATCATCACCACCATCGTCTTCTTCTTCATAATCATCATCATTATCATCATCATATTCTTCTTTTCCTTCATCATCATCATCATTATCTTCTTCATTTTTTTCTTATCCTTCATCATCATCATCATCATCATCAAAATCATCATCATCATCTTTTCTTTCATCATCATCATCATGATGATCATCATTATCATATTCTTCGTCTTTTTCTTTATCATCTTCTTCTTTTGCTTCATCATCATCACCTTCATCTTCATTACCTACATCATCATCACAGCAGCTTTATATTCTTCTTCTTTTTCTTCTTCTTCTTCTTCTTCTTCTTCTTCTTCTTCTTCATCATCATCGTCATCATTATATCCTTCTTCTCTTCCATCATCATCAGCTTTTTATTCTTCTTCATTTTCTTCTTTTTCTTCATCTTCATTTTCTTATCCTTCATCATTAAAATCATCACATTCGTCTTCTTTTCCATCATCATCATCATCATCATCATCATCATCATCATCATCATCATCATCATCATCATCATCATCATCTTTTTTATTCTTTTTCTTCTCCTTCTTCTTCATGCTGCGTACATTCATTACCCTTCCTCCTCTGACCCCAATTCCCTCTCGTTTTGTGGTAGTTATTGTCTCCGTTTAGCTATTCTGTATGTAAAACCTATTCCATTCTGCCGATGGCTTATAGTTCTGTTACAGAAATTGACTCCTGTTTCTATGCCTTTGTTTTTCATTTGTATATTTTCTATTGTCAAGGCATATTGATTTGAAATTTGTATCCTTAGGTTTTGCTATCTTTTATGGCCTACACGAATCTTATCCTTTTTTAACCATTCTATTTCTTTTATATTGGTACAAAATCTCTGAGACAACTGAGTGGGAACAATCAACATCTTTCTCCAAACACCACTGTATTCTTGAATGGGTTTTCCATTGTTTCAGTTTTCTTTTGTTGGCGTGTTTTTTTTTTTCAATTAGATTTACCCAACTATTTCTTGAGGTCGGAAATAATTCTGCAGACTGATTTGCCTATTTAAGCATCTGCTGGTTTTTGGTTCAGGAATGCAAATTACAAGATCATGGCATTTTTCCTTAATATTGTTTTTTTTTTCATCATATTTTCCACTGCGTACCTCGGAAATTAATTAGATCATTAATTTACATCATTCAATCAGGTTTATATTTTATGAAACCAGAAGGTTCAGACATTAAAAAGAAATATTTTGCGTCTTATCTGCGATCGGTTATTTCACAGGTAAATAAAATAAAACAAGGTGAACATCCTTTAATTATGCTAGTTCCACAATTTTTGACAGGGGTTATAAATGCTGGAAAAATCGTCGACTTATTCTATCCAATCGTAACTCCTTCTGACACTATAAATCTTTAGAAGGAGCATAGACTAAAATAGAAATGTCGTGTCCATATATTGGTCGAAGAAGTTGAGTTTCAGTTACCATATTTAATAGGGTTCAAGAGCTTTTATACAGTCTTGTGGATGGAGACAGAATCTTAAATGCCACAGTCGCAACGTTGTAAACTTCCCGCTGCTCTAACTATTTTTTTCGCATAGTAAATGTTCCGATTGGCTCGGTTCATTAGTTTTGCCAGTTCAGACCTTTAGAGGACTTACAAGTCGGTAAAGCGCACCGTGCTAAATGGTTGGCTCCCACTTTTTGGAAGGGTTCTGGTTCAATTTTTGTCGGAGAGAGCAAATACGCACGGCGTATAGAAACGGAGGAGGAGGATGTGAAGAAGAAAAAGAAGGGGGAAAAGAAGAAAAGAAACGTTATTAGAAATGTATCGGTGGGGGCTTAATTGAAATGTACCATTCTTTTTTAAATTAACTGATATTAATGGTCAAAATAAAACGTACATAGGATGTACTGAAGTCACTTTCAAACGTAGATGTTACAATCATAGTTCGTTTTTCAAGCTAGTAAATTTTAGGAGCTTTAACAAACTAGCTAACAGTGTTTGGAATTTAAAAGATAAAACAAGAGGTATCCGATTGTAAGCTGGAAAATACTTAAAAAGTAGAAGCCTTATAACAACCACAACAATATTTACAACCGCTGTCAACAGGAAAATTAGCAATTATGACATTTTCGGATCTAAAGAATATTTTAAACCAGAAAACCGAAGTCTTGAGTCCTTGCTTACATATTAGGAAATTCCATTTAAGCACATATGAGACTGGATAAAAAAATGTTATATTTCAATTAACCCCCAACCGTTACATTCACAATATCCTTGCTTTTCTTCCTCTTCCCCTTATTGATCTTCTTGTCATTCGCATCCACTTCTTTTCTTCCTATCACACCCAACATCGTGTGTTTGTTTATTTATTTTCTTAAAAAACAATATAAGGTTCATTAGATTTTTCTGAATAAAGCGTTAAGAGGTCATTTAATAAACATTGCCTGAGGAAAACGTAAGGTTGAAACCAAGGTAGCGGATTCAAATGACCTCCTGACTTTTAAAGTTAAATAATGTTACTTTTTCACACGCGTATTGACCACTTATTAATACTACACTTTCCTGCTCGGTTTCAACTCTGACCATTACCCATTTATGAGTTTATATATATATATATATATATATATATATATATATATAAATATAAAAGTGGACATGGAAGTCAGCACTTAGAGGCGACAGTCTGTTTCATGCTAGTGCAATCGTCAGGCGATTGCACTAGCATGAAACAGACTGTCGCCTCTAAGTGCTGACTTCCATGTCCACTTTTATATTTACACACGCTCTATCTCTGATATTGAGCACTTTACCCCATAAATATAGCACACTTTAAGACTATATTTCTGCATATATATATATATATATATATATATATATATATATATATATATATATTATGTCTGAGTTTATTTCTGAGTTTATCTGTCCTGACCAGGCATCTCAGCTTCAGTAGCTTTCCATTTTCTCCAGTTCACTAAGTAAGTTAAGAGTTTCCCCTTTCCCTTCTTGCTTCGGTCTGTCCTTTGAGTATCAGAGTTTCTAAGCCCTCTTTCCTCATTATGTGTGCTATAAATTTCAACTGTCTCGACCTGATGATAAGTATAAGTTTCCTTTTTGTTTCCATTCTCTCTAGAACATTGTCGTTGCTCACATATTCTATTCTTGACATCCTCATCATTCTTCTGTAGAACCACACTTCTGTTGCTTCACTCCTTCGCATTTGACGAGAATGTACAGCATTCACAGCCATATAAGAGGACAAATATTGTGCAACATTTTAATACTGTTTTCTTTGTTTCTAACCAAGTTTTCCTGTTTCTTAATACTCTGCTTAGCTTTTGGAATGCATCGTTGTCTACCCCAGTGCGCCTTCTAATTTCAGTATCGTATTTTCCGTCCTCTATTAGAACTCTTCCCAGATATTTAAATTATTTTACTTGCTTGATTTTGCAATCTCCCATTTTTAAATTACATTCGGGTCTCACCCTTTTACTTATTACCATGCATTCTGTCTTTTTGAAATTGAATCTTAATCCTTTCTGCTCGCTTTCCATCAGTAACTTCTGTGGGAGTTTTTTTTTATAGTTTTCTTTTCGTGTCTGTTATCAACATTGTGTCATGTGTATACCTTATATTGTGGAAGTCAATAATGAATCGTGCTAGGACTTCTATTTCTCGCAGAATCGCCTCGCTGTATACGTTAAATAAGTCTGATGAGAAGACATATATTTTGTCTTGCACAACTCTCTATCTTTGAAGATCTGCTGAACTCATTTTCTATACGTATGCCGGCGGTTTCCTGCCAGTATAAGTTCTTGATTATTCTAATATCGTTCCTTCATATATTCAATGTTGGTGGGCAGTTCTATCAGGCCTTTGGGGAATAGTTTATTGAATGCAGTTGTCTAATCTATAAAACACAGTTACACGTCCTTCCCCATTTATACTGGTCTTTCTGATAATATTCTGAGCATAAATATCGCGTTCCTTGTTCCAGTGTCTTCGACGAACCTGCACTGTTTTTGTCTTATATTTCGATCTGATTGTGCTGCGCATTCTATCCATCGGAATTCGGATATCTAAGTTTTGTTATATGGCTCATTCGGCTAATTGTCCGATGGAGTTCACATTAGTTTGCACCTGGCTTCTTATGCAGTGTAATGAAAATAGATATCTATAGGCCATCCGTTATATTATCACTGTTGTAGATTTGATTTCTTTTATTTCTATAATCTTGTCTATACTGAAATCATCTAAGATTGATAATATCTCTATTACAATTCCGTCTGGCCCTACCCCTTTGTTTCTATTCAATTTGAGCTGTGTACACATTCTACTTCAGATTTTAATATTTCTGGTCCGTTGATATTTTTGTGCGTTGTCGGTTGTTCGGTTAGGGACTCAAATTCTTTCTAAGGTTTAGAGTATCTTTTTGAGGAGACGGTATATCCGTGCCAAACAAAATACAATTCAAAACATTATTATCATTATTATTATTATTATTATTATTATTATTATTATTATTATTATTATTATTATTATTTAAATACAAAGTAACTTGATTTTCTCAAAGGAATACTGAAAGAGGAATATCACTATTCAATATTTAATGTTAGTCCTCCAGAACAATTTAAGTCCAGTCCCAGTAGCCATTTCCCCCCAGCAATACCTATCTGGTGGGTCCTTATTTGATGTATGAAGTTTGCCCAAAAGTGTGAGTACCGAGAAGGCTGGACTACTTCGGTCTCTGGTCTCATGTTCCCTTATTAAACTGTGACTTGCGTAAAATGCCGTACAAGTTTGGCGTTCGGGAATATATCATCGCTACCCGACAATATTTTCTTGGATAAGTGTGCTCTGGGTTATACACATAAAATATATTCATTAATGTCTGGCTTCTCGATTCCATGTATTTACAGCCGAAAGTACTTGTGTATTTAAGAACGACCTTATACAGCTTATAATATTAAAAAAACGATGATCATAACATTCACCGAGTGATTATTAGGTTAATGCATCTTTAAAATTTTGTTAGCCAACGTATTTCGCCATTTTATATCATTAACTTGACTAATTTACTTTTTGTATGGATGATTCATTTTAATATATATATATATATATATATATATATATATATATATATATATATATATATATAATGAAGAAGCATGGATAAAGAAAGGTGGGATCTTTGACACCAAAATGGGAAGCTTTGACGGTGCACAACCTGTGAAATGATAGGTATAAACTTACTACATGAACGAACCAAAATAATAGATAGAAATAACACAGGAATCTACAGGGACGACGGTCTCATAATCTTAAGACACTGTAACAAACAAAACACAGACAAAACTAGAAAAGCAATAATAAAAATATTTCAAAAATAACGGATTCCACATAGATATAAAAACTAACCTAAACGAAGTAGATTTTCTAGATGTTACCTTCAACCTAAGAAAAGGCGCATATAAACCATACAGAGACCCAATGATAAACCACTCTATATACACACATCTTCCAATCACCCGCCTTCTATAATCAAACAGATACCAAAAACGATTAACCGCAGGCTTTCCGAGAATTCATCCAATTAATCCATATATAACAAAGCTAAGAAAGACTACGAAACAGCCCTAAAATAGTGGATTCCAAGCAGCACTCACATACTCAACACAGAACACAAAAAAGGTCAACAGGAAAATAAATATCATATGCTTCAACCGACCGTACAGCAAAAACGTAAAAACAAACGTAGGAAAATATTCTTCAAACTCTTACACAAACACTACACAAAATATTCAACAAAAATACAGTAAAAATCGGCTAAAGTTGCACCGAGAACATGGCACAAATAATAAAAAAGCACAACAGGAAAATTATCAACAAACGACACGAACAAATTAAACCCACGCGTAACTGCAGAATAAAGTAAGAATGTCCCTTAAACGGTAATTGTTACAAAACAACGTAATCTACCAAGCCACGATAATGTCACCAGATAATGAAGAAAAATTATACATATGAGTAACTAAAGGACCATGGAAACAAAGAAATTATGCACACAAAACATCTTCCACAAATAAAAAATATGCGAACAGCATAATGCGTTCTAAGTATATCTGGAAAATTAAAAACAAAACGTACATCACACCAAAAATATCTTGGAAAATAAGGAAAAGATCATCAGCCTACAACAACCAATCCAAATCTTGCAAACTTTGCTTGGAGGAAAAAATTTCCTATCATTACCTTCCCAGACAAAAATAAATTATTAAATAAAAGATCCACGCTCCTTTCAAAATGCAGACATGAAAACAAATTTTTACTACGTTACTTAAAAATCGAAACTGAAAAAAACTAAAATAAATAAATAAACAAAATGACAATAAAATAAGTAAAATAAATTAACCCAAACAAATTACCAAATCACACCCGTTAGAATATACGAAATAGAATAATTAAATAAAAAATAAAAAAACAAAATCAATGAACCCGAATAAATAAAGTAAATATAAACAAACCATTACGACGAAAATATTAGTTAGACTATAAAAATCAAACCAAAAATCGGACGAAAAAAATTTGGGGTTATATAATGATTAAAAAATACTACGTTACTTAAAAATCGAAAACTGAATGTAAAGATTAACAATCAACCAACGTGATAAAGTTACTAAAGCCTATACCGAAAATGGACGTTCAAATTTATAAATTAGCAAAAAATGCACACCAAACAGTGACGTTTTATAGATGCAGTGGCTTTTCAACAATCTTCCTTGGATTTCCATCAACCCAAATGCGACAATTCTGCTTATTAACGAATCCACCAAGATGAACATGGGCTAAGATGATTTTTTGCAAAAAATCTTCATTAGCTTGTCTTTGCTCGTGCACCAAATTAACGAATGTATGGCGCTCCGGGTGGTCAGCAGGTTTCAGTTTTTCCGTCAAAGGAATTTTGTAAACGTGTAGGGACAAATCTTTTGTCAAAATTCGATGTAACGTTGTTGTGGAGAGGTTCAATTCCTGTGTGAGATGACGAATAGCAGTATCTGAATTTGCAGCCACATTCTCGTGCACTGCGGCAATGTTTTCAGCTGAACGGCGTAAACGAGCACGCAATGGTGTTTTCACACCTGCCACCGACCCAGTTTGAATTTACGAACAAATTTTCCAATTGCACTCTTGGTTGGGCGATTATGTTGACCAAAAAAATCGCGAAATGCATTTCTGTTTGAACGTCCATTTTCGTAATAGGCTTCGATGACTATAACACGTTGATTGATTGTTAACCATTCCATGGTTGAAATCAACAAAAACTTAAGTTTTTAAATCTGAAAGTAAAAGAAAAAAAAATCATTAGACGCTTAAACTTAATTCACATTTAAAATCAGTCCAAGTGATTGGAACACTCTTTATAACAATCTTATACATTTTCAATAATACGTTTTAAATAATGAATTTTAAAAACTTTAAATAGTAAATATTAATTTCATAAAATAATAAATATGAATTTTGAATAAGAAATGTTGAATAATATAAGTTAAAAATATATAAATGAATGTATTGAAACGATAAATTATATGTTTTTACAAGTTTGAATAATACTTTTTAAATAATATATTTATTAATTTTAAATAAATTCATAAATTTCATGTTTATGAAGTATGTGAAATGCTCACACTATTTTAGAGCCGGAAGTTTGTACCAAGAATTAGTTTGAAGTGCTGTAGCATCGACGTTTTTATGCGTGAAGCAAGCTTCCACTTTCTTCAGCCTGAGACAATCAATGCTTGAAGGATTGACTGCATTCTATTGTTTTCAAAAGCATTTGATCACTACGTTTTAGTTGGTGCCACTTAGCCAGAGATCATCCCGATATGTAATTATTTTTGCTGATCGCAAGGCACGATTTCAGATGCATCAGTGGATGCAGACGAAGGAGGAGTGAGTGTGTTTGTTATTTGTTTGTTTGTTTTTTTTATGTGTGGAAGAAAAAATGTTTCTTTAGATTGGATTGGCGCTGAGCAGATTTCAGTGGAAAACACGAAGGAACGGTGATCGCGTTGGCTGGCCCTTTCTGTGTATGTTTGTGAATGTTTACTAATGTGTTTCGTTGCTGAGTGGGTTTACTCTTGTGAACGATAATGTATTGGCATTTTAGCGTCTCAGCAAATATGCATGCATGTATTTTCATTTGTATATTTGATCGGCTGTACGTATTGCATTCAGACCTTGCGGCTATATGTAACTGAAATTTTTGTACACATATAGGACCATATTCATGCATTTGTTTAAGCCTATATGCTTGAAATGGCGCGTTTATCAAGAGACGTGCATACGTCTATATAAGCGGGATTTTTTCACTATTTTAAACGACCCGAGAACGTTTGTGCGTCTGCAGAGCAACATGTTTGCGTACATGTATCTATGAAAGTTTACTTGTGTTTGCGTGTTTAATTTCCTATTCGTCTTTCTCCGCATTTATTTGCCAGATTCTGCACGGGTGTGCGCATGTGCAGTAGTGTGTATAATTGTTTGCTCATACGTATTAATTTTTTTTTTTTCAGGGAAACAAAACTGATGGTAATGCATTTAATTTTTGTCTGTTTAACTTTTACGAATTATGATATTTGGCTTGAATAAAGAGGGCAAAACCGAGAAAAGCTGTTCGAAAGTGACAAGATAAAAAGAGAAGATTGGAAAGTGAGGAAGACTGAACGGTGGCGGATCGAAGAAGGGGAGTACGAATATTAAAAGAAAAAGGGAGATAATCGACAATAAAAAAGATTAAAAGAAAAGGGAGATAATCGACAAAAAAGCGGGAAAAGAAGGGAGAACCTAAATTTGGAAAGAAATGCGGATATCTAGGATGGGAAGGAAAATTAAAGGGAGGGGTATAAATAATGGTAGCGAAATGAATTTGAAAGCCGATAGAAGGAAAGGAAGATGAGGCTGTTATAAAGAGGGGGGAAGACTATAAATTTAGGCTAAGCTATGGAACTGCTAAAAAAAAGAAATCTTAAATGCTTAATAAAAGACAATATTAAATTATTGGGGAATAAATAAATAAAAACTGTAAAAATAAAGGGCAAAGCACATAATCAGATAAAGCAGGAAATAAACTGAAGCATCGTGCGCAATCAGGCTATAAAATATAATAGAAACATAAAACTATTCTATCGTCTGCCTTTTAGCCGACTTACATATTCGATTATGACGCCTATGGTTGGTGTTCAAGATTAGCTATGAAGCAAAATACTAACTTCATTACGTCATAATTGTTAAGGTTTCGTGTTACATAATCAATCCATGTTAATTTCATTTTACACTCATTCATACTAAACTTTTATAGGCTTTATCGGCACCCGCTCGGATTAGAGAATTGGAATGGTCATCGTCTCTCCTTATTACCTTACTCCCCCGCCCCCATCCCGGTAGCGGTGGCAGAGATGGATGTGAAGGCCCCCGTCTACTCCTGGAGAGTCGTCAGCAGGAGTCACATAGTAGTGAGGGTGCTGGACACGGCTGTGCGAGTTGGACCCTCCTGACAGCACATCGCAGATCCTCTTCGTGTTGACGGTTGAGGTCCACCGTGGCCTTACGCTAGGACGGCTGATATGCAGCAACGGTTGCAGAGACCATGTTGACCTGTGCCATGAACCTTTCAACTGAGCTGCGTAGCCTCCAAACAGGATGATACGTGGGAAAGATTCTGGACACGTAACCGGCCCTGTGGAAGCGATGATAAAGGATGGTAGCCTCTATGCTGTCTATATCAGAAGTGGCCAAACTTGCTTAATATAAGAGCCACATACGATAAAGTTCAGATGTTTGAGAGCCGCGAGACATGAACAAAATTTGCACAAACGTTTTCGCTACATACACATTTGATACAAAATTCTTATATAAATATTAAGAAATGTAGGCAATAATATTTATTCATATATTCAGTTTTTTAAACTGTTAATTTTTATTGGTTTCAGTAACCACAAATTACACATATACATACCAGATGTTTCCCCGTCCTGGGTATGACGATAAACTATATCCGCGTCCTGGGTATGACTATAAAATACATCCGCGTTTCTGGGCATGACGATAAACTACATCCGACAGCAAGGCTTCTGATCAGGAAGTTTTGAGGAGCGTGGAACCACCTCTTAATTGATGGTGTTCCCAGGTCCAATCTGATCCGTGTGGTATCAGCTGACATAGTCCTAGCTCTGGGCAAATAGCTATGAAATTATAAAAAATAGATTTTAATACCAGCAACATTTTTTTGGGAAACATTATTACCAAAAATACATTTATGGAGATGAAATGATTCCCCACCAAGACATTATTAACAGCAGTAGAATTTTAAAAAAGAAAATATCAAGGGCAATATATTTTTTGAAAAGCAAATTATCAGCAATACATTTTGTGACAAATATTATCGGCATTAAGTAACCCATTGAGGTAGATATGCCGTAAAAGAAAACAAACCAAACAAAACTAGATATTTTCAAAGCATTGGCTGATAATTGTTTAAATTATACTGAGCGTATTTAATACGTTCATGAACTACAGAAATTTACCTTTCATATTAACTGTGATGAAAAAATGGACTCAGCCAACATATTTTCAGAAACCGCATATTTAAGTGTCGTATGTGGCTTTCGGGTCGGGATTTGAGTTCCCTTGGTATATCCGCTTTATTATCATGAGGACAGAAAATAAAATGACATACATAGGATCTATCGAAAGCACGAGCGGCAGAGGGGAAAACCATGTCACCTCCATAACGTGCTAATGTAAATAAATAACAACACAGGCTTTGGAAGACACTAGAATGACCCACTTAGCTATGAATGATAGAATGTTGCGGAAAGCTATGATCGCTTCCGTCCTGAAGGGTCAAGTCATATAGATGAAGAGAGGAAATTCGAAATTGCGTCGTCATCTTAGTTGTTATACCAACAAGGATTCTGCCCTTGTACTCTCCGGTCGTCTTCCGGTGTCTAGGTGATTTTCTCAGAATTTAAAACTTTAATCATTCCGCGGGGCAGATTTTTTGTTATTTCTTTGAAAGTATTTCATAACGGTTAATACCCGACATTTTTATTCGTATTTTGCGTCGCTTACCAGCTCCTTCAAAATAAAGTAAACACGCGATATACAGCGCTAGCAAACCCAAGGACTGCACTTCCGACTGCCAGGGAATTAGATACAAGGTGTGATAATTCTTAAGAAAGATTTATTGAGCTTCAATGGGGAGGTACGGTGAAACCGATTGTTTATAGTATCTAAGTGAGAGAGAGTTCTTCATTTAAGGGAGATAATCGCCATAGAGGGAGGTAACTTCTCTTGAGCGGTACCGCACTTGACATATTTTAAGCAACGTCTCTTAGACGCGTGCACTAATTTATAGCCTTTTCCGTTCGATTCTTTACTTGCTTGATCGATTTATTTGTTTTTACGGATCATCAAACTTTTTGTACCCGAATATATCACTGGGTTGTAAGGATAATTCTTTTATTTGTGAGGAAATACTGCATTAACGATTTTTTCTGAATATAGTTATAACTTTAAGATAGAATTTCTACTACTTATTTTGCATCCTACAAACCTCTTTCCCAGAGACGAAACCTTAATAGCCTCTCGTTAGACTATCGGTTTTTCCATGGCAATGGTTCAAATGAAATATATTTCTTAGTTCCATCAGTTCAGGTCTTCACAACTTGAACCTACTAAACCAAGTACACGGCAACAATTCATCGTCATTCTCATAGTCTTTCGCTGGTTCCACTGTTAAAACTATGACTTTGTGTAACAGTCAACTGAGAATATTCCCTCTCGATCACTAAAATCATAAAGTCTTCAAGTTCAGGGGCCACAGTTATGTATTCTACACTTCCTCTTAATATGCCCTTCCTAACTGCCCCATTTACGCACTTCAAAGAAAATAATTCAGTCACACTCTATATTGAGAGCGTCTTGGACTATATATTGGAAACAGCTTTCCAAAAAAAAGTACCCATATCTTCGTTGCTTTCTAGTTTCGACTGTTGAATTCATTCTTCTATTAGGTTTAGATTCACTGAATTTCGACTCCTTTATTCCATAAACAGGAGTAAACATTTTTATTTCCATTCGTTAAGCTTAAGGATATCCCTTACCACTTAATTCTCGATAGCTAATTAACAAATTCTTGAGTCGAAAGACAAACATTTAAAATAGTCTGGCTCAGTGGAACGAAGCAAATATATAGATTAACTGATACGAGTTATCTACCCTTGCATTTGGCAGATAACAAGAACAATCTGACGCTGTGGATTGAATAAAACGTTCGTTTCGAAATTACAAGTATGTTATTGATAGGCACTTAAAGAAGGCTGGACAGTACAAAAGGAGAAAATATCTGTCCATATTTATGAGATGAGGTATTGAAATTATTTGCATTGTTGTCCACACTTTTATTGCCCTATTCACGACGTTTCGACTGTTGTAGGCTCCGGCCTTCTCCAGGTGATTGGAATTTCGAACTGAACCCTTTAGTTCGTCCACTGGGGTAGACTGTTCTTGTTCCCCGTGCCATGCCTCCTTTAGGTATCTTAGTTATCTGCATTTTAATACAACTCACCAATTTTCTCGTAACCAGTGCAGTAGCCAGGTATTGAACTCACAGCTCGTTGAGTCAAGTTACCGGATCCAAACAACGCTGTTATCCACTGGTCCATTTGTCCATGAGAAGAGTTGAGTTAAAGGGAGATAATTGAGACATTCGGAAGAGGTATGGCACGTAGATCTAGAACAATCTACACGGGTGGACGAAATAAAGGGTTCGCCTCGAAATCCCAAACAGCTGAAGAAAGCCAAATTGTACAAAAGACGATAAGTTGTGAATATGGCAATAAAGATGACGACAAGAGTCCGAACAATGTAAGTAATTTAAATGAAGAACATTTGTGATAATTATAACCAAGCCCTAGATGCTGGGCCGGGAAAAATCCGTGTATAAGAATAGGTAAGCATCCCAGAAATTCAGGCAAAAATTAGCTGAACGGAGCAAAAATCAAAATATTTTCACATAAAAATCCATACTGACAAAAATAGATTAATAAATGAACAAATATTAAATTGCAGAGGCTGGAATATAAGAGACGTCAAATGTTTTTTTTTCTTTTTTTCGGAAGAGAGATGTGGAAAAAAAAATTTCTAGAGTGTATAAATAAGAAAAAGTCGGAATTAAACAAAGAACACCGGGTTTCGGTAGGATGGAAATTCGGCAGGAGGAAAGAGGGGGAAGATGAAATTATCGTTGAAAAGAACAAGAATAGAATTATTATTTTTTTTTAAAATACCAAGGTAAAACTGAAAAAGAAATGTCGCTGTTGTTCTTTTTCTTTTTACTTAATTTAATGTTCTGCGTAGATATAGAAAATTGAAAGAGAAAGATTAAGCACCGATGAAAAATAATGAAACGAATTGAATGAAGAAAGAATAATTGGAGAAAGACAGTATGAATAAATGATACACATACACCCACACTGATTTCTTCAAATAATCAATTTTTGTTTCTTCTTTTTTAGCTTAAGTTGCGCATTATTGGGCCACATATATATATACACATATATATATTTACACACAGATATATATATATATATATATATATATATTTACACACAGATATATATATATATATATATTTACACACTGACATATATATACATATATATATATATATATTTACACACACACGCATACACACACACAAAAACACACACACATATATATATATAAATATATATATATATATATGTGTGTGTGTGTGTGTGTGTGTGTGTGTGTGTGTGTGTGTATGTGCATGTATTTAGGGTGCTGAATAAAAAAGCGGTAAGTTCAGAAATAAATTTATTTAGATAGCACGCACACACACACACACACACACACACACACACACACACACACACACACACACACATATATATATATATATATATATATATATATATATATATATATGGGTGATCAATAAAAGAGGCGGTAAGTACAGAAATAAATTTATTTAGCTTGCAATCACACACAGACACATACACACATACACACATAATATATATATTTATACACACACAAATACATATATATATATATATATATATATATATATATATATATATATATATATATATATATATATATATATATATATAAGGTGTCCAATGGTAAATTTAGAAATAATTTTATTTCTGAATTTACCGTCTATGATGATTGATTTATGGAAAAAACTCAACAGTCATCATAGACCTTCGGATTGTTTTCCTGAGGGTTCACCACAAAGTTGTAATCTTCAGTTCCACTTCAATGAATCAATACCGACGATGCTACATCCACGGTTTTGTAAGCCATTTAGGAGTATACTTCTTATACAATAATCCATAACATTCAGATCTCGGTTCCTAGAGGGACACTGAGATGGACCAGTGCGTATTTTCTCGCAGATTAAATTTGCCGCTTTTTTTAATCCCACCCCCCACGATATATATATTTAATCATTTTATCCTAAGCAAGGCTTTAATATCGCTAAGACGCAAGGTGTAGTAAAAGACTGATTAAAGATGCGAGGAAAAACATGGTCGTCTCATTCTACCCCCCCTCCCAGAAATCAACTGATTTCTTCTGCTAAAGTTTATCATTGTAAAAGTCTGCCTAGACCCAAAATATTCTTCTTATCGAGTCGTTACACTACAGCCATCCATTGATACACACCGTGCCTTATCTCGGGTGCTTCGGTTTCATGGTTGTTAAATGTGCATACAGGGACCAAAACCTGTTCGTAGGTGATTCAGGCAGGTCTAGAAGGGGCAGGTGTCACTGGAGCCAGTAGGGAGGGATTCTGAAGGCCAGTGAGTCGTGGGGGGGCTGTTTTCCACGTTGTTAATGTGGCTGTACCACAGGGACAGACGCTGACTAGGAGCTCTGTTGTTCATTGGTTTGACCTAATCGGGAAAGCTGTGTCTTGAGCCTCTGGTATGGAGATTCTCAATCCACACTTTCCAGCTTTGACAGGGTTCACAAACTTTTTCGCCGTCTCGTAGGAGATGAATCATCGTCTACTCTGAAATCTATATTCAACAGATAGAATCAATCAAGATTATCACGACTCAATCTCTATTTTGATGGCAAATGTTCAGATGGGGTCTATTTTGTAGTCCCACCAGTTCAAACCATTACACCTAGCACACCCCATACTGCTTCTACGTAGGTGAATTAGACTAATTACTTCCATATTCGAATTTTAAGGAGGACTTTCTCCCAGACATCTTATGCCCCAAGTTCTTCCTGGCGTCATAGGTTTTCCAAGTAGGCCTCTACGCGAACGACACTACTATTTACACCTGCTCTAGAAAACAAATCTATTGTCGCTGACAAAACTAACCTGGCCGTTTGTCTCGAAAAGGACCTCCAGTCGGTTGTGAACTGGGACAGGAATTGGCTGGTTAACTTTAATGCCTCAAAAACAAAAGTGCTCGCTATTACTCCCCACAGAGAACCATCCCTGCCCCCCCCCATTAGAATGTCTGACGCTCAACTCCACGAGAGCACCTCTTTGCGACTGCTCACATTGACTGCTGACCTGAGATGGAACAAATACTTTGAGTCAATAGCTTCGTCCACCGCATGGATAGTTGGCTCCCCGTGCCGCGCCAGGAAATTTTTCTCGCCAGAGTCGATCCTTCAAATCTATAAATCAGCCATTCGCCCTTGCATGGAGTATTGCTGCCATATATGGTTTGGATGCCCTTTTGTTTGTCTCAAGGTTCTTTATAAAATACAGAGACGGATATGCAATGCAATTGGCCCTGATCTGGCATCTCGTCTGCAGTCGCTCTTTCACAGACTAGCCGTCACCTCACTCTCTCTTTTTTACAAATACTTTCATGGTAACTGCTCCCGATGAGCTGCTTTCGCTGGTTCACAGACTTCATGAATTTAACCGTTCTACGAGGCTGGCATTTCGCTCTCACCCTTTCACTGTTGAAACTGTTAAATGTATCAGTCTCTTCTACTCCAATAGCTTCATGCCTCGCACTTCTCGCCTGTGGAACTCCCTGTCCTTTTCCTGTTTCCCTGATAGCTATAATCTCCAACTATTCAAATATAATGTCAACCGACGTCTCCAAATGCCTTGATCTATCCCCCATCCTCCTCTTCAACCTTCCTCTATCAGTCCCAATTGCTCTCGCTCCAGTTGTCTGTAACCCCTTGCGTGCTAGTGGCTTCCCACCTTGCTCGGGGTGAAACGCTTAAAAAAAAACAAAAAACAAAAAAAAACAAACAAAAAAAAGAATCGCTATTCTGCGGAATAGACAACCGCGCGAATATTTGTATAGACTCTATGTTAACCACTTCAAGTCAAATACTAATCGTTACCTATCCACAATATTCTCATAATCTTCTTTTCCTATTTGGCTTTTCGATTATACTACTCGCAAATCCAAGCTTCCAGCACCTGGTATTCCCCAGCGGCTAACAATATAGATACTAACCAAGCTGCTTAATTTCTGTGATCATACGTGAATAGGAGTTTGAACGTGATGTGACCGTAAGACAGCTTATAAGAAAACGGTTAATATTACAATAACAACCATTGGATACTATTTTGATTTATACTCAACCAGGTTAATATTACAATAACAACCATTGGGTACTATTTTGATTTACACTCAACCAGTGCCAAAAGCAACATTTTTTGTTTTAGAAATGCACTCTTTGTACCGAATTTATTCTTTTTCTAAGAGTTCATAAATAATTTGAGCTAAACCGTGCGTCTGATCGCGAATAATTAGAGATAACAATAAGGAGGCTGTCACTTCATACATATTTTAAAAGCAATTTACAGAGTAAATAATAAACGTATTTTTACGTGTTTACAAATCAACGCTTCCGCTGTTGCGAGAGTTCCGCGTGCCATCCAACGAGATTTAAAAGAAAAAACATTAATATATATTCACTGAACGCAAATTGGTTCTTCTTCTTCTTCTCCTCCTCCTTCTTCTTCTTCTTCTTCTTCTTCTTCTTCTTCTTCTTCTTCTTCTTCTTCTTCTTCTTCTTCTCATTCTTCTCCTTCTCCTCCTTCTCCTTCTTCCTCTTCTTCTTCTTCTTCTTCATTGGCACATCACGTTTAAACGCCGCGTAACGTACGGCCATTTGTGTCAAGCAACGTCGAGACTACTCAGTGCATAGATGCGTGACCGTTTGGGTATATCAGGTACTGTAAGCATGGACGTGCTGGTGGCGTAGTGGATAGTGGCTAGAAATTGGTAATCAAAGAGCCGAGTTCCAATTCCCGTTAGGTTCGTTATATTCGCAAACGCGCAAATACTCTTGGGAAATGTATCAATTGACCTCTTCTCCTCCGGCCATGGGTTCATTAATAAGTCATTTATCACTAAAACGTTATCATCTTTAAAAAATCTTTCACTATCTAAAAATATGTTCTGGCTTTAAATGACCTGCACAAGGTTGATAAACCGTAGAAAACGAATCAATCGATCAGCTTCTTCTATGTGCAGTGTCCCTTCTTGGACTCGCGCGGTCAGGGTTCTCCACAGTTTTCTGTATTTTTTAGCTCTTAGTAAATTTTATCTTTTCGCTAATCTTTCAATGAAATACTACTGTTGGTTTGTACGCACGTCCGGTAGCAAAAAAGGTGATTGTCTTTTTTATTCTTTAGTAAAATTTCGCGATAACAGTAAAAGATTTTAACATTACATCTGAGAGACTGTTAAACAATGAGGGTTACATTTTTTTTATTATTATGCAATTGCATTATACTAATAAACTATAAATTTATTTCCTTTGTTTCCTTTATTGAACGCATCTTCAATATGACTGGACCCTTCAGGACGTAGGCGATCATGTCTCACCACGACTTCCTATACTCTATAACTCTTAGCAATATTTGGCTTTTATTATCACTGTTCTGACATCCATTTATAGAAGCTCGTTCAGAAGATCCATCCTCTTTCATCTCTCTTGCCCTTCCGTCATCAGTATTTCTGGTGGATCAAATTATCAAACCCTACTTTTCCACTGATATGTCCTGGAGAGTTATGAAAGTGACAACGAGTTTTCGTCGACATCACAAAACATTACATAGATGACCAGCACCATTCTTCCTAGGTCAAACCTAACCCGGCTGGTAACACCTGTTAGGGTCCCAGCTATGGGCAAATAGTTAACCTCCAAACTGGGGTCAAAACGTGTAAAAGTAGGTTTTAATTCCAGCAATAGTTTTTCGTAAAAAAAAATTATTACCAGCAATACATGTTTGAGAAAAATATTATCAGAAATACTTTTTGAATAAAAATATTACCAGCAATAAAAATTTTGTCGGCATTAAATAAACCACTGAGGTTGATATGCCGTAAAACAAAACAAACTAAAGTAACCTTCAAAAATCTAGGAAAATTTAAATTTACGTAAATCGCCATCTTTTATCTTCTAGAATCCCGTTCCTCATTTATACTTTCCTCAATCCTCCCTATACTGAGTCTTTTTTCTCAGTTGCACTCCTCTACGTACTAGTGGCATTTCAGCCTTACTTGGGGTGAAATGTTTAAAAAATAGTCGATGAGTTATTTAAACATCTGTCCTTGTTTGATTCTGACATTTCTAATTCGTAACTTGCAACTTTGAATATTTTCCTGCTTTCAATCACACATTGTCTTCCTGCAATTTACGATAATCTTTTCTTCCTGTTCTTCATTTTCGAAGTGTCCCTACAGTCTGCTTTCTGCGTTTGCCATAAAAGAGGTTTTATCTGCATATCTGATGTTGTTAATATTATATCCCCCAATAATAAATCCTGTCATGATTCCTAGTCTCTTATGAATATCTCGCTGTAAATGTTAAATAAATCCGGTAAGAAAAAACACACCTTTGTCTTACACGCATGTCTATTGTTGGGCAACTTAATTAATTCATATTTTATTCATAAAAAGGGTGTTTCATTAAGACGGATCAAAGTCAGCAGCAAATAAATCAGTGCCATTGGTGAAAATTTATTTATTTCTCTATTGGATCATGTTATTTAAGTTATGTCAATTATGTTTGAAAAATAGTATCGAACAAGTGTCGGCTGCACACATCCATTCGATGGTCAAAATTTTTGATGACGTCTATTCATAGTTGCTCCTCGATCTCACCAACATGCCTTATTATCTAATCCTTCAGCTGTTGAATTGTTGGCATAGAACTTACTCTTGAGATGATCCCAAAGGAAGAAATCTAAAGACGTCAAGTCGCACGATTGTGATGGCCAATTGATTTCGCTGTTTCGAGAAATGATGCGACCTGGGAACATCTGATTCAAATTCTGTTTGAACGTCTATTTTCGTAATAGGCTTTGAATACATTAACATGTTGTTTGATTGTCGATCTTTCCATGGTTGAAATTGTTAAAGACTTAAATTGTTAAATGTGAAAGAAAAAGAAAAAAAAATCATTATACGCTTAACATTAATTCACATATAAAATCGGTCAAAGTTTCTGGACCAGCCTTTACAAATACTTTTGCTGAAAAATATATTAATATTAAATGGATGTTAAAAAAGGGAAGTGCATTTCGCGCACTTCGCGAGTTTTTTGGTCAAGATAATCGACCAACCGAGAGTGAAATTGGGAAAACTGTTCGTAAATTCAAACAAACTGGGTCGGTGGCAGATGCGAAAACAACATCGCGTGCTCGTTTACGCCGTTCCACTGAAAGCATTGCTGCAGTGCACGAGAATATAGCCGAAAATCCAGGCACCTCTATTCGTCATCGCGCGCATGAATTGAACCAATCCATAACAACGTTACATATTTGCACTCTCTGTAGCGATGTGTGCGATATGCATTTCTGTTTGAACGTCTATTTTCGTAATGCACATCGATAACTTTAGCAGGTTGTTTGATTGTTAATCTTTCCATGGTTGAAATTGCCAAAGACTTAAGTTGTTAAATCTGAAAAAAAAAATCAGTTCAAGTTATTTGAATATCCTTTACAAGCGGTTTGCTCTCAGTATAAGTATTTTATGACTCTAATTTCTTCTAACCTTCTATACGTATATATTTACTATTGCTTAGAAGATAACGATACTTTAGACATAACCTTTTATTGTCCGTTTTACCTCATTAAAGTGCATCATGCATATAACAATGAACTACATCCGACAGCAAGGTCTCTGATCGGGAGGTTTTGAGGAGAAAGAACCACCTCTTAATTGCTGGTGTTATCACGTCCATCTTGATCCAAGGTAGTAGCATCTGCTAGGGTCCCAGCTATGGGCAAATGGTGACCCCCAAAACTGGAGTCAAAACTAAGTATAAATACAATTTTAATAGTAAAAAATTCCAGCAATACAATTTTAATAGTAAAAAAGTTCCCAGCGATTGATTTTAATACCAAAAAATAAAAATTACCAAAGCTCCCAGGGAAATTAAATTTCAGTATTAAATGACCCATAAGAAGTTGATATGCTATGAAACAAACCAAACCAAACCAAACCTCAGCAACATTTTCTCTGCGTCATTCACTCTCAGGAAACCCTTGTTATTCGGCCTTGTGCCACAAGCAAATGTATGTCTGTTGAATAAACAGTATGGCCTGTGATTTAATGCCGTTATCACATTGATGTGGAGAAATAATTACAAAATATATACATTAATTACTGTTGTAATATAGTCACTTTGGACAAAAATCATGTTTTTTTTCCGTTTAGTACTCACATTATAGATTATATTTCTTCACACACACACACACACACACACACACACACACACACACATATATATATATATATATAAAAGTGAACATAGAAGTCAACATTTGGAGGCGACAGTCTGTTTCATGCTAGATGCAATCCTCAGGCCACGTGACCTGACGATTTCATCTAGCATGAAACAGACTGTCGCCTCTAAGTGTTGACTTCTATGTTCACTTTTATATTTACATACGCTACATCTCTGATATTGAGCAATTTATCCCATAAATATAGCACATCTTAAGACTATATTTCTTCATATATATATATATATATATATATATATATATATATATATATATATATATATATATATATATATATATATATATATATAATATCCGTTTTCTGGAGTTCGTACTATATAGTAATATTGTAACAAATTGAAAAATAATGTGTATTTCTGGTCGCAGTTCCCATAATACAGTTCAGCTAAATATCTAAGCCTTTATATGCGCAATACCCATACAGGCAGCTATGTTTAAAAGTGACCTGTAAATATTAAACACAGTTCAGGAATTTGAAGGCATGAAATATTTAGGAATGTTTTCTGTAATCCATCACTTCTATTTCCTTATAACTTATTTATTCACTTTTTTAATGCCAGTTACAGTGAATCGATATTTGCGCAGTTCAACTTAGTACAGCCCAAGACTATAAAGCTCATTCGAGATTTGCTGTTCTGCTAAACTAGGTTAGTTGCCAATACTCGATAGCAGCATGCCCGCAAATTACAGCGAATCACTTTGTCAATATTTTATTTGGTACTTCATTCTTCTAACAATAAAAAAAACAAACCTCGTAACATTTTAGCTGACGAAGAAAATTGCAGTTTTTTCTGGCGTACTACGAAGAGACGTCACTCTTGTGAAAATAGAAAATGCCATTGGAATTTTCTGCTGTGGCAAATATTAAAAATGCAATAAATAATTGGTTAAAATTAATTCTCTTAACAATGAAAGATATTCTTTTGCAAACATGGACATTTATATCCGTAAAAAGACGGAGTGGGAAAAGGATGGATCTTCCCATGACACAGCTTTTATTTCAACTTCCTTCATTCTTTGAAACATTGTTAATTTAAAAAGCAATTATTCGAATTGAAATATAACCGTAACATATGAAAGTGAATTTATACATTTTATTTGTTCTTGGGAAATCTATTTATTTATTTATTATAATTTTATCATATAGACAAAACCATTTTATTCACTCTACCTCTCAAACTTAGGACGCTTGTGAGTTGACGTGCCTAAACTTTGACCGATGTTTATCAACGAAAAAATGTCCACACACCAATCAACATTAACCACACGGTCCACCCAACACCAAACTGCTATCAACAACCACTATTGTTTCACTCAGATACTTTATGTATATTTTGTATGTACATTTTTCTTCTCAAAACAATGGAAAATAGGAAGTGACGTTTTACATTCGGGCTTGCCTACAAACAGGATCGTTCATAACCATTTTCGACCCTCACCCGTAGATGTGCAGTTAAAATGCACTGAAACCAAGTTGCATCTTTGTAGTGAGTAAAATGCTTTTGTCTATATGATAAAATTATAATAAATAAATAATTACCGCTCTACTATCTGTATCGAGCTCTTTTTTAATTAACGCTGCGAACGTTGGAATGTATATATTACTTTCGTTCTCATCGCATCGGATATATATATATATATATATATATATATATATATATATATATATATATATATATGTGTGTGTGTGTGTGTGTGTGTGTGTATTCAGGTTTGGTGAAATAATTTAGACATTATGTCGATTAGTTTTCGTTGTGATCCTTTCATGTTCGTGGATTATTTTCTTCGTAGCTTTAGAAAATTGATTAATAAAAATAACAAAATTTTATATATCAATTTAAATGTCCTTTAGGAGATTTTATCTCTGATAAAACTTTCAATACGTACGTCGGCTTTACTACGACGATGCTAACAAAAGGATTACATTTCATTTGGCTGAGCCTAGTTTAATATCCCAGCATTTGAAGGAACACTCATACCCCAAATCACAGATTAGACGGATATTAGAAAATTGGGTAGCGACACGAGATTCACTTTATATATATATATAACACTAGCTTATATATATATATAACACTAGCTTATTAAACAAGAGAAATGAATTGATGGTCACACATAGGCAAAAAAACAAAAAATAAATATTTGCACAAATACGTTGATTCGGATTAAATCTGAATGCAAATTTTTAAAGGTATACCAATCTCCCTTTTTGCTTAATATAAAAATTAATAGCCACAGTTCTAAAATATGTTTTTGCATATATATATAATTCACATTCATTTTAAATTCACAATATATTTTTTTAATTAAAAAAATTAACCTAAATTAACCTGGCAGCTCAAATTGAAAAGGACCTCCAATCGGTTGTGGACTGGGGAGAGAAATGGATGGTCAACTTTAATGCCTCTAAAACAAAACTGCTCTCCATTAACCACCACAAGGACCCATCCCTGCATCCCATCAGAATGTTTGAGGACCAACTTCTCGAGAGTTCCTCTCTGCGGCTGCTCGGTCTCACGCTGTCCGCTGATCTGAGATGGAACAAATACATCGAGTCAACTGCATCATCCACCGCAAGAAAAGTTGGTTCCCTGTGCCGAGCCAGGAAATTCTTCTCCCCTGAATCGATCCTCTAAGTCTATAAGTCTACCATTCGACCTTGCATGGAGTATTGCTGCCATTTATGGTCTGGGGCCCCTGCGTGTTGCCTCAGGGTTCTTGATAAGATCCAGAGACGGATATGCAATGTGATTGGCCCTGATCTGTCATCTCGTCTGCAGTCGCTCTCTCACAGACGCGATGTTGCATCGCTCTGCCTTTTCTACAAGTACTTCCACGGTAATTGCTCTGAGGAGTTGCTTTCGCTTGTCCCTAAGCCTCGTGAATTTAAGCGTCCTACGAGGCTGGCATCCCGTTCCCACCCCTTCACCGTTGAAACTGTTAGGTGTAGACGTCTTTTCTACTCCAATAGCTTCATGTCTCGCACATCTCGCCTATGGAACTCCCTTCCCTATTACTGTTTCCCTGACAAATACAATCTCCAAAGGTTTAAGTGTAGCGTCAATCGTCATCTCCAATTGCCTTGATCTATCCACTTCCTGACATCTTTCATTCCTATCTGCTCTCGCTCTATATCTCCCGTAACCCCCCTACCTCGATCGACCCTCCGTCCTTCTCTTTCTCCACATCCCTTCCTTTACCACTCCTATCTGCTCTTCCTCCAACCCTTCTGTAACCCCATGCGTGATAGTGGCCACCGGCCTTGCTTGGGGTGATACGCTTAAAAAAAAAAAAAAAAAAAAAGTATAATATATATCTGCGACAACATTGTGACGACCACATTGTATATTATTTAATTATAATATTGTTAAAATAGTATATTTAAATATAATGTAATATGGAAATATAATAATAATATAGAAATTTTTGGAGATTTTAATAATTTCATAATATAATAAATATATTATAAAACAAATATATTATTTAAATTTAAATTACGTAACGGTCAGTCTATACTCAGTACCGGAAAACTGCGTTGACATGAAACCCTGATTAGTGCTATCGCTGCGCGATAATGTATACAAGCGTGGGCTTTCCCAATGTATACAAGCGTGGGCTTTCCCAATGTATACAACCAGTGGGCTATAGTGAGTCTAGGCAGTTTCCCCCTCGTCACCGAGGCCCGCTGGCCAAGTGATATGACGCAAGTGTTTCCATAACGGACGTTCAATGCTTTCTGCATTCTGTTGAAGATTCTTCTTCGTGTCTTGATGAATTATTATGTGAAATAATTAAAATCTCAAAATATTTCTATTGCTTATAAACCTATGTTTCATTCAGGTTTAATGCTGTGGATGGAGCGGTTTCGTGAAAGAAGACGTTGATCCTGGGTCCAGTTCCGGTTCCGAGGGTTATAAATATTTGGATGAGTATCACCACCGGAATTATGAGTAGCCGCGCTATATTGAGTCGAGTTAGTTTCCTCTTCGTCAGCGAAGCCCACCGTATGACGCTTTTACATTGTATCGTAACGATCTGGGTTCGGTTCTCGATAGCGGGTGCGCAATACTGATGAGTCCCCCAAAAAGATGAAACGGCCGTCGAGTACTTTCTGCATTCTGTTGAGGATTCGTATTATAGACTCGATTAAATTACTGTTCTTGGCAAATATTTATTAACACAATATGAGAGATATAATAACAAAAGTGAGAGAAATGAAAAGAAAAAAAGACTAAATGACATCAGCTCGACTATATAACCAAAAGTTGTTAAGCAATAATTTAAAAATGAAAATTTAAAAATGAAAATTCCGAGCATCTTTTTTTTCGTAAGCGGAAAACAAACTTAATGCGATTAAATCCTGAAGAACGAAACGCCTCAAACGAAAACATTTGTCCAATTTTTCACACATCTTACCCCTAAAATTGTTCATTATATATAAAAAAATATATATCATTATCACACACACACACATACGCACGCACACATATATATATATATATATATATATATATATATATATATATATATATATATATATATGTTATGTCATTATCAAAAACACGTACACACACATACAAACATGCATGCATACATACACACACAACACATATATATATATATACATATATATATATATATATATATATATATATATATATATATATATATATATATATATAATCATGGAAGCAGGAGGATGAATAATTCACTACATAATAACAACAGTATATACATACATACTGTCTGTGAATGACATAATTTAGCTCTTGAAAATATATTTCAATTGAGCACTGTTGAGTGATAAGCTAATTCTATAAACAGCCACCTGCACTAATGCAAAGCTCTTCAGTAAAATGAATGGAGCACTTTGGCTGATTGGCATTTGTTTACATTGCGATAAAACAATACGCTAGATTTAGTTGTGTAACTCTACCGAATGAAGATAGCTCTGGCTGACACAAAATTAGTTGTGTTTCAATCCTGGCTTGAGTCATTCGGAAGTCTAGACGCACTGAGGAGCTGTGATACAGCGAAACAGTACTGTCTGTGAATGACATATATATATATATATATATATATATATATATATATATATATATATATATATATATATGAAGGAGGCACGGATTGAGGTATCGGAGAGCGGATTTCGTATTCCAGTCGAATCCGTTACATTCACCTACGTGCTAATATCCTTGGGAAAATTATGAATCCTCTTCTTCTCCCCCCTTTAGTTATAGCGGTTTCTATATCCCTGGATGACTACTGGTCTACCGTATCTCGCATGACACATAACTGACTAACTAATATATATATATATATATATATATATATATATATATATATATATATATATATATATATATATATATATATTCATATATATATATATATATATATATATATATATATATATATATATATGGGATTTAAGAAACAGCAGATATTATATGTATATGTATATATATATATATATATATATATATATATATATATATATATATATATATATATGTATATATATATATATATATATATATATATATATATATATATATATGGGATTTAAGAAACAGCAGATATTATATGTATATATATATATATATATATATATATATATATATATATATATATATCAATAATAAAAATATTAATATGATATTAAAAATAAAGCTTTAATTACATTATATTAAAGGATACTTCACTTTTTAAATATCAAATTTTATCCCGACATCAATGTTTCTTAGTAAAATTTCCAGTCTTCTGAAGAATATATATATATATATATATATATATATATATATATATATATATATATATATATATACGAGGGTCATTCAATAAATAAGGTGAATTTTTAGGTATAAGAACTTCTAATACAGGTAGAAGCTTACTTTTTTTTTCAACGTAGTCTCCCAACACTCTCACACACTTTTCCCATCTGTGCACAAGCTTCCGTATTCCCTCAGCGTAAAATTGTTTGGACTGATGTCTCAGCCAGTCGCTCACAACACTTTTGACTTCATCGTCACTTTTAAACTTCGTGCCTCTCGTGAACGCTTTCAAGGGACCAAACAGGTGAAAGTCTGAAGGGGAAAGGTCTGGGCTGTAAAGAGGATGAGGGAGCAGTTCCAACCCAGCTCGTTGATGGTCTGCACCGTTTGGGCTGCTGTGTGAGGCCTTGCGTTGTCATGATGCAAGATGACTCCTTCTGACTGATGACCCCTGCGTTTGTCCCAACAGATAAGCTCAAAGTCCTTGCAATGTCATCCACTGTAACCCTTTTGTCAGACTGAATGAGGTCATTGACTGATTCGATCACCTCAGGAGACCTCACTTCTGTAGGCCTCCCAGGCCTGTCTTCATCCTCAACACTGCTCCGTCCTTCTTTAAACAATTTAGCCCACTTCGTCGGCCATCTTTGTTAATCGCCAAAACTCTCAAAGTTTTTTTTTAATCTGCCAAAAAATTTAAATCCATGTGAAAAAGAACTAAAACAAAAAAAAGATTAAGCTTCTATCTGTATTAAAAGTCCTTATACCGAAAAAGTCACCTTATTCATTGAATGACCCTCATATATATATATAATATATATATATATATATATATATATACATACGGAGAGAGAGAGATGGGGATTATAATGGCTCCAAATGATGCAAACATCATTTGCCCATTGCCAATTTGCAAAAGCATAAGCTTTTGCTCTTTATTCCGAACTATTGATGCAAACCAGATTTAATATTAAAGCATGAAGTTACTGAATGCCGCATTGCATTCGCACATCTGTTCAATCGATCGTACAAGGCCATGAGTAGGAGTGAGCGGATTACGAGAGATTAGAAAATCTCGAGCTCTACTGACACCATCCATTAACAGCTTGAGTGAAAATTCATATAACAACCACAAATCAAGAACAACAAAGCAAATTAATGACGGCGTGATGAGACTTGTTGTCACTTGAACAACTGTTTTCACTTGAACACGCTTGTTTCGCCAGATCAATTACGACTGATTCAGTCGTAACTGATCAAGCGTGTGAGTTAAATCCACACCGGTTGCCTTATATCTTAGGCCTTGTGCCATATCTAAGCTATGCTTAAAAAAAGCGTCTGGGCCCTTTGACGTGATGTAATGGGTAGCAAGCTTGTTTCGCAAAATCGATTACGACAGGATAGTGAGTTTGATCATCACTGGGTACCATTATTTTAGCCCTTGTCCGCCACCTCAGATATGCTTAGAAAATAATCTCGGCACTTTTACGTGATGTAATGTTTAGAAACTTAATTACGACTGAATAGCGAGTTCGATCCACACTGGATGCTCCATACTTTAGGTCCTTTGCCACATATAATCTATACTTAGAAAATAATCTGAGCACTTGTACATGGTGTGATGGCTATCAAACATGTCTCCCTGAGTAGCGTGTTCGAATCTCAAAGGGTGCCCCATCCTTTTAGCCTTATGCCAGATCTAAGCTAAGCTTAGTAAATAACTACTATAGGCACTTTGACGTGGTGTAATAGTATGTTTGTCTAGTTAGATCAATTACAATTGAATAGTGTGCTGAATCATCACTAGCTGTCCCATATTTTAGGACTTGTGCCACATCAAAACTACTCTTAGAAAAGTCATTTGGGCACTTCGACGTGGTGTAATGGTTAGCAGGCTTGTCTCGCTAGATCAGTTACAACTGAATTGGGAATTCAATACTGACTGGGTGACCCTCCTTTGGGTTCATGCCACATCTAGGTTGCGTTTAGAAAGACATCATACATTTATTCAGCCACATAGGTACCGTTTTGTTCTACTATCTTTGTCCATACTCTCAGGCAACTTCATGGTTCCAACCTCCCATCTTCGCCGATTGGAAAAACCTCTTCCGCCTACATAGAAAGTAAATAAGTAAATAAAATATTTTCTTAAAGGTAAACATGAAAATATGTTTTGCCCTCTCCAACGTAAAAAAATCTCTCAAATAATTATCCTCTTCACTTTTAGTTCTTTACACATACCTGAAGATTATGTAGCCACAGCTCTCAATAATACTTGTCGTTGATTCTATGGCATGTAAGGTTTTATGTGATAAAGTTTCTAACCAACAGGTTTTGTTGCTGGTTTCGTTGACAGTAACTGGTGTTCTCAAGCTCCTCCCATCTAAGTACTGAACAGACTTGACACTACTTAACTGCGGTGATCAATCTTGAGTCTGTGTTTCACCGTGGTTATACTGTGAGCTTAAACAATTAAACAGTACTTTGTGTTGATCTGGTAATATAATTATAGCATGATTCTGCTCCAGGCAGGGTTTACAATTTTGGAATATACCCAGAGCAAAAAAAACAAAAAAACTACTAAATAAACGATCAGAACACATGTCAAATGTTTACTACGTTACTTAAAAATCGAAAACTGCAAACGAGAATGAATAAGAAAAATAAATAAATAAATGATAAAATAAAATAAATAAATAAACAAAAATAAGTAACATA
>OZ038491.1:75360205-75397705 GCA_964036315.1 Acanthosepion esculentum | reverse complement strand
ATCATAATTAAGTATTTCATCGAGTATAGAAGAAACCTCAGCAGAATGCAGAAAGCACTGGACGGCCGTTTCGTCTTATATTTGGGACTCATCAGCAGTGCGCAGCCACTACTGAGAATTGAAACCCGAACAGTTACGACATGAGGCAAACGCCATACCAACTGTGTCAACGGACCTGGTGACGAAGAGGTCACGAATTAGACTCGATATAGCGCCGCTTGATCAAATATTCCGGTTCGAACTCATCCGAGTTTCTCTTTACCCATAGGACTGTGCCTTCATAAGTTACGACTACTACCCACAAGACGCTCAGTCCAGAGAATTAGAAGCCGGTACACGCAAGACTATACAGATAAAAATAATTAAGAGGATTTGAAATGATCATAATTAAGTAATTCATCGAATTCAGAAGAAACCTCAACAGAAAGCACTGGACGGCCCTTTCGTCCTATATTTGGGACTCATCAGCAGTGCGCAGCCACTACCGAGAATTGAAACCCGAACAGTTACGACAGGAGACAAACGCCATACCTGAAGAAACGCCATGTATAGAAGAAAACTCAATAGAATACATAAAACACAATCACACACACACACACACACACACACACACACACACACACACACACACACACACATATATATATATATATATATATATATATATATATATATATATATATATATATATATATATATATGTGTGTGTGCGTGCAAGTGTGCGAGTACGTGAGCGTGTGTGTGTGTGCGGGTGACGACTGAGAATATATGGTTTTTTATTTTTTATTTCGCCTCGTCCTCATTACTATCTTGACCATGTTCATCCTGACTATAATCTTTTCAGATCATAGTATCATTTAGGAAGGAAATCATTTTATTAATTACGAGGAGATTAAAACCGATATTGAGTGATTCTTTGTGTAAAACACTGAATATTTTTCTACCTGCATTTAATTATATAATCGAGAATGGAATATTATTTTTAGTAAATATATCAGTTAAAATAACAGGTATTTTTTAAAAAAATCCTTTTCCGTCTTTTACTGCGACATAAAATTTTGTTAATTGTTTAATCATTTCACACTAAGCAAGACGTGAAAGCCTCTAGTACGCATGAAAACGAAAGAAAAGACGAAGTATGGGGAGGATTGAGGAAAGAATAACAGATAAACGGGATTCAAGAAGATAGAAGATGGCTATTGACTATATTTTAATTTTTTGAAGATTATAATTATCAGGGAAGCAAGTAAAAGGAGGGGAGTTCCACAGACCTGAAGTGCGAGAAAAGAAACTGATTGCGTAGAAGTGGCAGTTGTATTGGGCTATTTCAACAGGTTTAATCTAGTAGCACACTTAAATTCCTGTAGTCGAGAGCACCAACGAAAAAAATCCTCCAGGGTTTTTATTTACATTTCATCAAAATTTTTATTTTTATTACGTGAATCTATTTCTATTGATTTGTTTATAGTTTTATGACATTCACACTTCCAGTTAGTGCTTTTAAGATTCAGAAAATCTTGACGATGCACACTCTGGCTGACTTTTTTCGTAATTAAATGTTTATGCTGTCCGTATTGCTACTGACGAACAATTACCGATGAAATATTTGACTTTTATTGTGATTTTCCCGATCGAACTAACTAGGCAGAATTTGTGTCGATTGTTTTCGTGCCTGACGACCGTCATAATGTTTTAGAATTTTATCATAATTTTTTCTTACCCGTATTTATTTCTTTTCTTTTATCGTTGTTACTGTTACTAACATTTAAGATTTAAGACCTGTCTAAGAACGGAATAAGGAGTAGACAATATTGATGGTCTTGTCCGAAGGCAGTAATTTATTTGGACGGCGCAAGGGTATGAAAGAAGTAAAAAAAAAGAAAAAAGATATATCTTCTAGCTATGTTCGCTCATAACATTCACACACGCGCCATATTTAATCAGTAATTATGTGCAACAACTCTATTATTACGAAACAGTTACTTTTAGTGTTTGGAGTTTGGGGGAGGTGTCCTTTTTTTTCTCCCAGGTCGATGAATGGAGAAAAATTCCTAGTGAAAATCCGTGATGCCATTCATTTGCATCTCCCCAGCATTCTTACTTTGGCAATGCGACAAACTTCCACTTTTCTACATCGGGACAGCCACAAAAATGTAACCGCATACACTACCAATACGCGTGCCGTGAGGTGGTGCTACCTGGCAAATTGATTCTTACGAGACCAAAATCTGTAACAAAAGATCTGTGAAAAGGTTTCACTACCATTTCCTCTCTCTTCCTAATAATTGTTTTGTAGTCGCTGGAGAGCGTTGTCCTGAAAAGGATAGTTTATTCCATATAGTTGCTGTATGGTGGAGGAGGCAGGAGCGGCGAGAACTGGAGCCCAGCTGGAGTTGGCAGGTGCAGCGAGAGCTGAAGGCCTGCTGGAGGTGGTTGGAGCGGCGAGAGATGGCAGCCTGATGGAGATGACAAGAACGGCAATAGCTGGTGGGATGATGAAGATAGCAAAAGCGGCAAGAGCTGGTGGCCTGCTGAAGGTGGCAGGAGCGGCGAGAGCTGGTGGCCTGATGAAGATAGCAAAAGCGGCAAGAGCTGGTAGCCTGCTGGAGGTGGCAGGAGCGGCGAGAGTTGGTGGCCTGCTGGAGATGGCAAGAGCGGCGAAATCTGGTGGCCTGATGAAGATAGCAAAAGCGGTGAGAGCTGGATGCCTGCTGGAGGTGGCAGGAGCGACGAGAGCTGAAAGCCTGCTTGAAATAGCAGGAGCGGCGATAGCTGGAGGCCCACAGGAGATGCGGGAGCGGCGACGGTTAGCTGGAAATGATAATAGCTGATTGTTAGCTGATGGTACAAATAATTCACTTTGATCCTTGTCATGTGGGCAGTAAGGTTATAATAGTTTTCTTCTGTCTCATATAATTGTGTAAAACATATCTTTCATTGGAATCAAAATTTTGCTAATCCAAGAGCCCTTCAAAGTAGAGGGTTACTAAATGAACTTGTTACATGGACTTAAGAGGGGAAATAAGAGCATATTATAAGGATATATAGAAAAGAAATCGATTGACACTCGACTCTAATATGTTAATGTTGAAGTGTTTCCTGAAGGCTACTCTTTTGTGTGTCTTTTCCATAAAGTTGACCGACTGGAATGTCATTCTTACCATTGGAATACGATGAGAATGAACATGGTACAAAACATGAAAGACGGTTCTTATATGTAAATATTTAATGGTTTAAATTAATAATTAAATTAACGAAGACAAAGAGTGTGCATCATTTTGGAAAGAACTATATATATATATATATATATATATGAAGAAATATAGTCTTAAAGTGTGCTATATTTATGGGATAAAGTGCTCAATATCAGAGATAGAGCGTGTGTAAATATAAAATTGAACATAGAAGTTAACACTTAGAGGCGACAGTCTTTTTCATGCTAGATGCAATCATCGGGCCATATATATATATATATATATATATATATATATATATATATATATGTGTGTGTGTGTGTGTGAGAAAGAAAGTGAGAAAATAGTGAGAGAGGAAATACATTTCATGGACATAGACAGAAAGAGAAGTACTGGTAACATAAAAGTTAACACTGCATGGCGACTGTCAGTTTCACTTTCCAGTGCGATTTTCATACCCAAAACTGAAGAGCGCTTGGAAACGTTTGTATGTGCGTGTATATATATATATATATATATATATATATATATATATATATATATATATATATATGTTGCGATGAGAAAATGTCGTCATTTTATATTTTTAATTTCGCGCATGCGCCTCGTTTGTTTTTGATTTTTTGGCTGCACCGTATAGTAGGGTCAGTTGGGCACCGTCAGTGAGAAGAAGATCATCTTGGCGCAATTCACTCCCCACCAAAATCTGCAAACGACATGCTTTACTCCTTGGCGTGTGAGCTGGAATCTCCAACACGAATATTTCTGAGTGTTTGGGTGTCAATCTGAGGACAGTATAGAGGATTCGGAAAGAGTTCGATGAGTCTAATGGTGACTATGAAGGTATGGCAGCTCGGAAAAATCAGATCGTTCTGATAAGAAGAAAGAAATAATCTCGAAGTTATTGGTGAGTGCCACAAACTCAACATGGAAGCCTATATGAAGTTCCTATTGCTGCCCTGGGTGAGGAGGGTGGTAGCTGAAAGATCCTATATTTGAAAACAGGACTCAGCGCCATGTCACACAAGCAGGAGAACCCAGTTATAGCTTTTAGACAATTTCCATGACCAAATTGCTCATCTAGCCACCTAACTTCTCAGACTGCAGCCTCCTTGATTAATATGTGAGGGAGAATATTGAGTGAGAAATCAACAAAACTCATTTTAACACTGAAGATGAACTGAAGGCACGGATTAAGGCAGCACTCACCAGATTAAACAACGAGACCGTCCAGAAGAGTTGCCGGGATAATGGAGGCCATCGTTGAAGCCAATGGCAATTTTATTAAATAAATTTACTCTTTAGCATATCATGGTAATTATGGTAAATATGTCTGTTACAATGAGGTGAGTGTTATTTACTTTTTGGACATAATGCAGACGACGATTTACCCATCGCACAAATATACATATATACATTGGCTTGAGGATGAAATGGAACTAATGTTTTTAATTTAGTTACAAAATTAAATTCGAAGCTTTCAGTTTCCATTTTTGAAACATGGTTATTACTGTATAGCGAAAAAACATATTTTAAATCAGTTAATTTATAATATTAATGCTCTGTAAATTTACATTGAACACTATTTTGTAAAAATAAAAATATCTATAATAACACCGGATTATATATCTTACTGTTCTTTCTTTTTGTATATATATACATACATATATATATATATATATATATATATATATATATATATATATATATATATATATATATATATATATATATATATATATATATATATATGTCTATATTTCTGAGATGAATATATATATATATATATATATATATATATATGTCTATATTTCTGAGATTTACATGATTCGGACTATTGTACTCATCTTTGCCGCCATATTTATTACAACGTTTCGGCCGTTATACGCTATTTATCTCTTTATATATATACATATATATACATATACATACATATATATATATATATATATATATATATATATATATATATATATATGCATGCATATATATATATATATATATATATATATATATATGGATATATATGCATGCGTATATATATATATATATATATATATATATATATATATATTGATATATATATATACATGCATATCTGTATATATATATATATATATATATATATATATATATATATATATATATATATATATATATATATATATAATTTGTTTAGAAAATATTTTAGAATTTATTCCTGAAGAGGTTCATGCTGGAATCACTTAGCTCTTTCTCTGTGCCAAACAATATACCCACTCAATTTTAAAGGTCATTTCTTAACAAAAATAATGTCTGTTGGTATTTACAAAATTCATTCAACAAAAGAATCAATACATACACAAATATACCAGTGAAAAAAACATCGACCATCTAGTTTTATTAATTGATTTCCTGCATAGACTTTTTGCTTCATGTCGAGCATTATTTTTAACAAAATATTTCGATCTCTAAGACAATCAACGTCCTTTACGATTTGACACATTTTCAGATGACATTGACCCGCTGTAGAGGCTCAGCTGATTTAAAAAGCATTGCCAGAAAAAAAAATATTCCTGACTAGAATTGTTGCAAATATTTTCTATGGAGATAGAGATAAACCACAATTAAAAATTGAGAGTTCAGCCTCTTAGCGCAAATCAGTTTTTTTTTTATCGCTAATGCAGATTTCCTTGAATAAAACTCTTTATCGATGTCTTTTGTTCAAAACGATTTTTTATATTTAATATTTCTTCGGATTTCCATCCAAATTTGCACGCACGCAAGTATGCAAACACACGTATTTACTCACACATTCACAAACATACACGAACTTACGAAAATATATATGAAAATTGAATGACAAAAATGGTTATCTTTATTTCTATTTAGTTCATAATGTCTTTGTAAGGTTCACAAATATTTTGAATGCTCCTACAAATTGTGTCAGTGCTTGGTATTTAATAGGTTCCTTTAAAATATCAACTAAATAAAAAATAGCAAACATACAATTTTTCATATATTTTATATATAGAGGACATAGTGGATATCTAATTTTTATATCAACTTCTCTCTCTCCCTCTCGCTCTCTCTCTCTCTCTACATATATATAAATATTCATGGAGACCTACCGGACACTATTAGGAACATACTTGTCGACAACACTAATATAATAGCATCATCCACATGCAAAAAAAGCCTAAAAATAACGGAAGCCTTACTAATAAAAACAAATAAACCAACACTTAATAATATTAACTTTGAACATGGACATAATATCTTGACCGTGTTTTGAAACAAAAAATGAAACATTTTATAAAACATACATATAACAAACTATTTCTAATTCTAAAAGTTGAAATATAATCCTTGAAAATGATTAATGTATAGCCGAAAGCGCTCGAATAAAAAGAACATTCGGACAGTTTTTATATAATTTATCATCTGAAAAGAAAAACATTATTAGATCGCACGAGAAATTATATAAAAAACTAAATAAAAGCACCTTGTCAGTCGTTGTTAATGAAATGTGCATGAAAGAAGGATTGCTGCCTAAATACACACACACACATATATATATATATAAATGATAGAAATTATATATATATATATATATATATATATATATATATATATATATATATATATATATATATATAGATAGATAAAATTATTATTATTATTATTATTATTAGAAAGGTACAAATGCTAAAACTTCATGAGGTAATAGTTGATTTCATTAGGGTCGTAAAAACGGCCCCAATTCATCAGACCTTCAAATCCAAAAGCATTAAAATAAATTATTACCTCATTAAATTTTAGTGTTTTTGCCTTTTATATTAATAATTATTGCTCTGTTTCTAACATAGAGCTCTCCCTGGATTTATATTCTTTTGGAAATATGCATACTGATCATTAATATTATGATTATATATATATATATATATATATATATATATATATATATATATATATATATATATATATATATATATATATATATATATATACATATATATATACATATATATATACACACACACACACACACACACACATATATATATATATATATATATATATATATATATATATATATATATATATATACATGTAAAAGACAATAGGTAGACTGTAATGGTAGCCCACTCGTTTCGTCCAATGTGTAAACGAAATAAATTTATTAAACAAAGTAAATAATAATAAGAAATAAAATGTCCTTAGCAACTGGAAGAATTTAGAGAACGCTATTTTCATACTGTTAACTGAACATTACGTCAAGTACTGTCACGTGTGGAGATATTCTGAAAAGAAGAGAATTTATTGAAACAAAGTTTATTTTGTTGACCATTGATGACAATTCCAGAACAACGTAACTATAAACAATTGTTTTCTATCGTCTGCCTGCCGCAATGATGGAGAAAGCATTACCTCGAACCGTCGCCAGTGAGACACGCTGCAAGAGCCATTCCTTTTCGCGAGGCTCGTTCCTTAATCGAGACGAAATCGCGCCAATCCTCCGAAGGAACGACATCGAACGAGGGCCAATAACTCCTGAAGTCTCCACTGCCACAGGAGTAAAAAAAAATCTATCAGCAAGAGAAGAATTTTTAACTATTTTTTTCATCTCTGCGTCCCGAGCGACGGACCCAGGCTCAACCGCGGACCTGATCATTTACCGGCCGAAAATGTAACCGCACAGGTCGCATCCCAAATCAACGACTTACCCATTTTAAGAGGGAAAATGGTAATGATATTCGGCTGCTTTCCATCACCACGGTCGTGACCTACGGGTTCGATTTTGGAAGGGAACCCAGCTGCATCCAAACCTCTTTTGATGATGTCGTTAATTGCTGCATGCCGTGGAAAGCGGCCGGCACCACTACGACGACAGGAGAGAGGATGCAAACCAAACTCATCGATGGAGGCTCCACATGTGCATCTGTGACGCTCACATAATTTGAGTCCAAGACGGATCGCGACCCCGACCCGAGTGCATTCATCATCTAGAAAGGTACTAGTAGATGAAGAGGGTACTGCATTGTGCCAGGCACCACTACTCGGTTGTGAAGCAGATAGTAGACAGGCGAGGCGATGCTGATCCAGAGAGGGCCTCAAATTAGTAAAATTGGCCTCGTATTTTATTTTATCCCAGCTTTTTTGTTTTGATGTGTCTAGTGGGATAGAAAGTAATTCTTGGGTCCAGACGCTGCAAGCTTGTTCGAAAGAACTACCCGAGAAACACTGAGACGATCCACTGAGTATCTCATCAATTAATTCGCGACTGGACGAAAGTGAAGAAAGATATGCTGGAAGGGACAAATCTACCGCTGATCGAAGGCCCAGGCCCCCGAAACTCAAAGGGAGCTTTGCCTGCCTCCAGCCTGTGTCGTCGAAATTGACGTTGCAAATTAGCTCCGCGCATCTCTTAACTGTGATATCTATCTCATTTAAGAAATCCTGTTCGAGGTTGCAAGGGGCACTTCGGAGAGTGTAGAGGAAACTCGGTAGCGAAAACCTGTTCTTCAAGAGGAAGAGGACTGGATGTGCATCAATTAGTTTCAATTTCTCAGTCATTCTTGTTAGAATGACATATTTAGTATCCAAACACTCTCGAATGGCCATTGGAAAGACTGGAGAACCAAGAATGTGTAATTCCTCCATAGGTGTAATTTTTATATCCTCAAGGATGAGTCTGATATCTCGGATAGCACTCTCGAAATCATCTGCATTATAATTCAAGTTAATCATCTTTGACTTGGACGAGTTAATCTCAAGTCCAAGCAGTGATAAAGAAGGAATAACTCGTCGGAGGTCAGCAGCTATGGCCTCGATGGATCCTTCCAACGTTGCATCGTCAAGATACCATATATAGAAAGGAGAAGCGATGGAACGAGCTACCCCGTCAATAGCCATCGCAAATAGTAGCGGACAAAGTGGATCACCTTGCTGGATTCCAGTAGCAGAAGAGATATTGTTTTTATTGTTGTGTTGACGGATTCAATATCTCCACACGTGACAGTAATTGACGTAATTCTTAGTTAACAGTATGAACATCGCATTCTCTAAATTCTTCTTTTGTTTTGTTATTATCAGATAGTTTGTTTAATAAATTCAATTCGTTTACAGTTTTCCTCTTGTCTTTTACATTTATAAATATTGTCTTTTTCTACAGGTTTACTCTGAGAAATTTTTCATATATATATATATATATATATATATATATATATATATATATATATATATATTTCGTTAAAGACAACTGACAAGATACTGTGTTTAAGCTAATTAAGTTTTGTTATGTTCGTGCATGTGTTTTGTTTTCTGGACACAAAGTGTGTAAAAACTGTCCAAATGTTCTGCATATCCGACCGCTTTTGGCTATTCTCAAGGACGATTTTTATTTTTAACTAAACCTGTGTTTTTTATGTATGTATGTGAAGTTTTTCTTCTATTTTCCAAACATGGTCAACACCTTTTGGCCCTGTTAATAGTTAATTTTATTCATCCGTTTTTATTATTAGTGCTTCCATTATTTTTAATCTTTTTTCCCATGTGAATGAGGTTATTATAATTGTATTTTCTACTAGTATATAGCGGATGGAGTTTGGTAGGATTCCGTGTGTGCTTAAATAAGTACTAATTGGGCTATGGTTATATAGCTGTAACGAGAGTCGTCTATATATGCGTGTAGTAGTATGACCAATATATATATATATATATATATATATATATATATATATATATATATATATATATATATATTATAATATGAAATTGTTCTTCATATTTTAGCTAGGCATATTCAGGAAAGCTGCTGTACGAAGTAATACGTTGCAAAATAAAACTTTCCAAAAGAGAAACTATCATTTCAGGACATCTAGTAAAACTTCAAAGGCTATTACACGTAACTGGAAGAAAACATTTTAACATAATCAAGATATTGATATTCCATATTACTTCAAACCAATGGTTTAAAGAGCGATAACAGCTACTGGACTTGAGGAGACTATTTTCCTGATAAATCGTTTTCAGTGAAAGTTTGTATAAATTTCAACAGACAGTAGCTTTCGATTAATGACTGCCGACTACCTCCTCATAAGTATACTACTTCTATAAGAATTACCATTAGAATTTTCAATATATCGTTTCTTGGGACCTCAAATATGGCTGGAAGGTCGACCTATTCAAATCAATTCCCCTTTCACGCATTGAAAATGGATATATGTATTACTAATATTTTCCCCCTAGTCAGCTGGCATGTTCTGTGCCATGGATGGTTTTGTTTTCACTGGCTGCGATTGGTATACTGTCGTCATTTTATATTTTTAATTTCACACATGCGCGTTGTTTATTTTTGATTTTTCGGTTGCAGAGTATAATAGGGTCAGTTGGCCACCGTCTGTGAGAAAAAGAGAACCATGACACAATTTGTTCCGATAGAAACTTGGAAACAGCATGCCGACACTTCTTGGCATACGCACCGGAAGCTTCAATACAAACATTACAGAGTGTTTGGGCGTCAATCTCAAAGACAGTGCAGAGTATTCGGAAAGAGTTGGATGAGCCTAATTGTAATTACTAAGGTACGACAGCTCAGAAAACTCATTAATCTTTCTGATAAAAAAGAACCCCCGAATTTTGGAGGGAGGGCCTTAAACTCAAAACAGAGGTTTATATCAAGTGTCTTGAGGAGGTATTAATGTCCTGGGCCAAGAGGGTGGCTGCTGAAAGACCCAATGTCGGGTAAGTGCATTCTGCAGCATGCGACACGAGCAGGAAGACCTAGTCATAGCTGTCAGACGATTTCTGCGACCAAATCACCCCTTACATCTGGCCAGCTCACTCTCCAGACTGCAAATCTCCTTTGATTTTTATGTGTGGGATGCAGTTTAGCGAGAGGCCAATAAAACTGCTTGTAAGACCAAAGATGAACCGATGACAAGGATTATGGCTGCTTTCACCAGATTAAACAAGGACACAGCCCAGACAAGTTTCTGGTATTCCTAAGTCGTCTTGTGGCAGTGTGTGTAGCCAATGGCAATTTTATTAAATAAATTTACTCTTTAGTATTTCAAGATATATTTGTATAATTTTGGGAAATATATCTCTTAAAATAAGATGCCAGTGTTATCTTTATTTTTGCGTAAATTAGACGACAATTTATCCATTTTATCCTGGACACCGTTTAATTAAAATATTAACACCAACTCTTAGATCCTGGAAACCTATGTATATTACGTGCTGATAATTGCTAATAATCTCAATAATTATTTTGGGTGAATCTTCTTCACAGAATTTTCAGATCTATTATTATCCAATTGTTTTGATAACATACTCACTGTCAGGACATTGTGGATTTTTTAATAATTGGAATCCATAAGTCGAGATTGAACATATATAAGACTTGTTCATTTTCAGCTTCTTTTAGTTCGATATTCTTCTCAATTTCAAGGCTTAAGTTCGTGGAATCAAAGGTGATGATTGAACTTACGTAACACTTGATCAGACGAATCTTCAGTTCTATAGACAGGTTTCTGTTGACAAAAAATGGAACACATATACTGACATTTCGTTTTTGCAACGGCTATTTGTTTTCTGACCTTTGTCTTACACACCGCCTCTGTTCTAATCAGCTCTCTACCTCCTCGATGCATTTATTGCCAATTCTCAAGTGGCATCGATGTTACTTAGCGGATTTACCGATGACCATTGATTTGGTTTTATCGCAGTTGATTAATAGTCCCATCTCGTCAATCATGAATCCTAAAACAAGAGACAACATTTAAAAGTACATAGTCTGGCTCTAAACATTCAGTCAGTTATTTTCCATACGTGATACACGCTTAGGTGATCATGTATCTTTCGATAGATGACTGACGAGATTTATTTCCGCAGTAGCTTGCCATTTCTTTCTGCGGTAAACCAGTTGCCATCCAAGGCTATAGAACCCGATCTGTCCTACTATTTATCCATAGCTGGGGGAGTAGACTTGGATTCATACCTTTCCCAAGGTATTACCACGTAAGGGAATGTAATGGATTCGACTGGAATTCGAACTCCGTTTACTCAGTCCGAGCCGCTATCCATTACTCCACCGTAAACCAAAAAGCATGCCAAATAACTAAACCCAAATCAGTTGCAGACTTCAAGGAGACGCACCAACTGAAATAGATAAAACATTTTTGGTGCTACCGTAAATAAAACTTTAGAGAATAAACCCAGATTAATAATAGAAAAAGCGATGCCAGTTACTGGTTGGGAGAAGTCTATTTTTTAAGGAAAAAATTAAAAGAATTATTTTTAAAACATCAACCAAAGACAACGTTAATTATTTAGTCAATAACTGCCTAGCGAGTTGATCACCTTGAATTCTCAAGACCTTATTACGTTTTCAGTTGTTGGTGTACACAACCGCTTCTCGCCCCTGTCAAACGGAGAAAAATGGCGTGGTGTGGACAAGGCACGACAGCCTGTGCAAGACTATCATGCAAGGGACTTTTGAAGGTAGAAATAGGAGAGGACGCCAATGTAAAACTGGTTGGACAATGTCAAACAATGGACAGGCATGGCTACACAAGAATCGCTAATAGACCGCTGCGGAAGAGATTTAGTGTGGTTTCTGCATTCGGATCTCTCCCTACGATTACAAACGTCAAGGGGATGATGATGATGATGATGATGATGATGATGATGATGATGATGATGATGATGATGATGATGTGGAGTAGGAGGAAGATGAGGGGAAGGAGGAGGAGGATGAACACAACACTTTGATACTGTGCTATTGTGATGATTATTAGCCTCTTCTCTTAACTGCAGATTGTGGCGAATATGGTAACGTAAGCTTGTGCATGTATAATGTATGAACACAGAAGATTTGCTGCCGAGATTTCAACAGAAATGTGTATAATACGAAGGATATTCTAACGATGAATTGAGTCAACAAGATCTGTAATTTCTTTTATTAATATTATACTTGTCTAACCTGAATTTAATACATGGCTAACTATTTTGTATTCCATTTATTTACTCTGTAGAACTAGCTGGGATACTTATGTATCTAACATGCATCGCGGTCCTGCCTCAAGATCGGAGGTTCATTAAGGTGGCATTCTGTATCATAACAGTTGTTCAATGTAGATGATTGATGTTAAGTAGGGTTTTAGTTAATACCTAAGCAGTGGCCTCATACAGCAAAGCTAACTCTACAGTGGAGCAAAAGAATCTCCGTTTGAGGTTGTCTGGCAGAACAAATTCCCAGACTATATCCATTTTATTCAACCCGTCCCAGGCTTTAGCAATGCGGATTTTTACATCCATTTCCGTAGAATTTATTTCGCTTCCTAGGCATGTAAAAGACTTGTCAGATTTTATTGATTCTCCTGAGATAGTTTATATTGAGCCTTGCTCAATATAAGCTTATGAATTCAGTATTAGGGTCATTGACATAGAGTTCCGCATAGCAGCATTTTATATAAGAGAACCGTGGCATTGGTATGGTGTTTACAGTGATAGCTAGGGATGCAAAATATATCAAAAGATTATTATTACAGACACTTTTTTTCGCGTCTTTTGGAGTAGAATTACTTCAGAAAATGATAAAGAATAAACTCTTTAAAATTATTCTAGCTTCGGGTAGGGGCTCAGTTTCTTCACATTTCTTTCAGTGAACAAACGAATCTTCCTGTTGATATAATCAGGGTATTAGGTGTGACGCAGTTGTAGAAATTCAGACATCATCTCTTTCTGAAAGCATGAATGTTTGAAGCAAAAGAACTCAAATATCTACAAAATGATAGTAAATTGAAGGAATTATTGCCTATCCAACAATTGTTTCTGCATCAATTTCTTTTCTGAAATGTTAATCTTTTACGCACGGGAGAAATGAGTCTTTTTTTTCCTTTACAGTTTGTTACTTCGTCGATTTCCATTTAAAGGAATCAGTCAAACAGTGAGCTTTATTTAATTGCACCGTTTAAACTAGAAACTGTAAATACGCTAGTAGGCAAACAATATATGACAAAACAAATTTGGTCTATACATGTGTACAACTGTCTATTTCGAAATGTGAGCATATATATATATATATATATATATATATATATATATATATATATATATATATATATATATATATACGTGTGTGTGTGTATTGTTTGAAATTCCTTTGTAATGTATGCATTTATATATTTATCTGTGTATATATCTGCAAGGATGTATTTTAACTATTCACACTGTTACATTGTTCGGGTTGTTGCCTTCATCTTTACTGACATATTCACGACATTTCGGCCGTTGTAAGCTCCAGACTTCATCAGGTGATATACATTGGAATTTCGAAGCGAACCATTTATTTAGTCCACTGGTTAGATATTTCTAGTTCCACATGCCAATAGGTTACAATAGGTTATTTCATCACGGGCAACGCCGGGTACTTCTGCTAGTATCTTAATATCTAGTTACGATTCTTTCTTTTTCTCTCTCTCTCTCTCTCTCTTACTTTCTTTCTTTCTTTATTTATTTCCTTCTTTCTTTCTATACGTTAACTTTTTTCATTTTTTACGTTGTGTCATTGTTGTCGTTTTGGCCCGTTTTATCTAAGAGTGTTGTACATTTTTTCTCATGGTAGTTGAGTTCTCGTGTGGCTGATTAGACCAACTTGGAAACGGCACAGATTTCTACAAGTAGGACACACGAAAATATCTTTCATGATAGATAATGAAAGATTGCGCGTGTTACGCATTCGGCAGCGTTCCTCTCTAACGACAGGATCAATCTTGCTGCTCTGCTTTTAACATGTAAACACGTCGTCAACTGCTTAATCACCCATAGAATCACCACATTTTTTTTGCGATTAGCCAGGGAAGAGCATCCAAGGTACGTTGGCTGTGTAGTGGAGCCTGTCTCACTTGTTTTGACCACCAACAGCTTTTTCGCCAAAAACACGCCACGCGAATCGGTTCTCAGGCCTACGCATGACATCGACAGCACAACGAAGCTACTGATCGACGAGCGTGTCTTCCATTCTGGATGATTGGAAAATTTCCCGAATTAGAATTCATGCTGTCTAAATTTTTAACAAGTACATGCATAATGAACACACACACACACACACACACACACACACACACACACACACACACACACACACACACACACACACACACACACAGAGAGAGAGAGAATGAGACAGACAGACAGACATATGTCTTTCAAGGTTAAACGCAATCGCATGACTGTTCACTCTGGGTGTTGATTTCAATGTGCACTTTATCTCTGACACTGGGCACTTTAAGCCATAAATGCAGCATACCTTAAAAGTATGTATTATCATATATATATATATATATATATGGTATTAGATGACAATTTGAAAAAAAATCTTAGTTTTTGCCAACGCGTTTCGAATTCCGGCGTTTTCAAAGCAAAAATGTAATCGAAATATTTTTGTTGTTACATTACAAAATTCAAATTTTAAAAAGACAGACGCTTCTGCCTAAGTCTCTTTATGGTTAATGTAAGTTTCCTTTGTACTAAGAGTTTTCTTTCCATGTCGAAAATATAGTTGAAACTTTAACACGTTGTTTGATTGATAATTTTTCCATGGTTGAAATTGCCAAAGACTTCAGTTGTTAAATATGAAGTCATTAGACGCTTAAACTTAATTCACATTTAAAATCGGTAGGGATTTCAATGTACACCCTGAGAAAAGTGAAAGTTATGGATTGCACTGTTTGTATAACATGGGTTAGGCAGATTACGTCAAATGCAGGCGGTAATATCCCTCGAAAAATAGTAATATTCGCGGCGGATTTTCTTTGTTTAACATGTTTACTCTAAGAACGGAACTATACCTATATATTCAATAAGAGTGGGAAACCACATCCGTATCTAGCTTATTAATTCTACTGAAAAAATTTACATATGTCTATCTTTTTATGTCGAATGCATTTATATCTAGATTATTGATACTAGTCCAATTTTTTTTATCTCTACTGTAAAACCTGGTCAATGTGCAACTTTTTTATTCTACTATAAGCTATATATATATATATATATATATATATATATATATATATATATATATATACCGATTTTCCTCTTCTGTAAAACTGGACCCGTTTCTACATTTATTTATTCTCGTCTAAAACACGGCTAGTGTCTGCTTTTTCACTTTACTGGAAAACTAAACCAGTGTGTACCTTTAGACTCTAGCATAACCTGGACATCTCTCTTTATTTTCATAGTCTTGTGTAAAAACTCACCAATATGTACGTTTTAGTATCTAGCGTAAACAGAACCTATCACACTATTTCCATAGTTTTGTGTAAAACCTCGCCAAAGTGTACATTTTATGTATTAGCCTAAACTGAACCTAAGTCTCTATTTTCAGTCTTGTGTAAAACCTCACCAATATGTAACTTTTAGACTGAACTTATGTCTCCCTATTTTCACTCGTTTTAAAACCTCGTCAACCTGAAACTTTTAAATCTAGTATTAACCAGACGCGTGTCTACATGATTGACACGAGTATAAAACCGGACCAATGTCTCGTTTCCTGTTATTTAATTGCAATATTTGTTTAACCATACGCGCTCTTCACTAATGTATTAATATCGAGTGGATATCATATCAGGAAAGACGAAGCATGTGTGAAGATGCTGACCTGATACCCGGTTTGGGAAAAGTTATCCAGGTTCCTTAAAGTGTTGCCCGCATATCACAAATGAATTAATGTTATTACTCTATATCTTATTCGGACACGGAACTGGATCAATTAATTCTATTATCGTGTTTCAGCTGATGGATTCCCTCAGTGTTGTCTGCTATTCAGATATCGAATGCGGTCATTATTTCAATAATGACTCAACATAACATCCTTATCTTTATTGCGTACATAATCTCCCAAGTGACTGGAATCGCGGGAAAAAAAGCGAACCGCTTGTTTCGGTGAATAGAAAAGCTAAGTATTTTTAAGTGATAAAACAGATGTCTTACATTTTCAAAGCTGATGATCTTTACTCATTAGAAAATGTCGACTTTTGTAGATTTTTCTCGATAACTTAATTTGTTTGTTTAACAGTATATCAACCCCTGATTTTCATGGGAGCATTAGTAATTTGTATTATATTATTGGTAATATATTTTCCTTATAATAATGTAATGCAGGGGATTTTTTTTTCAAAAATATATTTCCTGTAATATTTTAAAATTTTTCTTTACAGAAACGTATTGCTGGTAATTTTGGGGATGTTTTGAGGAGCGTAGAACGATCTCTTAATTGCAGTCGTTCTTAGGTACACCATGGCCCGGGGTGGTAGCACCTATTATGGTTCCAGATATGGACAAATATTTAACCGCTAAACGGGGTCAAAACATAATTTGGTTTGTTTTATGGCGAATCAACCTCAATGTGTAATTTAATGCCGACAAAATTTTCATTGTCGGTAATATTTTTTTGAAAAATCTATTTCTGGTAATAATTTTCCGTCGTTGGTAATATTTAAAAAAAAAAATGTATACCCGGTAATGTTTTCTTGTTTTTTTTTTCTTACAAAAACGTATTGCTGGTAATATTTGTCTTTCAAAAATGTATACCTGTTAATTTTTTTTTTAAGTGTAGCGCTGGTAATATATATTATTTTTCATAAAATATTTCGTGTATTAAAACCTATTTTTACACTTTCACGGCAAAACACTATGAAAGTATATAATTTTTTATAACAAAACCATCGGAAATACATTTTTATTGGAAAAGAATATTACCTGTAATACAAAAAAATACCAGCAATTCATTTGTCAAAGAAATTATTAATGCTCCCACGAAAATTAAATTTCTGCATTTAATGACCCATGAGGTATTGATATGCCACTAAAAAAACGTCTTCACAAAGGACTTTTTAAAATAATTAATATAGAGATTAAAGGTTAACCAGAGGAATAGGAATCATTAAAGGAAAATTTGTTTCCATATACTGAACCAATCTGTTCCTTTGTCCAAGCATATGGGTTATACTTCAGAAAATTAAATCGCTGATAAAGAAAATATCAGAAAATTAATTTAAAAACGTCGTAATCAATTTGCATAATAAAAAACTGTGTTGTTAGCATTTTAATTATACCATAGGAAGAAAAACTATTTAAAAATGTGGCATATTTAATATGACTAGGCCACGACTGTCGGTCAGTAATTATCACGTCTACAGCCAGACGACGCACGCGTGACTCTTGTGAAATGGTTCGTCTTGCTTTTGACATCGATGTGCGTCTAATCTACACTTTCTTTATAAGGTGATATTAAAATGGAGCTGTAGCCATTATCAGTTTTACGACTTTAACTGTATTTGTAAAGTTACCATAACTTTTTTAAAAACCGAATTTGGAATTATAAAGGCAAAGAAAAACAAACTCAGAATCGAAGATTCTGTATTGTTCAATAAATCTAATTTTATTTACAAAAGAAAAGCATAGATGTTTTTATACAAACACTTCAATTGGTACCTGTAACGAAAACTTAGATGAGGTTTTGTAATGGATCAGATAATTTAAGACTCCCGCAAATATGTTAATTTGGTATGAGTTATCAAAGTAAATCGCAAGTAGACTCATGTCCTAGGTTCGACACGAAAGTAGACATATCCTGAATTCGGCACGAAAATAGTTTCATATCTTGAATGAGGCACGAAATAACCCTACATGCTGGATTCGACACGAAAGTAGACTTATATGCTAGAATCGGTACGAAAACAGTTTCATATCTTGAATTCAGTACGAAAGTAGCACTATAACCAGGATTCGACACGAAAGGAGACATATCCAACATTCGGTACGAAAATAGTTTCGTATCCTGTATTCGGCAAGAAATCAACCTATATCCCTGGTCCGGCACGAAAATAATTTTATATAATGAATACGACGCGAAAGTAGGCCTATATTCTATCAGTCACGGATTTAATCAGTATCTCGGATTCGGCTCAAAATTAGCTTTATATCATGGATTTGAAAGGTATTTAGTCTCATATACTCGATTAGCCATGAAAATTGCCGTAAATCTAGGATTCAGTAAAAATTAGCATTATATTATTGGCACGAAAGTAGCTTTATTGAATACTGTTGCCATATATGGTCTGGTTCTCCCCTGTTTACCTCGAGGTTCTCGACAAAATCCAAAGACGGATATGCAATGTGATATCTACTGACCTAGAATCTAGTCTCCAGTCACGTTCGCATCGACATAATGTGGCTTCCCTCTATCTTTTCTACAAATATATACATGCCAGCTGCTCTAACGAACTATTTTCATTGGTGCCCCGACTGCATGAATTTAAGCGTGCTACTAGGTTGGCATCACGATCTCACTCATTTACTGTCAAAACTGTTAAAATAACCGAATCTACTACTCTAACAACTTGTTCGCTCGCGCTTCCCGTCTGTGAAACTTCCTTCCTCTTACTTCCTTCCCTGATAATTATAATCTAAAAAATTTAAATGTAATGTCAATTGACATCTTCTGTTGCCTTGATCTTGATCCCCGCCCATCTCTTTATCCTTTCCTCAAACACATCTCTTTATCTTACTTCCACTCTCTGTAAACCCTTGCGTGCTGTTGGTACTCCCGCCTTGCTCGGGGTGAAATGCTTAAAAAGTATCGTACATTCGGCACATATGTTGTCTTAAATGATGGATTTGATACGTATGTAGTTTCATGTCCTGTATTTGAGACTAAAATATCTTTATATCCTCGATTCGACACGAAAGTAGTCTCATATCTCCAACTATTTAAGTGTAACGTCAATCGACATCTCCAGTTGCCTTGATCTATCCACTTACCTTCTCCACATCCTTTCACCTTTTATTCCTATCTGCTCTCGCTCCAAATCTTCTGTAACCCCCTTGCCTTGATCGATCCACTGTCTTTCTCTTTCTCCATATCCTCTCCTTTACCACCCCTATCTGCTCTTCCTCCAACCCTTCTATAACACCTTGCGTGATAGTGGCCTCCAGCCTTGCTTGGGGTGATACGCTTAAAAAAAAATATATCTTGGATTTCGATATGAAAGTAAACTTGTATCTTGGATTAGGCACGTATTAAAATTCCTGCTTTCTTATTTGCCTTCATTTCTTGCAAAATTATCCTTGGTAACTGAATGTATATCTCCCCTAAAGTATGGGTTAAATAGCCGGGCATATTGCGCATTCTAACGCAGTTAGTCTTGAAGAAATAAAATTATAAATCCTAAACTTGACAACCTGTAAAAATGTATTGTTTATTTCAGCCCCTCACCATCAAGAGGTAGTTTATTCAGGCTTTCGCCAGTCTACATAGTTGAGCCTGTTGGCATGAAGATGGTGATGGTGGAGGAGGAGGAAGAGGAGATGGAGGAAATCTTATATAGCTATTTGTAATGGTAACTCTCACAGAAACATAGATGACATTATTTAAGGATACAAATATCCAATAGTCTTTTGTATGATGTGAAACTACATACTGATGTTTTGAGGAGCGTGGAACCACATTTTAATTGCTGTTGTTCCCAGGTCCACGCTAACCAGACCATAATAAAAATATAATGGAATCTGTTATGAGTAAATAGTGAACCACCAAACAAAAAATAAAAGACTATTAAGGTATAAAAATACATTTTTATAGTAAAAATAACAGAAATACATTTTTATATAAATAAATTACCAACAATACCTTTTTATATTAAAATAATCAACAAGAAAATTTTATAGTAGAATTACTGGCAGTACATTTTATTGCAAAATGACCAACAATACATTTTCTTTGTAGTTGAAGGCATACAATTTCGTTCAAAATAAATTTCGTTGAAGCCATAAAATTGTTTACAAAGTATTTAGAGTTTTGTATTAAATAACCCATAGAGGTTACGAAACCTCTAATCAAACTCAGCTATCCGACCAATATGAAAGAACTCTGTCACTACATTGATCCATTCAATATCCTAAAATTTCTTGAAAAAAAAACTGTATTTCAAAATATAACTTCAAAATCTACTGCATATAGCACACATATCACTGTCTCAAGTAATTATGACCACACTAACATGTACATGAACAAAAGATCAGTATCATCTACTATGTATTTAATTGTGACAGCAAAGTAACATATATCATATTTTTATTACTTCAAACCATCCAAGAAAATTAAATTTCGTCATTAAATGACCCATAAGGATTTGATATACCGTTAAACAAACAAATCAATCAAATATTCAAGATAACAATAAATATGACAATTTTATTTTCATTATTTACATTATTCGGACTATTGTCCTCATCTTTGTCGCCATGTCTATCACAACGTTTCGGCCGTTTATTTCGAAATAAAGGTTACAGTTCGACATTCCAACCACCTGAAGAAACGTTGTGATAAACAATAGTCCGAATAATGTAAATAATGTACATAATACCTCATCTCAGAAATTTTATTTTATTTACGAATATGAAGGATAAATATTGTTTAAATGAAAAATTCCTCATTATCTGCCCTTGAAATTTCAACAATAAAAGAAAAAAAAAGCAGTTGACATTTCTTAATCAAATAATGAAGAATGGATATATAATAATAATTCTCCTTGTTTTTTAGATAAAATTGAATTAACATTAGTTTTCTGTCCACTGTAGCTCTTAATATATATTTTTTATTTCTCCTAAACTTTTTTCCCTTATCTATTTACTCAACCTCACTCGCTAGGTTATGTATCATTTCCTCTGTCTTTCTGACCTTCAAGCTATTCTTTGAGTATAAAAATTTCCAAACCCTCTTAATTGATTAGAGGTGTTATTTTCATTTTTTGTTTTTATTTTCTTTGTTTGTTTGATTTTTTTTATAATAAACCTCAATGTGTAATTTAATAAGGATACAAATATCCAATAGTCTTTTGTATGATGTGAAACGACATACTAATGTTTTGAGGAGCGTGGAACCACATTTTAATTGCTGTTACAATGCGACTGTCAAGGATACTTTGCACTCACGACCATACACTTAGAACAGCAATCAATTGGCGACCGTCTAAGCGGTCAGGTTTATCTAACCTGAATGTATATTTATGTTGGCCCTACCAGCAGGCTTATGCGTTGTTTTATCAAAACCTGTCACAATAAACATCACATTTGGCTATGATATATGTGCTTGGTATATCCTTATCCGATGGTGTGTCATGCGTGGTACACTGTGTACCCCGCATGACACACTGGGACTCGTTATATTTGTATCCCAGAGCGACTTTGTACTCTTAGAAAAGTAAATAAATAAATAAATAAATAATAATAATAATAATAATAATAATAATAATCTTGATCATCTTGTATCAGATTGCACGGCATTGGTACCCACTGAATATAAAACCCGGCATGACAGAGTGGCCAATATCTACACTGGAAAATTTGCAACTTCTACGGGAAAGAAACTGAAAGAAACTGGTACGAACACCACCCAGACCCGGTTACGGAGATAGGATCTGTTACAATTCTATTGGACTACACAATACACACTGACAGAACAATCAAAGCCAACCGCCCAGACATTGTTATTAAAGACCACAAACAAAATAAGTGCCTCCTTATTGATATGGCAGTCCCTGCAGACTGCAATGTATCTTTGAAGATATTCGAAAAGCTGTCAAAATACAAAGACCTTGAAATAGAAAGCTAAAAATCGTGGCACTTGGGAACATCAACAATCCCTGTTGTAGTTGGAGCCCTAGGATTGGTTGGAAAAGATTCCAGTAGACTAATTGAAGGGATCCCTGGAAGTCCATGCCTCAAAGAGATACAAAAATTTTTTTTTTTTTGCAGTGGAAAGTGTCATGATACCATTTCTAACCGTAGGTCCCTGGGCGGGACCCGGAAAGAAATGCGTAAACGGCAGATATCAAAGGAAATAAATAAATAAATAAATAAATAATAATAATAATAATAATAATAATAATAATAATATGATGATGATGATGATGATAAGGATTTGTGTCAAAGAACACGAAACAAAAAAATTATTGAATAATAAAGGAAGCAAACAAATCAAAAGAGAATTTCAAGTGGAAGAAGTGATTCTAAACCATAATACACCAACTGCAGCTTCAAAGAATTAAAAGAAAAGAAAAGAAAATGCAATGTTCCATATACAGAAATGATGGAAAGACAAGCCTCTTTATGATCAATATTCTGCACATACCAAACAAGCTGATGTCGACAAACTCAGTACCCATTTGTTTTTACGTAGTGCTGGATTAAAAGCTGAAAATGAAGGTTTTATTCTTGCTGCACAGGACCAATACTTGTTAACCAGAAATTACCAAGAACACATACTGAAAAATTACGTTAAACCGAAATGAAGATTCTGTGATAAATATCCAGAAACAATTGACTTTCTTGTATCAGTTTGCACAGTGTTAGCACAAATTAAATATAAAACTTGGTATGATAAAGTGGGCCAATATCTGCACTGCAAAATGTGAAACTTTTACGGGAAGGAAACTGCAAGAAACTGGTATGAACATTACTTAAACCCGATTACAGAGATAGGATCTGTAAAAATTTCATGGAATCTTACAATATCCGTAGACAGAACAATCAAATCTAATCACCGAGACATCGTGATTAAAGACCACAAAAACAGAATGTGCTTTCTTATTGACATGGCAGTCTCTGTAGATTATAATGTATCATTGACGATCTTTAGAAAAAACATCAAAATACAAGTATCTTAAAAAGGAAATCTAAATAAATGAGGCACATGAGGAGATCAATAATTCCAGATGTAGTTGCAGACGTCGGATTGATTGGAAAATGTTCCGATAGTATATCAGTGAAAGGATTTATGGTAACCCATACCTTAAAGAAAAAGGTATATACTCACAAGTACAGCTCAAAGATTACGAAGATCTTTTATCTATCTAGAACTAAGGTGATCTTAGTTTGATAATAATCAGTTTGATGCCTAAACATTCGGAAAGCTTCGTATTGGAGCTGGCGGCGCATATGCACAGCAGTACACCATACCGTTTCCAAATTCTTTTGATTGCGATGGATAAATTGTCGTATAAATTACGCAAAAAAAAAAAAAAAAAAAATGAGAATAAAACTGACAACACACTTTAACAGGTATATTTACCAAAATTACACAGAAATATTTTGAACTACTACTATTCTTCTTCTGTGTACGGTGTCATGGCTCTCTAGAACTTTCTGTTTTTTGTAGTTTTTTTAGCAATATTTGTTCTTTAGCTCAGTCATTTATGTTCCATGCGTGATACACGCGTAGGCAATCATGTATCTTTTCATACATGACTAACGAGGCAGATTTTTTCCCCGCAGTAGGTTGCCATTTCTTTCTGCGGTAGACCAGTTGCCATCCAAGGCTAGAGAACCCGGTTTGTCCTGCTATTTACCCATAGCTGGGGAGAAAGAAGACGAGAATTCATACCTTTTCCAAGGGTATTAGCACGTAAGTGAATGTAATGGATTCGACTGGAACTTGAACACGGCTCCTCCAATGTCTTAGCGAGGCATAGTGAAGTAAAAGATATTGGCTCCGATTGAGGAATCGGAGAGCCGAATTCGAATTCCAGTCAAATCCATTTCATTCACTTCTTTGGAAAAGGTATTAATCCTCTTCTCCCGCCAGCTATGGGGAAATAGCAGGACATAACGGGTTCTATAGCCTTGGATAACAACTGGTCTACCGCAGAAAGAAATGGCAAACTACTGCGGGAAAAAATCTGCCTCGTCAGTCATGTATCGAAAGATACATGATCGCACGGTACATAACTGACTGTCTTTTGGCAATCTCTACTAATTCCTGTTCTGCTAACCATTTGCACAAGCTTGTTTGGTAGGTATTCTTAGCTTTCCCTTATACTCAAGTAAATAAATAAAATATACATCTTGTCTTCAATATATCCTACGGGTGTTAAGATTTCTAAGCTCTCTTTTCTCGTTCACTCAGTTGTTTGTTTTTGATTCTAAGTGCCATTTTTTTACCATTTTCTCTAAAACTTCATCGTTGGTCACATGTTCAGTCCATGGTATTCTCAGCATCCTTCCGTAGAACCACATTTCTGCTTTCTCAAGTCTCTTCTGCAAGAAGATTGTCCAATATTCCCTGCTATACAGGAGGGTCGATATTATTTCTTTGACCAGTTCTCTTTACTTTGTTTCTCACGAAAATAATCCTGTTTCATAATACTTTGCTTAACTTTTAGAAGGCACCTTTCGCTATTCCTCTGCGCCTTCGGATTTCGGTGTCGCATTTTCCGTCATCTTCCTCTTTCTTTTTCGATATTTCAATTTGGGTACTTACTAGATTTTCGTGTCTCTAATATGTAGATTCACTATTACTACTACTACCAGTAGTAGTAGTAGTAGTAATAATAATAATAATAATAATAATAATAATTTACAATAATAATAATAATGCTGACAATAATTATTCCCACGAGTACAGTCCACAACTTACGAAGGGCTTTATATATATAAAATATGTGTGATTTCTTTTTTTGTTATGTTTTTTTTCTTGGTCAGTGGAAAATATTATGATACCATTTCTAACTTTAGGTGTCTGGGCAGGAACCGGAAAGAAATGTGTACACACCAGAAATTAACGGAAATAATAATAATAATAATAATAATAATAATAATAATAATAATAATAATAATAATAATAATGGCGCCAATAGCGTTACCTTTCCAATAAAATCTACAGTATTATCAAGAAAATAGAAATAATTTCAGCCATAGCAAAAATGCAGAGACTGAATGTCACTGAAAAGTCCCATATATATACATGGCCAATCTCGGTGCTATCGGTTGACTCATAACCTAATATAAACCCACCTAACGTATATCGATTAGTTACTGGTTACAAATTGATGATAATCGATAGCCATAATTCCTTCATCACAAGGGAGGTATTGTTCATACGTGTGACTATGTGTAGTTCGTTGCGATAATTAAATATTCTATTAGTCGTATAGGGGACAGCCATAATTTTGTAGGTGTTAATATACAAGAAATACAGCATGAATAGTTAAAAGCAGACATTCACATGTCTACAAAATGATGGCAGTCAGCAAATAGTTTTTTTTTTAAAATCTCTCTCTATTATCTTATTTACAAGCAATGATACCCGTCGTTGCACGGGCCAAGTGATTTCCTTTTCTGTTCTTTCCCCCCACAGTAATTTAATTCTTGATAGATTGAAGAATGCCAAAAAGTGGTAATCGTGAAACTGCTGTAATTAAAGATGTTTATGATTTTATCGCTTTTGAGCAACGTACTAGAGGCTTTAATCAACGCCTAATAGGTTAAACGTCTCACTTCAGACGACATTCATTCGGATAGAACGTATGAATTTCGCTTGTACCTGTACAAGCGAAATTCATACGTTATTACGACAGTTATTAATGAATTTGTCTATCTGGTTTTAAATTAAATAAGGGGGGCTCGGGTTGTGACTTTAGATATATCAGAGTGTTTGGAATGCCGCCCTTCTCCACAATCTCAAGGGATATAGTGTCTCTGGACGAACATTTGCCTTAATCCAGTTATTCTGAAATTATATGATGGAAGTTGTGTTGAACGAACAGGCTTCTAAATCTTTTTTTCATTAACACTAGGTTTTTTTCTTATCTACCTGACGTCATAAGTTCCAAACTAGCTATAACTAAGTAAAATAGACAACTGCTCACGAAAATGACCTCCAATCAGTGGTTAATGACTTGTAAATTTAACGGTCCCAAAACAAAATTTCTGTCATTCAATCACGATAAAAAAAATGTTTCCTACCTTACACCAGCGTCGGTGATAATAACCTCCAGTAGATGAACTCATTGTCGCTTCCTGGGCTCACGTTTTCCACTTACAAGTAGCGGTGTGCTTATATTAAATCAATTGCTCGGACTACTGCAAGAAAATTTGGTTCACAGTGCCGTGGCAGACAATTTTATTCTCATCAGAATCCATCTTGCACGTTTATAAGAGTACCATTCATCCGTGTATGAAATATTGCTGTCATACCTGGTCTGGTTCTTCTATTCTTGACAAAATCCAAAGAATGGTCTGTAATGTAATCTATCTTAATCTGGCATCTCGATCTCAGTCATCTTCCCATCACCAGGACGTGGCTTCCATCTGTCTTTTCTTCAAATATGTTCAAGGCATTTTTTCTGGTGAATTTTCCTCCTTGGTGCCTTCACTGCAGGAATATAATCACACTACGAGATAGGCAAATAGCTTTCACCTCTTTACCGTCGAACCAGCTAGATACAACCGTATTTTCTATTCTAATATTTTCTTTTCTCGAAAGTGCTCGGACGAACTACATTCCTAGGTTCTCCCATGTCTAATCTTCACGGCTAAGAACCGCTATGATATGTATATTATAGCAAACCACCCACATTCCATCCGTATTCCACTCGAACAGCTTTTTCCTGTACACCATTGCTTTGTGGAACTATCTCCCAAGAGGATGTTTCCCGATCACCACAATCTTAACCTATTCAACTCTACCGTTATGTTCGCCTCCTATCCATATAAACTACCTCTTAACGTAACGCTATACGTCGAATGCTCTTCGGGCCTTTTACAGGGTGAACCTTACTGTAAAAAAAAAATATCGTCTGTGGAATTTTCTTCCGGTTTCTTGCCTCCCTGCTAATTATGATCTTTGAAAATTAAAATTCAGCGTCGCACGCCATCTTAATTTGAAATGATCAAAAAAAAAAATAAATAAAATAAAATACAAACAGGTTTTACAGTCGGTTCGTTTAACGGTCTTGAGTCCCGTAACACTTTAGCATCGCAGGCTTTAATTACCGATGACGTGTCCGTGACCAAGTATAACACTCAAGATGTATATAACATTCAGATGTAGAACTTACCTGGCGAGGGAAGGGTTTCACTATATAAAGAGGGATCTATCTTTTTTATAATGACTACTTCCTTAAAAGAGAGTGAAATGTATTGTTAAATTGTAAATATTTCTTTCGTAAAATAGAAAATCATTTCATCATTAGGCTCCGGATTACTCGTGTACCTAAACGGTGTACGTTAAAGGTGTACCATATGGTGTACGTTAAATGTGTATCTAAAAGGTGTACGTTAAAGGTGTTCTTAAACGGTGTACGTTAAAGATGACCATACAGTGTACGTTAAATGTCTATCTAAACGGTGTACGTTAATGTGTACCTAAACTATGTATGTTAGAGGTGTACCTGAATGGTATACATTAAATGTGTACCTAAACGGTGTCCGTTAAAAGTGTACCATACGGTGGACGTTAAATGTGAATCTATACGGTGTACGTTCAAGGTGTACCTAAACGATGTACGTTAGAGGTGTACCTAAATAGTTTACGTTAAATGTGTATCTAAACGGTGTACGGTAAATGTTTACCTAAACGTTGTACCTTAAAGGTGTACTTAAACGGGGAACGTTAAAGGTGTATCTAAACGGTGTACATCAAATCTATATCCAAGCAGCGGTGTACGTTAAAGGTGTATATAAATGGTGAACGTTAAAGGTGTATCAAAACGGTGTACGTTAATGGTGTATCTGAACGGTCTACATGTGTGTGTGTGTGTGTGTGTGTGTGTGTGTGTGCGCGCGCGCGCGAGTTTAAATTCTCAGTAAACTTTAGAGCTGTTTGGGTTAGCGTCTTCAAACAATGATCATTATTATTTTTATACAATTTTATTCACATTATTTAGTGTATGATTTATATCGCATTTTTTATTCACACTATGCGGACTATTTTCTCCATCTTTGTTTTTGTTATCGCAACGTTTCGATAGTTTTGCCTCCGGCCTGCATCAGGTGTATACTGTTCTGCGTAAGCTACAAGGAACTGAAACCTTTATTTAATCCAAACCCTCGCAGATAATGTAAAGGCTTCAATTCCCTGTAGGTTATCCGAATCGACAGACACCTGATGAAGGCCTGGGGCAGAAAGGCCGAAACGCTGTGATAACAAGAATAACGATGAGGACAAGCGTCCACCTGTAAATAGTGCAAATAATGCTCACTCCTCATCCCAGAAACTCAGAGTGAAATTTTAATTGCTTGCAATTAAATGATTTAATTGATTATCACAAACAAATGACAAATGAAAAAAAATTAATTACAGAAAAATCTATCTTTCATCGCTCAGAGTTGAGGTCTTAAATGTTGCTAATCGTTAGAATAACTACTGAAAACACCTGACAAAATAACATTTGCTTAGCTATTTTTATATCGTTTAGGTCCACCGTTTAGATAAATCATTTCAAAGAATTCTGCTTTTAACTAATATAGTCACTAAAAATATTTCGTTGAATTTCTCAAGTGTTCATAAAATTAAGTAAGGGGCTGAAACACATGTAAACAATTTTTTTACTAAGATTTTCTAATAAAAACAAACATTGCAAAACTAATTTAATTCATTTGTGAATATGTCTCACATGTTTTTTTTTAAATTCTCAACACTGTGTATGAAGTCTATTGGCGAGCGTCTTCGAGAAATGTTAATAAAGATAATATATATATATATATATATATGTATGTATATATATATATATATATATATATATATATATATATATATATATATATATATATATATATATATATGAACCAACGCACAAGTGTATATATATATATCTGAGAACGAAAATTTTCTATGAAAATTTCTCGGACATTCAGGCCGGTAAAAGTTATTTAATACTATTTATTATAAAAACAGGGCATTTGTTTAAATACTTGTATCTATAAAAAGAACGTTAAACATATTATATAAATGTCTTTAAATATATATATATATATATATATATATATATATATATATATATTACAGTAAGGTACACCTTGTACAAGGTCCAGGGGGCACTAGAGTTAGATATTATGTTAGGGGCATTTTGTACTGATCGGAGGGGGAGGTAAAGAAGAAGTTAAGATTGTAGTGATCGGGGAAATATCCACTTGTGTGTCGGTTCATATTTATATATATATACACACACACACATATATATATATATATACACACACACATATATATATATATATATATATATATATATATATATATATGTGTGTGTGTTGGATAGGTCTTATATATATATATATACATATAATAATTCAGTCCACTGTGAATGTTTATGCCCTGGCTAGATAAGCTAGGTGGTAAGCACTTTACTTTACATACACCACTTTCATATATATATATATAAAGAAAAGATTTTTCTTGTTCCAAACTAAGAACTAGCCGTAAATGTTTTTGATTATTATGCCTTTTTTATACGTTATTTTTTTTATATTTCCCTTCACATGATTGAATATTGTGACCCTCCCCAGGCGAAAAATATTTAGTTACTAATATTATTTAGAGGAATGCATTTTTTTTATCCTATGAAAAAGCTTTTAACAATTGTCTTCTGTGTGTAATAATAGCTATACTACATATGAATCCGTCTTGGACTGACCGGCAAATTTTATTATGTTTGAGGGGTAAAGAGAAACAAAAAGTGTGGAAAAGAGGGAAGAAGGCGGGGCTGTTTTCAGTCACCCTTTATTTTTTTACCCGTATATATATATATATAGGAACCGACAGCCATACACCAGCACATGTAATTTGATTATTGTAGTGAAGGTTTTGTGCAGGACCGTCCACACTTTTTGAATGCCCGAATACAGAAACTTGGTGCACTTTATATTTATATATATATATATATATATATATATATATATATATATATATATATATATATACATATATATATATACACGCACACAGACACACACACACACATATATATATATATAGTAACTAATAGCAACGGCGAGAATAGAAACATAAACAATAATATTAATATTTTTTATAAAAATCAGATGAACGATAATTATAAACAGGATGAGTGCAGAATGAATAACATTATAAAAAAATGCATAACACCAGTTGATAATAGCAAAAAATTAGATTAATTATTTATTATAAAAAATTTAAAACTTGTAACCTGATAGTTAAAAATAATAATTCACCTCCTAGAACAAAATTAAATAGAGCAAACATTATTTACGAATTCAAATGTCCATTAAGGAATTGTATTCCTCTAGAATCAACTTTCGTAAATAATTATATAGGCCACACTACAAATTGTTTTACACGCAGATTAACTCTACACCTTTCTGACAATAGCTCAATTAGATCTCATTTAAATATTCATGGAGACCTACCGGACACTATTCGCAGTATACTTGTCGACAACACTAATATAATAGCATCATCCACTTGCAAAAAAAGGCTAAAAATAATGGAAGCCTTTCTAATAAAAATAAACATGCCAACACTTAATAATATTAACTTTGAACATGGACATAATATCTTGACCGTGTTTTGAAACAAAAAAAATGAATCACTTTATAAACATACATATAACAAACTATTTCTATTTCTAATTCTAACAGTTGAAATATAATCCTTGAAAATGGCTAAATGTATAGCCGAAAGCGCTCGGATAAAAAGAACATTCGAACAGTTTTTATATAATTTATCCTCTGAAAAGGAAAACTTTATTAGATCGCACGAGAAATTATATAAAAAACTAAATAAAAGCACCTTGTCAGTCGTTTTTAATGAAATGTGCTTAAAAGAAGGATTGCTGCCTAAATACACACACACACACACACACACATATATATATAATATATATATATATATATATATATATATATATATATATATATATATATATATATATATATATATATTGCGTTTTCTACAGATGGAATATTTGCTTATATTTAATGAGAACTCGTCTCAAGAAAAATCTTGAAATGTTGCAGGAGCCCAGTCACACAGGATGGCTTCACATACCGAGGAAGATGGTGGAGGTTTTATCTGTGGTTTGCGTACGAAACTACTCAATGCTTTTCAATATTCACACAATCTTTAAATTAATTTCCATAGTCACAAACAGGGAGACCTGGCGACTCACTGTTCATCGATCGGTCCCTTTCTCCGAAAATGAACGCAAGGCTGACTTGATGGACAAGAGGATAAACAGGAAAAGCCTATGTCAACCGTGTCCCCACTGCAAAAACACCAGACCGAACATTTCTTTGCATCTGTTGTGGACCCGTCCCAGCAAACCTGTAGCAGACAGCCTCTTCCGAGATCTTGGTTCGAGAAGAGAAAAGAAGGAAAATGTCAGTGCAACTCATCAAAAGTTCCCTGTACTTGACAAAGAACATTTAGTGTTTTCTCTGAAATCGAAATCGTAGTATTTTAATTTTTTTTAAAAAAGCCTCTTTAAGAATAAAATTATACGACAACAGCTGTCCTGAGTATGACGATAAACTACATCTGCGTCCTGGGTAAGACGATGAACTACGTCCAACAGAAAGGCCTCTGATCAGGAGGTTTTGAGGGGCTTGGAACCACCTCTTAAGTGCTGGTGTTCCCAGGTTCAACCTGACCCGGTGTGGTAGTATCTGTTAGGGTCCCAGATATGGGCAAATATTTAACCCCGAAACTGGGTCAAAATTTCTATGAAAGGGTAAAAATAGTTTTTAATAGCAGAAATTATTACCAGCTATACATTTCTGAAAAAAAGATATTACCAACAATAGAAATGTTGCCGGCATTAAATAATCCATTCAGGTTGATATGGCGTAAAACAAACCAATACAACAGTGCGTAGTCTAAAGTTTAATATATTTGGTTAAAATTTGAATCATTGTCTTTAGAGTATTAATAATTCCGGCTCAAAGCACCAAACATTGAACGTTTAAGACAAGAAAAAAAATATTGCAACGAAAGCAGATGTTAATTTTAATTTCGAAAAGATTGTATTCATAGCCAATTCAGCCTGACAAACAATTAGAGTTTGTCTTCGATAATGATTCTAAGAATATAATAGCTGTGTAAAATTAGAAATTGATATTCCATTGGACCGAGGAAGAATGGCAACGTAACGAATTTCTTTTATGAATAAATTCTAAAGACATGAAAATCGAACGTTGCCACGACTCTTATCTCACAGTTCTGTTGAAGTGGATTTTCAAAAGCTGCGATCAAAAACTCTTAAAAAACGACGAGGAATTATTTTTTTTTCTTTTGAACGAAGGACAAAGAAATATTTTGAGACAAATCGACATTTTTAAAAAATATGGCAAAAAAAAAAAAAAGTATATGATTTTGGTAGGTATTGTTATTGATGCCTGACTAAAGACCGATTAGAGTAAACAAATGGTAGGTGCATTCGGAAGTTAGTGATAAGTAATGAAAAAACATGGAGGCATGAGGTAAAGAATAGAATTAATTAAAGTCTGTTGATTTATAACTCTACGCGCGCGCCTTTGTGTGTGTGTATGTGTGTGTGTGTGTGTGTGTGTGTGTGTGTGTGTGTGTGTGTGTGTGTGTGTGTGTGTGAATATCCACGATAGAACATTGAAGAGCGGAAATTTGAATTTCTGTAAATATTATATTTGAGTTATAATAATAATTAGATCTCATTTTTAACTCTCCTACACACACGCACACTCACACGCACAAACACACACACACACACACACACACACACACACACACACACACACAGACACACACACAGATATATATATATATATATATATATATATATATATATATATATATATATATATATATATAAATTTTCTAATACATATAACTTTTTTTTATCTTTCCGCTCTCCTTTAGCAAGAGAGCCTCTTGATTTTGCTGTAAGACAAAATAAACTGGTCACTCTTATTTTTTGGTGGCTGGACGGATCCTACTAACACCATTCCTTCTTTTTTGGGGTTATCATCCCCCCCACATCATTTCAATGGTAATATATATATATATATATATATATATATATATATATATATATATATATATATATATATACATATAATTTCTCAGAGTTAACCTGTAGAAAGAGACAATACGTATAAAGGTAAAAGGTAATAAGAAAACTGTATATTATTAGCCGACTCGTTTTATCCAATTTGGGCTTTTTCAAGGGAAAATGAAATGAATTTATTGAAAACAAAGCAACTATTAACAAAAAACAGAATGTCCTTAGTAACTAGAAGAATTCAGAAATGCTATCGTATTCATATTATCAACTGAAACTTACGTCAAGAAATAGACAATGTGAATACAATAGCGCATTCTAATTTCTTCTAGCTACTACATTTATATATGTTCTAGTATATATATATATATATACAGACAAACGTCTCATCTTCGGACCCCCTATCAACGGACTTCGGATCCAAAGGACAACATTTGCAGGCAAAATAAAAAAAAACTGTAGGATAAAAATAACTTCCAAATCGTCAACGATGTATTTTAAAATTTGCGGGCTTAGCGGAACGAGACGTATTAGTTCTCAAAGTGACCGCTTGGCGACGGTGGTGGGCCTTTCCATTGTAAACAAAGAGAGTGTACAGTATACAAAGTACGATACATTACTGCGTGCGGGAGAAAGTAGCTGTGAGAAATCTATTATTTTTGTTATTTTGATTATATATCTATATTAAATATTTATTTATTTATGCTGTATATAATGTTTATAGTATTTACATTATGGTCATAACTACTGGTAATATACGGGTCAAATATAATCCCTTCCCATCTACGGAAAATCGGCTTTAACTGACGAGCCCTTCCTCCTATTAGTCTGCTGATGAGAATTTTGTCTTTATATATATATATATATATATAGTCAAACCTAATGAGCCAGACACACCTACCAAGGTTTCACTTAGGCAGATCGTCAGTTACCTATATTTATATATATATATATATATATATATATATATATATATATATATATATATATATATATATATACATACAATAATCTTGTATTTATGTATGTGTGTTTCCACGATGCAGCTTCAACAATACATAATACCCCGACAAATTTAGAATCATAATGTACCTTAAACCCCTGCCGAGAGCATTGCAAAATTACATTAAAATTAGACAAGAACTTTGGGGTCTACGAGGTTTTTCTGCTTTTACGGCATTTTTAATAAGGAATTCAGTATCAGTTTTCGATACACATTTTTATATCATTCCGTGTATATAAACAAACGCTTGCATATTATGTTTCAACTATCATGTGTGTGAAAAATAATAAGCATCCATTGTAACAACATTATTAAATAAATTTAAATAAGCATAACACAACAGATATTTATAAAATTCCCTGCACAAAATTAGAACTTAATTTATAAAGAAAAAATCCCGGATGTTTGTAAACTATTTGAAAATGAGAAAAACCTATATGTGACACTTGACTATAAATATAGTAAATCTTGGTACATAAATAAATTAAGAACAGTCACGGACTTTCTAAAAAAGAACAAAAAAAAAACAATTTAAATGCCTTATTTGAACATAAACGTCGGTTCTATTTGTAAGATAATAATCTAAAGCTAATCCGAATTAAAGGATAAAATAATTTTCGTATATGAATAATGTTTGTAGGCATTTTTAAAGCATTAGTATCTTTATCATCACTCACCTACTCATTAGCCACCTTTTTATACGAAAAATGGCAACAGAAACTTTAAGATTCTATTTAAAATCAAATATTTGGAGTAAAGATGTTTTTCGAACTTTCTTAGTTACTTTAAAGATTAATTCACTGAATTTTATAGTAATGATTGCATTTACTTTAAAAAAAAGAATGGCAATATCATTTTATTCTCGCACGCTAGCCGGCGAATTCAAACGACAATCTAGAAAGACATTGCCCCAATGATTTACGATAAAACGCAGGAAAGAATAAAAATAAAACCTATAAAGAAGTACCGAAGACAAGCAGAGCGATTATCAATAATTTGTTATTTTTGCTTGAAACTAAATTCACTTAACATTATATAACCAATAATTTAAAAATATAATTTTTTATTCTATACGCTTTTATTGCACTCATTCTAACCAATAATTTTATTTTTTATACTGGCTGAATGGTAGATATGAAATTAGATTAATGTAGTAATACACCTCCGATATTGAATTTTAGTCAGTCAACCCGAGATATCAAAATTATTTCTTTTTTTTTGTAGCTCCATACCAAAAATAATCTAACTGTTACTAAAAGGAAAAAAAATAAAATAAAATTATTTTTAAAAAGTTCACACTTGAAAATAACTTTGAGCTTTAGATTCTAAGAACTTTCACACATGTCTTTATTTAATAAAATAAACTCTTGCAACGAACAGCAACGGGACTCATTTCAAAATTGCACTGAAATTTTTTAAAAAAAGGTATTAAATCTAGATTTATTTTTTTCTGTCGTATCTGAAAAAATAATAATGTTTTATTAAATCATGCAAGAAAAAATTTTCAAAAAATATATTTTCTGAGTTTTGTTTTTGGAAAGATGCGGGCAAAAATTTCCGTAACTTCACATTCGACATTGAATAAATCTTTTACTGAAATAATACCTTCGGAGATTACATTTATATAATTGTAAAGAAATGTTTGATAGAATAATGTATTCAGTAATATATTAATGCAGTAACGAATAATCCCTGAAAACGTAGTTTCGATCGGATAAATCTTCTATGTAACTTTAACTGCAGGAATTCTAACGAAAGCCCATTGCAAAACCAATAGTGGTTACACGAAGGCTAAAATCAAGTATAGAAAACATGATAAATGTGATCTAAAGTAAAGAAATGGGATTAGGAAAATCATTTGCTACACAACACCTTTTAACCAAATAGTCAGTCCTAAGTTAGTCAAGAAGTTTCTCCATTTAATTGATAAACATTTCCCTAGAAATAATCGACTCAGTAAAATATTTAATAGAAACACACTAAAACTAAGTTATAGGTGTACCGAAATATTGAAATGATTATAAAGAAACACAATAATAAATTTTTAAATAAATTTAAATACTTAGATGTAAATGCAAATTCCAAGATAAATACTTTCGATAATATTAAGCAATGTAACTGCAGGAATTCTAACGAAAGCCCATTGCAAAACCAATGTATGACAAACTCTCTTGTTTATCTAAATACTATTTCTACAATAGAGAATTTGACTGTTGAAAAATGTTATATTGGGAGTACTACGAATTCTTTTAAGACTAGATGGCACCAAGATATCTTCTTCTTCACTAATAGTACTATAAATATAGTAAATCTCTTTTTACATATTTTTGTAATTTAAAAGAAGATAATAAAATTCCTACGGTGAAATGGAAATCATTTAAAAAGCTAGAATGTGTAGATCTTTAAATGAAACTTGTTTCTCATGCTTACATGTGAACGTAGAAATTATCAGATTTATATTTCT
>OZ038491.1:75345205-75350205 GCA_964036315.1 Acanthosepion esculentum | reverse complement strand
GAGGTCACAAATTCGAGTATACGGTCGGGTTTACAGGATATTTTGACCTGCAGAGGGTAAACGATATTTTAAACAAAAATGCAAATATTTGTACTCGAAACTTGCATTACGATATTTTTTAATCGCAAATGAGGTGTTTGTCCGGAAATGTGACTTTTTATATTCAATATATGGCCATCCACGGCACTCCACTACTTCCTATCTTTCCTTGCTCTTTGACTTTATACTATATTTATTTTGTGTTTATTTTGCTATCCAAACTCGTTCTCTAGGATATTTACCCGGTTTCCTTATGATCAACAAACTTAAGCAAAGCCCTGTACTCTCTTTCTTTCACTTCCGCTGGCACCTTTTATCTTGGGGATATTACCACCTTGCTTAATATGGTGATTCTTACTCTCTGACCTCCTACCGCGTTCTCTCTATAGCCTTTTCATTCTCTTTCACTTCCGTTCGCCCCTTCTCTAACACTCTACATTGAATGGCTCTCGTCCGTTGTACTGCGTGAGGACCATTGTAAAAATCAAATCGGAAAATTGTACAATAAAAGCTTGAAGCAAATATATTAATTCCTGCTTCCTATTTGAGATCAAAGAAAAATGCGAAATTATTATTAGTAAAAATTCACAGATTCTTTAATCATAAACACGTCCTCAATAACTAGGCGTCTAAGAGTAAAGGTATTGAGAAAATTTTTAATGTTAATCGCGATTTAGACACGAATCTAGTGCGGAGGGTTGCAAACTGAAACACCGGTTCCCTTACGATCATCGAAGTTAAGCAACGCCGAACCTTCTCACTATTTAGATGGGTGAACGCTTCGTAATACCAGCTGCTGTAAGCTTCGATGTGCGGGTGATATAATGGCTGATAATTGTTAATCGGAGAGCGAGTTCCATTCCCAAGTGTGTTTGTTATATTTACTTCAGCTCAAATAGTCTTGGGAATCCATCAATTCTCACCCCAGCTATGGGTTAATTAGTAAGATTTATATCACTAAACAACTATTGTCTAAAAATGTTTTTGAATTCTTACAGTTTAAGCATATATTCTGGTTTTAAAGAACCCGCATTGGAATGATAAACCGTATGAAACAAATCAATAGGATACTTGCCTTTTCTATTTAATCTTTTGGCTTACCATAGGATCCCCCCCGTCACTCTTTATGTGTTTTACAATTTGCAACTGTCTCTTTCTGATTGTTGACTGAATGATTTATCGCTTTAACGGTACATAATGTAGTTTATCGTCACATCCAGGACTATTGGATATTTGAAAACTTACATAATGTCATGTATGTTTCTGGGAGATTTACCATAACAAATTGCTATCTAAGATTTCCTCCACCACGACCTTACTGCCCATACGCCCAACTATGTAGAATAGAGATACATTCGAATAGACTAATTCATCATGCTCCGAGCTTGCATTAAACTATAAATTTTTACCGGTTGTCAGGTTTTCGATTCAGAATTTTATTTCCTCGAAACTAACTATAGTTAGAGTGCTCAATATGCTTACCTATTTAGCCCATAGCTGAGTGGGGAGATATAGATTCATACAGCTCCCAAGGATATGGAGGGAATTATTCGTGTCTGAAAATATCCAAATTTTCCTCTGAAAATATACAATTCATTTGCCCTCTCGATTTGATGCAGCAAATACCCTGGACTCTTTCGCTTTCGATACATCTGTTGGGGACGTGCAGGATTGTTAATTATTTAAGAAAGAATCAGAAGGAAATTTCAGTTGGTTGCGCGTCTTACTGCATCCCGAACAAATAAATAAACAAACTTTCAGATGCAATTAAAAAGACGAGACATATGCAATTTAGAAAAAACAATGCGACATTTATATACATTTTAACAATATACAGATTGGGTAATCAGTGTGTGTCGTGTGTACAAAATGTGTGTGTAATTGTTTGATTCGTGAATGTCTCTTTGTTGATATTGTTCGTTAGTTCACTGTCTTGTGTTTATGTAATAAGAGTTTTTTTAGAGTGGTCTACCCTTAAACGTATTTGATGTTTACTTATCTTTTAGTAATGAATTATATTCACTGTATATAAGCAAAGTTGAGAAAAGTGTTCACAGAGTTGATTGATGGATGCTCGGATGTGAGTCAGCGAGGTGTCTTCGTGCGCGGCAAAATTGTGGTTCGTAGTGGCGTGGAGTATATTGTAACTAACTCTGCGAATTCGTGAGACTGACTGACTGGGGTTGTCTACATTTGTTTTTATATCGTTTGGGTTTGAAAAAGTGGATCACTTGGTTTTGGCGCGATCTTCATTCTGCACGTGAACTTCAGTGATGACCCAATGAGATTGTTTGTTTCGCTTTGTTCAGTTTTTATCGGTTGAGGTTTTTTTAGTACGTAGGCGTACGATGTGGACTGTGCTTTATTTAGGTTGGAAAGGTAAGGATATTGGACGAGTCCACACATCTTTATACGAGTGCATTCTCAATGGCGACGCTTACTTCCCAATTTAGGCTGGAAAAGAAGATTAATGATGATTAATTGGGTTATCTGCTTAACGGTATATCGACTCCTTATCGGTCATTTAACGTCGAAATTTAATTTTGTACGGAGGGTGGAAGTAATAAAAATATGATAAATGTTATTCTGCTATCACAACTGAAAACATGGTAGATGATACTCAGCTTTTGTGTATACACATGTTTGTGTAGACATCATAACTAGAGGCGGTGATATGTTCGTTTTACGCTGTATTTTTTTAAGTTATATTTTGGAATACCGTTTGATGTAAGAAATTGTAGGATATTATATGGTTTAATGTCATGAAAGTTATTTCATAGTGGTTGCTTGACAGTATTTTAAAGACATTTATTTGATTATCGATACAATTTGTTTGTCTGTGTGTATTGTTGGTAATTTATATAAAAATATAGTGCTAGTATTTTAATACTTTCATAGTGATTGTTTGCTGCTAGTTGGGGGTATCTCTATCTATACATAGCTGGGACCCTTAGCAGCGGTTTGGGGTAGACCTGATAACAACAGCAATTAAGATGGAAACCAGTAATAACCCCACAAGGTTAACTTTTCTTCCGTTAATGCAACACTGTACAGTAACCCTCTCCCTTGAGTGGCTCTTGATACTTTTATACGGTGAAAATTAATAAGCTGCTCAAAACCTCCCTTCTGAGAATCACCGGCCTTGCTGCAGGGTGTAGTTTATCGTCAGACACAGGACTATTGGTTATTTGAATACTTACATAATGCCATGTGTGTTTCTGTGAGATTTACCATAACAAATTGGTATAAAATTTCCTCCACCTCCTGTTACTCCTCCACCACCACCACCAGCTTACTGGCCATAGGCCCAACTACAGAATAGAGATACAGACTGAACGGAATAGTTTTTTTATGCTGCGGGCAGGCACTAAATTATATTTTTTACAGGATGTCAGATTTTCGACTCAGAATTTTATTTCTTGGTGACTAACTATAATTAGAGAGCTCAATATGTGTTGTTATTTAACCCAAAGCTGAGGGGTGAGATATAGATTCATACAATTCCCAAGGATATGTTTGCAAGAAATTGAATGCGAATAAGAAAGCCGAGATTTTAATACGTGCCTAATCCACGATACAAGTTTACTTTCATGTCAAAATCCATGGTATGAGAGTCCTTTCATGTCAAATACTTCTCCTACACTATTTTCAAACTGTAGCTAAAGAGCCCAATATGCTCCGTCATTAAACTCATAGGTAGCGGCAAGATATAGATGCATAGATCCTATCGATATTTTTTTCAAAATACATTACACCGTATGTAGTTCATCTTCCTTCCCGATTCTAAATGACATTTTCATGATTCTCCGATAGATGCATACCTTCTTTCCTTCAAGTTTCTTCTTTGTTAGTATTTTCCCAGCATCTCCTGCTTCATAGACATTACATAACAATTCAGTTATTTGCTTTATTTAAATAGTTCGGACTTCTCTGTCATGATCACGACGTTTCGGCCGCTGTACGCTCCGGCCTTCTTTAAGTGATTGCAATTTCGAAATGAACCTTGTTATTTCGTCCACCGGCTCAGATTGTTCTTGTTCCACATGCCATGATTCTTCTGGATGCCTCATTTATCTCCCTTTCACTTAACTGTCCAAGTTTTTTGTTCACCACTGCCGTAGCCAGGTATTGAACTCACACCTCTTTGGGTCAAGTCACTGGATCCAACTAACGCTTTTATCCATGAGAACATCAGTATATGAATTTTTATGACTTATAAAATTAATGTCTCAGTAACAATTTTTTTTTTTACCAGAGCTCATATTGAAATTTTGTGTTTTTTATTGCTTTTCTCCAGCACTCTATATCACTGGTTTCCATATGCTTGGTCGAATTTTTGTGGCCTAGCATGGCACGTGGTACTAGAACAATCTAGTCCGGTGGACAAAATAAAGAGTTTAGTTCGGAATTCCAATCACCAAGCACAAGGCCGAAAGTATGGGACACCGCGTACGCATCGAACTCACTATTCAAATGTAATGGTTCTATCGAGACAAGCTAACCATAACATCACGCCGATGTGCCCAAATGGTTTTCTACGCGTAGCTTAGAAGTGGCACAAGGCTGAAAGTATGGAGCACTCAGTGAGGATCGAACTAAGTCTTAATTGATCTAGCTAGACAATCTTGCTAACCAATACACCACGTTGAAATGACCAAAAGATTTTCTAAGAGTAGGTTAAATGTGGCACAAGGTCGAATGTGTGGAGCACCCAGTGAAGTTTGAAATCAGGATTGTAGTGATCCGGATTGATTTCAGTATCTGTCTATATTTCTGAGATGAGGTATTATGTACACTATTTAAAAGAGAGTGAGTTCAATACCTGGTTAAGGTGGTGGAGATCTTGGAGAGGGGAATTAACAAGAGATAACTGACATCCATCAGACATTGCACGTGGAACTAGAACAGTGAGCGAAATAAAGGGTTCACTTCGATATTCCAACCACCTGAAGAAGGCCGGA
>OZ038491.1:75295205-75340205 GCA_964036315.1 Acanthosepion esculentum | reverse complement strand
TCGGATTCTAGGAGAGGAATCTAGACGTAGCTATCGACTATAGAACCGTCATTGGTTTCCTTCCAGTGCATGCAGGAGACAAAGAACTGGACACATACGTGATATCCGAGTTCAGAAAACTTTCATTGTTGTTGCTAGTGGAAAACTCGCCAGCGCAATCCCAGAACGTGCCAACTGGCGTTTACAGGGAACGCGTGCAGCACATTCCACTAAGCCTTCACTGCAGATCAAATTCTGACAAATTATTCAAGCCCGCTCTGAAAACTCCAACATTTGTATGGGAGAAATACCACAACCGTCGGTCCATTCGCCACAATTTCCATAAATTTACAGATATCAAACCCAATCATTTCTCGCTAAAGTTTAGATCAAGTTACCATACAGGGGAATCATTGAGAAAAGTAGGGCTGAAAAATATGACACCCCAGAACATATTGGAAGCAAGAGAGACAGAGGAAAAATGGCGATTTAACTCATGCGGTTCTATAAATGGATGTCAGAATAGGGAGAGAGATTAATAGTGAAAAGAATCATATATCAAAGAACTACGTAAAGTAGGAAGCTGTGGTGAGTCATGATTGCCAAAGTATTGAATGGACACGGCAGAAGAAGACGAAAGAGGAGGGCGACAAGGTAGAGAAGAAGAAGAAGAAGAAGAAGAAGAAGAAGAAGAAGAAGAAGAAGAAGAAGAAGAAGAAAAAGAAGAAGAAGAAGTGAAAGATAAAGGGGGAGTACGACGAGGACGAAGCGATAAGGACGTGGAGTTGAGAAGGAGAAGTAGTAGGAGAAGAGGAAGTGGACGACGGTGTTAAGAAGGGGAGGAAGATGAGGAGGACGACGATGAGGATGTGGAGGAGTAGTAGAAGAAGACAAATAAAAATAAAGAGGAGGGTGACGAGGATGAGAAGAAGAAGAAGAAGAAAGAGAAGAAGAAGAGGTTGCTTTCTCTGTATTCATCATTAAAATTCAGGATTTGGATTTAGTAAATACCAAACATTTCTAATACCTCGGTGTATGGATCTGTCATCAGAAATTTAACATGGGACCAAAGGACGTTGAACATAGACTAGGCTGCGCTAGACGTTGTTTGAAATGGTGCTATAAAACCAAAAAAAATTAACTTAAGAACTCGAGTCATGTTTTTAAATAGCCTCTTCAGACCGAAGTTTTCATATGTATGTTCTGCATGGCGCCAGATTCATTCAGAAATGTATAAACTCTCAGCTGTATACAACGGGTTTTCTAAGATCAATGCATAAAAATGGCGTTCAGGGCGTGAAGCCTCTGGGCGTCTTGCTGAAGTTCACCCTTCTATGAACATTTTGAATCTGACGCTACAAAGTCACAAATAAACAACTTACCAGATAACAGAACATCACTTGATTAATTTCCACAAACAGTTTATATGCATATTGCATGTAACTCGAAGAGAAAATAATGCCATAATCAAGATATGAGCGTACCACATTCTTCGAAATATAAAGTTAGGAAGAAAGCACTCATCGAAACTGGGAAGAGGAAGAAACTCTTTCTAAAAAATAAATAAAGGAAACAAAAAACATTCATATTTAGGTTCAGAAAAACAGTTGAAGCCTCGCTATTTAAAATATAAACATCAAAATGATAATCTCTAAACACCATTGCGAGTATTTTCACCATTTATTTTTTTATTTTTTTAGCGTATTTTATGAAAATAACTGCTTAAAATTAATACTGTTAACACTATATTCTACTGGTTACTCAACTCCTGGTTCCTTGTACCACGGTGATGGTCCAAGGTAGAACCAATGAAGAATAACTCGAACACAGGTATGGAATAACACAGATATAATACAAACAGAATATGTACAAAAGAAGTAGAAGTGTTAGTAATAACAATCAGGTTAGGTTAGAGAGAACTATGTTATCTCGAAGTATCACTATTCCAATGTCTTACAGTAATCGTCTGACGCGACTATTATCTCTGACTGACTCACACGATGTTCAGCAACACGCCCACGTGTGTCGAATGTGGCACAAGGCCAGTTTAATGTGGGCTCACCGAGCCCGTAGGCTCGGCCAAAAAATGCCCGTAGAACCCGTATAAACGAGATCGGGTTCGTCAACCTCCCCGAACGAGGTTCTGCGCTTCGGCGGAGCCTCGTCCGGGTTCCTCCCTGCCCAGAGGCAGAGAGTTCGACCGGCTAGCTGAGTCGTCCAAAAAAGACTGAACTCACATGATGTTCATTAACACGCCCACGTGTGTCAAATGTGGCACAAGGCCGGTTTATGTGGACTTTCCGAGCCCGTAGGCTCGGGCAAAAATTGCCCGTAGAAGCCGTATAAACAGGATCGGGTTGCTCAACCTCCCCGAACGAGGCTCTACCCTTCGGCGGAGCCTCGTCCGGGTTCCTCCCTGCCCAGAGGCAGTTCACCTCTGCCTCAAAGGCAGAGAGTTCGACCGGCTAGCTGAGACGTCCAAAAAGGACTGATCTCACACGATGTTCATTAACACGCCCACGTGTGTCAAATGTGGCACAAGGCCGGTTTAATGTGGGCTTTCCGAGCCCGTAGGCTCGGGCAAAAATTGCCCGTAGAACCCGTATAAACGGGATCGGGGCGGTCAACCACCTCAAACGAGGCTCTGCCCTTCGGCGGAGCCTCGTCCGAGTTCCTCTCTGCCCATAGACAGAGAGTTCCCCTCTGCCTCAGAGGCAGAGAGTTCGACCTGATAGGTGAGTCGTCCAAAAAAGACCGAATCTCACACTACTGCTTCCTCTTGAGGCGCAGTATTTATGGTGCACAGGATAGTCTATTACTATTATGGGTAAGTTCCCATAACACTCATATTCTCGCAATTAGGTTTTTTAACGATAAAATAATCCTACATGTCCTTCTGAGTGTTGATCCCTAATAAAAGAGAAAGGATGATGAGGCAAACTTTCCATATTTAGTGCCGTAATCATTTTTCAGTGATATTAGAACTTAAAACATCGCGGAAGAGAAACCTTTACGATAAACCAATGATGGGTGATTTTTTATGCAACTTTTTTTTATGCAGTGATTGAGACTTACAACAAAATTTCTCCGAGTTTAATGTTTTGTATAACTTTAAAACTCCAGCATAGATAACACGTATCCATCTAAACAGGCATAAATGTTGTGAAGGTATAGATTTGATTGGAAAAGGATACTCTCTTCAGAGGCTGCTAATTATTGTTTTCACGTGCTTTTGTTAGCTTCAGTACGTCCTATAGGATTTAAATTCTCTAGTTCTGCCATGTGTCCTAGTAATACGTTGTATTATCGTATTCATACGTTTTACTTATTTGCATATATTAGCCACCAGGTTTGTTGGTAAAGAAACAGTATATCATTTGTACAATACAATAACCAGTAAGTAAATAGTGGTATTATGTTATAGCTTTTTATTTGTAATGCAACTGAATTGCAGTCATTATTATTTGTTGGCACTGGATTACAATTTGAAACCCTGTAGGCTATAGTCTTGCATTAGGAGTGCAAGTGCATATCCTTTAGAAATATTCGGAAAGAAAAAAGGTTAAGAACTGGAAATAATTTTAGAATCTAGCGTAAAACCTTTCCTTTATATACGCACTGAGGTTTTTCTAGTTCATTGCTTTCATTGAAGGGATTTGAAAAAAAAACCCTTGACGTTTCTATGTGTTTCTTTCGACCAGCGATTGAAAACCTACGCTCTGTGATTTGGTGAGATGGCTTCAGTGAAGAATCTCATCCTGTTAGAGCCGCTTGCATGAACACATAATTCTTTTCCTAGAAAGCCTTCATTTGCTTACGCGACATGAAATAATACTGAATTCACATTGTACAGCTGGTTTTTATTAAATATATTTAAAGAAAAGGCAATATCGAAATGTTTCTATCTAGATAGATAGATACTTTTTGTTAGAATATCCATAGTCAGAAATGAATTGATACAAAAGTGTAGTTGAAATGTTATATGTAGAAAATATTGTTTCGTTGGAGATTATATCAATAATAGGAAATTCTTTTAAATCAGATATAATCAAATACTAAGTGAAAGAACTTAATGGTTTAATTAGCACATTGCGGGAAATTTAACTACTTCCTGACAGAGTCCTGGCTTGATGAACAAAGATAAGTCAATATAACATTTTAATAAACATACTTTATATAACAAATACATTACATAACGAAAATAGAACAGAGGAATGCTAAAAAACTTATTCTTTTAGCAGTTAAAGTCATGACATCGGGAACGATATCCAAATACATGTATCTGTATCAAATTGATTGAACACTTATCTGTATGCTGTTCATTCTTCTACCAATACAGGCATTGTCCTAGCATCATTCAGGTTAGCTCGTGGCTTGCAACCCCTGTTCTTGGAATTGGCTGAAGACACGTCTCATCCAATCGAATTCGTCTGAAGTTGGCGCTCGAATCCTATTCCGCGCCTATTTTTGGGTCATACACAATATCATCAGATTATATTGAACTCATTTTACTATCAGCAGGTGTTATCTACCAAAAGGAGATAACCTATATTTCTATAACATACCTTACGTATTGCTATTACCTGAGATAAATAATAAACCATTCTCTTTTTTTAGTTGGAGGAAAGGCGGAAAAAATCTATATAACAGAGACGTTGTTTAAATTTACTGAGAAAAAGAAAATATGCAGAGTTCGCCAATGCTGACTTTGTCGACTCTCTACGTTCGGGCAGAGAGGAAACCGTTATTGTGGGGTCTACGGGGAATTTTAGCCGAGCATACGGGCTCGGAACGCCGCACGTAAAAAAACGGCCTTTGCCACATCTCTCCTTCTGGCTAGGACTTGGGTAAATACCAAGAAAGAAAATATGCACAAAAATAGAAACAATGAAAAGTTAAAGGAGACAAAAGCCCACTCATGCTTTTAACGCTAGCTTGATTTAAATACAGGCGTTCCTGTACGATCACCGAAGTTAAGCAACATCGAGCCTGGTTAGTACTGCGGGGGAAGATCAGGTACTGTAATCTTAGATGCGCGGATGATGTAATAGATAATGGCTCGGAATGAGAAATCGTAGTGTTACAATTCTAGTCGAGTTCGTTATCCATTACATTCCCTTAAGCGAAGATGCCCTTCAGAAAGGTGTGAATTCCCCTCTTCACTCCCTTAGCTATGCGTTAATTAGTAAGATTTATATCGCTAAACCGTTATTACCGCCATAAAAATCCCTTACAATCTAAAAATACATATCTGGTTTTAAATAAACTGTAAAAAGTCGATAAACTGTAGAAAACAAATCAGTCTAAAAAGATAATTAAATGTAATACTTTGTCTATTTTTGAATCTTTTCATTTGTACATTCGTACTTTTTGAAATAGTGACCTAATTTCACACAGGGTGTTTCGCAATTTTTGAATCAAAAAGATTGGGTACAAATCAAAGACTAAAAATGATAGAGAAGTGGAAATTACATTTATTGAAAGGTAAAAGGATAAAATTTTAGGATCAGCAACAATGTCTTCTCAAACATGAGCCAACAATCTCAAGAGCGCATGCTCCTAATGTCCGCCGTTCAGCTGAAGGTAGTGTTCAATGCAAAGTTGTTTGTAACGTGCTCACATTTATTCTGAGTGATCGATTGAATCTTCTCAGTGATGGCTGCCTTCAATGCAGCAGTGGCGTGAGGGTTGCGCTGGTAGATGTTTCGTTGAAGAAACCTCAGAGGAGGAAATCTGGTATGTAGGTGGTGGGTTCAGGTCAGGCGTGTGGGATGCCTATTCCACTCTAGCTTTCAAGGAAAGTGAAAGTGAAATAAAAGACTAGCTATAGGGTAGATTGAGGAAAGGATAAAAGATTAACGGGATTGAAGAAAGAGAAGATGGCGATTGACATTGAATTTAAATTTTTTGAAGATTGTAGTTATCAGTGGAGGATTGAGGAATCAGAGTGCCGGGTTCGAATTCCAGTCGAATCCATTATATTCACTTACGTGCTGATGCCCTTGGGAAAGGTGTGAATCCTCTTCTTCTCCCACCAGCTATGGGTAAATAGCAAGACAGGCCGGGTTCTATAGCCTTGGATAGCAACTGGTCTCCTGCAGAAAGTAATGGCAATCTACTGCGAGAAAAAAATCTGCCTCGTCAGTCGAAAGGTACATGATCACCTAAGCGTGTATCACGCATGACACATAACTGACTTAGCAGGGAAGCAAGTAAACCGAAGGGAGTTCCACAGGCTGAAGTGCGAGAAAATGAACTGTTGAAGTAGAAATGGCGGTTGCATTTAACTATTTCAATAGTAAAATAATGGGACCTAGATGCTAATCTATCAGCAGGCTTAAATTCATGTAGCATGGGCACCAGAGGAAAAAATTCGTCAGAGGAGTAACCATGAAAATATTCGCAGAAAAGACAGAGGGAAGCCAACTAGTTTTTATTTTATTTTATTTTATTTATTATGCAGGATACACCCACCCAATACCTGTTAAATAACGGACGATTGCTTTTTGATCTCGCGTAAAGGTATATTAGAGTCGCTGTTCAGTTTTCCATTGAAGAAACAAAGAAATAGAATCGGCAATAAGGCTCTCCTGAGTTTATAGCGATTATCGAAGCAAGCGTTACTTACATGTGATTGAAAGTAAGATCGAAAGTATGGAGCAAGCAGTGAGGTTCGAACTCGCTAATCAGTCATAAATGTTCTCGCGAGACAAGCTTGCGAACCATTACACTACACCGAGGTAATAGTCCTCATTCTTCTATGGACATTCACAGCCGAACGAGCGAGCGACGGGGCTTCGGCGGCGACACGGCAGCAACGCGCTACCCAGCTCGCTATCTCGCTACTCCCTCGCTCCCTGCTTGCCTAAGCGGTGAATACGCTTCGTATAACAACCTTTGCTCACATTATAGTTAAAACGCTACTTCTACTCCGACAATGAAATGGAAAAAATATCTTGTCAGTTTAAAATCAGAAGGTCAAACCTTACTTAGAGCTACAGAGGACCGAAAACAGTAGTGTGCTATTGTCACCGAAGTCTGCAAGGGACACGGCACATTTGGAAGGCCTGCTCTATGTCATTGAGAATTTAGGATCGACACATGATATTTGATAATTTACTTACTTCTCTGTTTGCTCTTTCGTTCTAGTCCATTATTTTTATTGCAATGTTTAGTACTAACGTTTTCTTTATTTATTATTTAAAATTTCATTTTCTATCCAGTATTTCTTCTCTCTAGACACACAAATATTGTAAATATTGACCCTCTAATGGATTATGTCTCTGGATACATGAGGGTTTCATTTGTCAATTTTATTTAACATCTTCACAGTCCTGTTGACCTTTTACTCCAGTGGATATAGGTCCCTTCTCATTTCTTTGAGTAAAAGTAATAGTCACCTAGTGTCATCAACTGACGAATTTTATTTCCCATTTTGTTTATTAGGTTAATTGTTTGCTTTCCTATCTCAGTTTTCCCGTCAAGATACTCAGTAATCATCAAATTCTCCAAACTCTCTTTTCTCATTACGTAACCAAGGGATGACTAATTCCTGCCTCGAATGAGTATCATATGTTCATTTTAAACACAATTCGACGGTGGCGGACTAATATACATACATATATATATATATATATATATATATATATATATATATATATATATATGTGTGTGTGTGTGTGTGTGTGTGTGTGTGTGTGTGTGTATATATACAAAAATATATATATATGCCAAATGAGGGGAAGAGAATGAAATAAAAAAATGCGCATTCAAGGATGATTCAATTACATATATATATATGTATATATATATATATATATATATATATATATATATATATATATATATATATATATATATATATATAACTGCGTTTTATATGCGTACATATAAACAAGTAAATGGGTGTAAATATACATTTGTGCATAGCCAATCTCTCTCTCATGTATATTGTTCCCAGTTTTCTATTTATCCCTCTCTCTCTCTCTCTCTCTCTCTCTCTCTATATATATATATATATATATATATATATATATATATACATACATATATATTGTCCCACTAATATACACTTATGTATATATATATATATATATATATATATATATATATATATATATATATATATGCACCATATGTTAATAATAGTCAAAGAGAAATCACGTTTGCCCTTATGAAACCATTCAAAAATAGAATTTCTCATTATTTGGCTCCAATGTGCTTTATAAATTTACCGAACTGTCTAGTGACTTCTCTAATTAGATCTGGAAGTTTATTCAGATAGAAATCAAAATTACCCCATTTGTCCAATCGATTTCCGTTTCGAATCAGTTTGAAAAACAAAAAGTTTAAAACCATTGCACCAAGAGAGAGAGAGAGAGAGAGAGAGAGAGAGAGAGAGAGAGTAGCAGAAAATGAAATTTGATACTAACTGTTGAAATCCAAATTGATATTACTGTTTAACTATTTGCGTAATAGATCGTTATCACGACATCGTAGCCTACCTATCCATGGTAGCTTCCTTGTCGATTAGGCTACTAAGTATTAACAACCAGCAGTAACATACCAGCGGTAGCTGGGCAGTTCATAGTCACACCATGAAAAACTGATTCTAGAGGTTTGAAATCTTAATTTCAACTCTTATTAATAACTGCATTGTTTCTTTCCTGGCAAACCGATACCTTAGTATTCAAAGAAGACTTCAAAAGTAAATACTAGCGACTTCTGTCGAAAATAGACAAACTTTATGTTATATACCGTACCTATGAACACTAATGTGTATGTCCCAATCCTCATTATTACGTTGGGCATAATTGTAAGTGGGGTAATATGATGTCTAAATAGTCCACAACTAGCGGTTGTTTACCTACTTCACGCCGCTGGTGAGTGTTTTATTTTGTTGATGTTATAATGTTTACCATTTCATTTACAACCTCCGTTTTGGTTATTCCTCATTCAGTAATCCATTCTAGGTTAAAACACTTTAGCATCGTGGTTTTATCAACTACTTGTACTTATTTAGGTATAGCCCCCAAAGTTATTTATTCTTACATGGTTGCTTCATTGGGAGTTCTCAATCCATATGAAAATCTCAATCTGACAAGGTTATTTCAGAATATGACTAAGGTAATGCATTTCCTTTTGTAATAATGTATAAGGCTGAACATTAGACACAAGTATAATCTTGTCTTTGGTAGCAAATTTTAATTCTTGCTATTCTGCTGAGGCCTTTCCTAAGCTGCCAATGAAATCTTTGTTCAGAGAGTAAACAATTAGCTAGTCTCTATTCTTCTATTATTTTTATAATGGATTTATTTTTTAAAATACTTTATGAAGCTTACTAACCTTTTATCACTCTGTATGTAATTTCATTTGCTGTACAAAAAGTTTATCCTGCCATTGAAGGTGACTGTGATCCCTGAACAATAGTGTGTTTGAATTTCATAGTTGTGTTATTCTACTAACTAATTTCACTCAACAAGTTTGAGTGAAATTAACAATAACGATACTGCCATTGAGAGGCCTTGAAAAATTGCACTGGAAAAGGAAGATTGATAAAGGTTAAAACAGAAAAATCGCTAATTATTTTAAGGGTATTGCTAGTATTTATAAAGCATATACAGAGACCCTCAGAAAATTGTACACACTCTTCAGGAAAGGAAAAAATTGTATAGATATTGCAATACTATATTTAGATTAATACATGTTACTTTGGACTCTACAATGAAAAGAGATGCTCAAAATGTTGACCTTTAGCTTCCAGACATTAATTAATAACTAACTCTTGGGCAACGTTGGCCAAATTATCCAGTGGGATTGCTGCATGTTTCTCATTTTCCTGTCTAAGGGCCGCTAATGTAGACAGTTTTCTGCGATACACAACATCGCTTAGTTTCCTACATCGTAAACGGTGTTATGTCAATTTGATAAAACTACAACAGATGTGTTTTTCCTTTCCTGAAGTGTGCAGCCTTTTTTTTGGTGGATTCTGTATATTAATTATATGACACGTGTTCGTCGAATCTCAAATGTTACCGCGGTTTCATTTGCATATTTTATGTTGTTAAGATTAAGTCTGCTAATATTAAAATCTGATAAGACACAGATGAATGTCGAATATGATTGGTTAGAATACACTTTCTTGTATTCTATTTTAATGTATTTACAGAATTCATTTTTTGTCAAAATTCAAACCGTTTGCTCCTCGTATGATTTATCGATTATTCTGTTATCGTTACCAAATTTCCTAGCAATTCAAGGGATTCTTTATGCAACACATTATCTATCGCTTTTGCCTAATATATAAACATAGCGTGACATCCTTTTGCATTGCTCTTTCTCTTATTCTGAACATAAATATCGCATTCCTCGTTTCAGTGTCTATTTTCGGTCGAATAACTTTAAATTTTAAAATCACTTGTTTTTTTTTCTATTTGAAGAACCATGTTTTCAGGCCTTGAGTTCTGAGAACATTTAAGTCGAACAGCATAAGTTCATGAGAAATAGAGATTTGCTCAGAAATACAGACAACAAAAAACGACTAATAGATAATAGAATAAAACACTGGTCCATACATATATTTTGCATGTACCGATATTGAATCACATTTAAAAAATGATTTAATGTCTCGCTTTTCTGGTATTGGGCTAGACCAGTGGTTCTCAACCACCGTGCCGCGGCACATTAGTGAGCCGCGGAATGATTAGTAGTGTGCCGCGAAGAAATAATACCTAGAAACCATTTAATTTCATTTTGTTTAATAAAGACATTCAATTTCTTAATCATGATGACACCACTCAATTCAAAATGGCCGAATTTCTGGAATCTAAACGTTTCGCGCATACTAATTGGTAAGCGTTAGTATGGTTTATATTAGTCATGGGATGATTAATCGGAATATCAGGAGTTTTTCAAAGTATCGGGAATCGGCATCGGAGCTGAATAATTCAGACCCGATTTCGATACCAAAACGATTCCTAAATACACAGGTTGTAAGACAAAAAGTTCTAACATAGAACTGTACTATGTGAGGTTTTACGTAATGCTCCTAACTCCCAAACATTTTTTACCTTTTCCTAACCATTTTTAATCTTTTCAATTTCAGGCTAATCTAACTTTATGCACAACTTACATTCACCAATATTATTTTATACCCGATATTGAATACAGGATATGTTGATTTATGTGAATAAAAATTCTTCTTATATAATATTCTTTGTTTTTTATTATTTTATTGCAAAAAGGCTTTATGAGTGGAAAATATTTATTTTTTGTGATAGGTGTGCCGCGAAAATTTAAAGAACTCAATAGTGTGCGCCATGTAAAAAGGTTGGGAACGAGTGGGCTAGACGAAACAGAGTCTAGAATATTTTAAAAGAGACTTACATATAACGTAAAATGATCTGATACTTTATTCAGATTTGAATTATTTTTTCGATATTATAGACTCGCCCAGAAGAATAACGTTTCCCATTTCATATGGTGGCACACAGTGCCACTGACAGTGGTAGCTTGGTGATTTTTACGACATTTGTGGCTTGATTACTATCAGTGAAGTAATGGATATCGGCTCGGATTGCGGAATCGGAGAGCAGAATTCGATTTTCAGTCGAATCCATTACATTCACTTACGTACTAATACACTTGGGAAAGGTATGAATCCTCTTCTTCTCTCCCTCAGCTAAATAGGGTAAATAGCAGGACAGAGCGGGTTCTATAGCCTTGGAGGGCAAATGGTCTACCGCAGAAAGAAGTGGCAGCCTACTCCGAGAAAAATTGTGCCACGTCAGTCATGTATCGAAAGATACATGACCGCCTAAGTGTATATCACGCATGGCACATAACTGACTGGCTATCTAAGGCTTATTTCTTTCATACTGGAATCTACAGGTCGACATTTGTCTGGCTTATACTTGAGACTATATGTAAACTTTGGTCTTATTTATACTTGAGACTTTTGGCAAAAGTTTGTCGGATTTATACCTGTGTCTATAGGAATGTATTGCTCGGGATTATATATGGGTCTGTAGGTAAAACCTTGGTCATACATATACTTAAGTCTATAGATATACATAGAGTTTACACGTGAGTCTATAGACAAATAGTAGACAGCTTCATAATGCTTCTATAGTTAAATATTTGTGAAGTTTATACGTTATTTTATTACGTTGATATTAGTCGTGTTTATACTTTAGACTATAGGCAATACTTCGGTAGAATTATACTGTTGTTAATAGGTTGAAATGTGTCATATTCATAATTGAATCTATAGTAAACATGGGTCGGGTTTATACTTAATGTCTCTACGTAAATATTGATCAGATTATACATGTATCTATAGCTAGATATTATTCGAATATATATTTACGCCTGTAGATATGTATTGAACAGTTTTATCCGCGTATATATAACTAAATATCGGTTAGGATAATACTTGTGTCTATATGTAAATATTGGTTAGATTTATACTCGTGTCTACAGGTGAACGCAGCCAGTCGAATTTATGCTTTAATTTATAGTAAACATTTGTTGGGTTTGTGTACATAAGACTATATTTTCCATTTTCATACTTGTGCTTATATAATGTAAAGATACATGATCTCGTAAGCGTGTATCACGCAAGCCGCATAACTGACTGATATTCACTTAAGCGCAAATACTCTTGGGAAAGATATGAATCCTCTTCTTCTCCCCCTCAAGCTATGGGTAAATAGCAGGACAGACCGGGTTCAATAGCCTTGAATGGCAACTGTTCTACCGCAGAAAGAAATCGCAACCTAATGCGGGAAAATATCTGCCTGGTCAGTCATGTATCGAAAGATACATGATCGGAGAAACGTGTATCACGCATGACACATAACTGATTGACTGACTGTTCCAAGAAATAGAACTCAAGGTATACCTTTCTAAAACCGAAACTATTTTCTGGATTTTTTTCTGGAATTGGACTGAAATCAGACATGGTAGATAACCGAATGTTTCCTTGTTAGGAAACGATTATTACCTTTCCCATTAACGCCAACGCGCAAGTTAAGCATCCAGTCTAAAGTGCCTTGACTATTATAATTCACAATGTTATCATTTACAGTTTATTAATTTGCATTTAATATACATTAAACTAGCTAGGGGTTGATCCTATAGAACGGTGCCATTGCTGCCAATTATTCTGGAAGTCGCTTTTATAAAGATAATAAAGATGATGATGATAGATATAATCAGCGTAAGAATATAAAACAAATTAAAATATATATAAAGTTAATTTTAATCAACTTCGTGATTTTCTCTGAATACATTTTTTCCTTATAATTCTCCTTTTGATTCCTAATATGCAGACTCGATTATTGTAAGCGATAACGCCGAGGATTTAATCAATCAGATAACGGAAAGGTGAGAAAATCGATTTGCCCCCAAACAGTGTCTCTTTCTTTTGAAAGCGCTTTATTTCACACCGTTTATGTTATCAATCGATTTATCGATTCGGCTCATAGTCAAAAATGTGTATTTACATAGGTTAGTCGTGTCTGGCATTAGCCCATTCCCATGGGATGAATTTTATTTAACTAGGTAATTGCAAAATGTACATTATTTACAGTCTGACTAATGTCTTCATCTTCATTGTTACTGTCATAAAGAAAGAGAAATGGCGACCAAGGAATCTAAGCTTAATACCAAGGCCACATTTACAGCAAGAGAGATAATGAGATCATTAGTTGTAAGGCTCCAATTTTGTACCCCAGGAATATTCACTGGGCAATAGCGTTGAAGTGCTTGTCCATGAATTTGATGGCATAGTAATGAGTTCAATCTATACGTCTGTTAGTATTATGACTAAATGAAAAAAAATGTAATTAACTGAACAGTAGCAAAATTACAGAACAGGATGTTATATGCATAGGACATGAGCAATAAAGTAAGAACAATATACTCTGGCAGAATATATAAAGTTTTCACTTCGAAATTTGCTGAAGGTTACGCGTAATAACAGATACCTTAATAAGGCCGACAAGCCCAACAACTGAAAAGTTGTGACAGAAACAACAAAGATAAAGATATTACTTCGATTGTACATCACGTAAGTAATGATAACTCATTATTACAGCAATTCTGATTGAAAAATAATGAAGCTATAGGTTTTCTTACTCTGATTCTGTTTTCATTTTGCATATGACGCAAAAGTGGAAGTGCTAAATTTGCCAAATTTGTCAAATCTTACTATTTTAATGCAAAGTTAGGAAGTGTCAAATTTGGCAAATCGTTCTATTTTAAATGCAAAGTTAGGAAGTGCCAAAATTGTAAAATCGCCCTATTTTGAATGGAAAGTTATGAAGTGCCAAATTTGGCAAATCATGCTATTTTGAATGCAATGTTAGGAAGTGCCAAAATTGGTAAATCGTCCTCTTTTGAATGGAAACATTTGAAGTGCCAAATTTGGTAAATGGTGCTATTTTGAATGCAAAGTTAACAATTGCCAAATTTGGCAAATCGAACAATATGCTCCTGTAGATTATATAATGTTCCAATACAAAATTCCCTGAAGGTCATTAGTTTGAAAAGATACTTTAATAAGGCCGAAAAGTCCAACAACGGAAAGGTTGTGGTAGAAACTGTTAGATTATTTTGTTACCCCTTTGTACTAGTAAGCAAACCAAAATGACTTGACTCACTTTATAGTTCCCCACTAGAAGGTTAACCAAACAGGAGACGTGAAATATTCAATCCGTCGTGTATAAAGGCGGCCATTTTGTTTACTCTCTCCGAATATCCAGTGTCAACCTGTCAGGCGAAAGAACAGAAGGAAAAACTACTGAACTACGCTCTGCTACTTTATCGGGATATCCACTGCTAACCTGAACTACGCTTCCCTACTGTCTTCGAAATATTCACTGCCAACCTCTGGATTCTATACTCAAAGACTACCGTCATTGTGAACAACAGAAACCACAAAATGAAGACATTAGTTCGACTGTATATCATATAAATAATGATAAATCGTTATTCCAGCAATTCTGGTTGAAAGATAATTACTGTATTCGTCGTTTTACCCTGAATCTGTTTTCCTGTTGTATACGACGGCAATCGTGGATGTGCCCAATTTGACATCTTATAAATTGCATCTGCTCGTACAGAATCAAACATTAAATATTTTATAGATTTCCTGCACTGATATAATACATGCTTAACTTAACTTTATCAGTATAAAATTCAATTCCCATATTCTATAAAGTGATGCAATAGATTCATTACCAGTACGGTTTGAGTTCTTGTGGTAGATGAAGGCCTATTGCACTGGCCGTGTAGTAGGAGGAGAAAACGGCAGATATAAATAAATAGAATAATATGGAGAGAATTGTTCTTCAATGTAAAAAACAGAAACATAATTTTTATATCATTTTTTATAAAAATAATGGAAAATAAAGATGGCGTGGTTAAGATTTTGTTTGGGACTTAATGGTTAAACGCACATATTTTACAATTAATGACATTATTCTGTTGCATGCATGGACAAAAAAGAAAGCTGTAGAGAAAAAACAAAAGGTTAGAATAAGGAGAAAATCCATCAGGAGGAATTTTCGAATATGTTACACAAACACTATAGGTATCCTTCCAAAATAGCTGCAAATTAAAGTATGTTTATAGTCACTACTTGTAAAAGGACAATGACTATTAACAAAATGTTCCAATTTCTTGTTGTCGCGTCTTTTTCCAAGGGTACATTCTAAATTAATTAATTAATAATAATAATAAATAAATAAATAAGGCAAAAGCAGAGAGGTACCAAGACATGTTAGGTCAAATATTTTTTATTTACATTATTCGGACTATATCTTTGTCGCCATATTTATTGCAACATTTCGGCCGTTGTACGCTCCGGCCTTCTTCGTGGTTGGAATGTCGAACTCAACCCTTTATTTCGCTCACTGGGTTAGACAGTTCTAGTTTAACGTGCCATGTTTAATGGATGTCAGTTATCAGTTATCTCCTGTTAATTTTTCTTTCTGAAAGTTCTCCACTGTCTTAACCGGGTATTGGACTCATATTCTTTGGGTCCTGTCACTGGATTTAACCAACGCCTTTATCCACTGTGCCATGTGTCGTTATTACATTTCCATGGATATTTTCCTAAATTTAATAAGACAAACCCCCCACCCCCCAAAAAATCACAATTTTCAACAAGCTTTATCTCTGTAAAAGTTGCCGTTCTTTCTTTTTTCTTTCCTTCTTTACAAAAATGATTGGTGGAAAATATCATGAAAACGTTTCTGTCTCTGGTTGGGACCCGGAAGGAAATGAATATACAACAGTTATAATAATAATAATAATACTAATAATAATAAAAATAATGATAATAGTAATAATAATAATATAAAGAAGGAGAATTTTTATCTAGTTGTAAAGCAAGCCAACAAATTCAAAAGTGAAATTCAAGTGACTGAAAAAGCGCAAATAAACCATAATACAGCTACCGCAGCGCCAAAGAACCTAAAAGAAAAAGAAAAAAGAAATGCAATGCACCAAATGCCAAAGCGAAGGCAGGATAAGCCTCTTCATTGTCAGTACATCTCTCGTTCCATACAACCTGATGTAGACCAAACCTCGTACCTATCAGTGCTTACGTAGTGCATTATTAAAAGCTGAAACCGAAGATTTTATTCTTTTCCTGCACAGAGCGAATGTTTGCTGAATAGAAGTTATCAAGAAAACATACTGAAGAATTATGTTAACACAAAATGCAGAATCAGTGACGAATATCCAGAAATAATCGAGCTATTTTTTTTATCAGGTTGCACGGTATTGGCACAAGATGAATATAAAACTCGGCATGACAATCATGATTGGCCCAAAATATCAGCACTGGAAAATCTGCAACTTTTACGGAAAGTATGTATGAACATCATCCAGATCCGGTTACAGACATAGGACCTGTAACAGTTTCATGGGATTTTACAAGACACACAAAGAGAACAATTAAAGTTAATCGTCCAGACATCGGGATCAGAGACCACAAAAAAAGAACGTGCTTTCTTATTGAGATGGCAGCGTTATACATGTTCACCGCAGTCTTTGAATATCGAATCCAATGCAGTACGTAATGTGTTCAATGGAACAACACCAATATCTAGTAGCAGCTGTTCAGTAATTCTTAAGATTTTCCATATCAGAGGTTGGCAGTGAATATTCGGAGAAAGTAGCAGAGCGTAGTTCAGTAGTTCTTCTGGTCATCGATATCAGAGGTCGGCATTGGATATTCGGAGAAAAAAACAAAATGGCCGCCTTTATACACGCCGGATTGATATATTCAGTGCTTTCAGATTGTTTAACCCTTTTCTTGGTGGACTATAAAATGAGTCAGCTCATTTCGGTTGGCTCACTAGTACATAGGGGTACCCAAAAAACTCCAACAGGATGTCCCTACAGACTCTAATGTGTCTTTGAAATTCTTAAGAAAACTATCACAATACATGGATCTTGAAGTGGAAATCTAAATAAATGTGGCATATGAAGACATCAATAATTCCAATTGCAGATGGAGCCCTCGAATACACTGGAAAAGGGTTCGATAGACTGCTTGAAAGGATTCCTGGTAGCCCATAATTTAAAAAATGCAAAACAATTATTCATGAGTACAGGTCACACATAACGAAGAGCTTTATCTATGTAAAATGTGTCTGAACTTAGGTTGTTATTTTTTCTTTACAAAAATGCACAGTGGAAAATGTCATGATGCCATTTCTGACCTTAGGTCTCTGATTGGGACCCGGAAGGAAATGAGTATACAGCAGAAATCAAAGGAATAATAATAATAATAATAATAATAATAATAATAATAATAATAATAATAATAATGATAATAATAATAATAATGGTAATAATAATAATAATAAATACATATGGCCAAAATACAGATGTACCAAGAGCTAGCTGCTCAAATCTTTTTTTTTTGTTATTATTCCAAGTATATGTTCCTGAAGTTAACAATAACAACAACAATAATAATAATAATAATAATAATAATAATAATAATAATAATAATATTTCCAATTCCAGTTGTAGTTGGAGAATTCAGATTCATTGGAAAAAGTTCGGATAGACTCTTTGAAGAGATACCTGGTAGCCCATGCCTTGAAGATCTACGAAAAAAATTGTAATCATAAGTACATCTTGCTCATTACGAAGAGCTTTATTTATGTAAAATGTGTAATAATAATAATAATAATAATAATAATAATAATAATAATAATAATAATAATGGTAATCCAGACATTGTTATTAAAGACGACAAACAAACAAAAATGCTTACTTATTGATATGGGAGTCACTGCAGTCTGCAATGTATCTTTGAAGATATTCGAAAAGCTATCAAAATACAAGGACCTTGAAATAGAAATCTCAAAAATGTGGCACATGGGAACATCAACAATCCCTGTTGTAGTTGGAACCTTAGGTTTGATTGGAAAAGATTCCAGGAGACTAATTGAAGGGCTCCCTGGAAGTCCATGCCGCAAAGAGATACAAAAAATTATTCTGAGAAGTACAGCCCACACTTTACGAATAGCTTTATCTATGCAATTTTTTTTTTTCTTTTTATAGTGAAAATTTTCATGATACAATTTCTAACCTTAGATCCCTGGGCGGGACCCGGAAAGAAATGTGTAAACGCCAGATATCAAATAAAATAAAAATAACAATAATAATAATAATAATAATAATAATGATAATAATATTTTTTTTCATTGGAAAGTGTCATGATACCATTTCTAACCGTATGTCCATGGGCGGGACCCAGAAAGAAATGTGTAAACGGCAGATATCAAAGGAAATAAATAAATAAATAAATAAATAAATAATAATAATAATAATAATAATAATAATAGTATAATAATAATAATAATGATAATAATAATAATAATGATAATAATAACGATAATGATAATAATTACGGAGATAGGACCTGTTACAATTCTATGGGACTACACAATACATACTGACAGAACAATCAAAACCAACCGCCCAGACATTGTTATTAGAGACCACAAACAAAATAAGTGCCTCCTTATTGATATGGCAGTCCCTGCAGACTGCAATGTGTCTTTGAAGATATTCGAAAAACTGTCAAAATACAAGGACCTTGAAATAGAAATCTCAAAAATGTGGCACATGGGAACATCAACAATTCCTGTTGTAGTTGGAGCCCTTGGACTGGTTGGAAAAGATTCCAGTAGGCTGATTGAAGGGATACCTGGAAGTCCATACCTCAAAGAGATACAAAAAATTGTTCTGACAAGTACAACCCACACTTTACGAAGGGCTTTATCTATGTAATTTTTTTTTTTTTTTTTTTTGCAGTGGAAAGTGTCATGATGCCATTTCTAACCTTAGGTCCCTGGGCGGGACCCGGAAAGAAATGTGTAAACGCCAGATATCAAAGGAAATAAAAATAATAATAATAATAATAATAATAGTAATAATAATAATAATAATAATAATAATAATAATAATAATAATAATTCGAAACTGTGTAAAAAGTGGATTTTTCAAAGAGTAAGAATAGTACAATCATAAACATGAGAATTTTTTTGATTCCGAAACAAGCAAAATTTTGTGAAATCAAAACCCCGGGTTTATTGGCAGAAGAAATAGCAGAAAAGGAAGGGTTAAACTTTGATCCATCAAGTGCCTTTGATAGAAGGATAGAGTAAAAGGAATACATGAAATTAATCAAATATCATTTGTTGAACTCGCACGGATTTGGAAGTTTAAAAAGGTCTTAATCGTAACAATCGTCATTGGGGCATTTGGTACAGTGACTGCCAGAGTAGAGCGTTGGATAAATGAAATTGTCATTGATTTCCCACCAGAATTCTTACAGAACAAAAGCATCTTATACGACTGGTATAATCCGAAGGTGACGAACACTTCGAGCAATGTTTCTCATCCTAGACGGTTTCAACTGTTGGGAAGGTGATGAGCAACTGAGCATAAAAATGAAGACTTATTGCAAATGTACGTGGGCGATACGAGATTTTGTGCATTAAAAAGGCATTTCAACATGTGCCATGCTAAAAAAGATATATTCAGAGGAGATATGCAGGGAACCTGTATAAAAAACAAAACAGGTGTCTAAGTGGAAATTACTGGGATCCATTCCTAGATAGGATATAAATATCTCAGAAAAACAACGAATATTTTGGCATTTTATATAGTTTTGATAAGAGTAATTAGCATTCAAATAGTTCTTCAGACGAAATAACTTGTAAATTTATAAACCAGATATGGGAAGATCAAGAACAATAAAAACTCGTTGAATTTTTATTAGTTGACAATAGTATATATTCATTTTAATTTTATAACTATGAACAAAAATCCTCTAACATTGACCATAAAACCAAATTATACATATAACTTTTAATGGTCAAGTTTGCTACCATTTAGTCTTTAATACAGTAGTATAAGTCAGTGTTATTTGTTACGTCCCATTGGTATTTCTTATAACATGATAAGGCCAGTTTAAGAACTAATAACAAACTTTCACTAAACAATTTTAGTGTACTTTTGGATATTTATTATAAAGGTGGTCGGTTGATGTTTTTTTCAGTGTAAAAGTGGGAGATGACGCAAAAAAGGTTGGGAACCTTTGATTTAGAGTCAGAGGAATATTTAACTATATCTAATGCAGCTGATCTGTGAAAATGCTTAATGATAATTATTAATAATAATAGTACTAATAATACTGAAAAAATGCTTTACATAAAAATTTCCAAAACTGAAAAAAATGACGTATTTCTTATTGGAAATTACATATTCCCACTTAGATATTACTTCTAACTATTTTAAAGGAATTTTTTTAATGTTGCCTTTGTAACGAGGATGACGTGTCTCGTAACCAATATCTACTGCAACTGCAGCGGCAGTAGTATGGGAAATATTGCCTGACGGATCGCAAACCTACTAAGGTAAAAATCAAAGTTGTCCTTCTCTTAGTATTTGTGCCAACCAAGGCTATAGATCCCGGTTTGTCCTATCATCTGCCCACAGGTTGAGACAGGAATATATACCTTCCCCAGAGGGATTTTCGCGTAAGTGAATGTAAAGATCCCGACAGGTATTCGAACACGGTTCTTCGATTTCTAATTCGAGCCGTTATACATTTACGATTAAAAAAGGAAAACTGAAAAGTCGATATTTTCATCAAATATACGGGTATGAAAACACTGATTAAATACGATCTTTTACATAATTTAATCCTTTTTTTTATTTGTAGGTGAGTCGATGTTTGGTGACATGAATTTCTTTTCTACAAAATGGTAAGTAATATATTTAACTCGTATTTGTTTTCAATCTGATTCTCTTTCATACACTAATGGTTCCAACAAAGTTTTATGGATATCTAAAAAGAAATTGCATCATACACACACTAAAGATTAATAATGTACAACTTAAAGAAACTCAAGACAACCTCAACAGTCATATGAACATGATTTATTTTAAATAATCAAAAATATTGCAGTTATCATTCATTCAGTCAAAAGATACGAATGAATAACAGAAAGAAATACTGATTCCACATAGATATTGATCAATGAAAATCTGAACAATTTTGAGATTGATTTAGAAATTTTCTCTCCGGCTGAAAATTTCTCGGACAGCTCCACTTTTCCAAAACCTGATCAAATGAAATAAATCCAGAATTTGTTTTCTTTCAAAGGGTGTTCTGGTTTGGGCTAATATATATTTAGCCTACCACCAAACACATTATATTTCGATCTCAGAATATTGGATCTTTGCATTTTTTTGAATAACTTCGTGAGCAGCCCAAGAACTTTAATGAAACTCCGCAGTCGGATGTTATCGAACGCAACAAGAAAAGTTTCAAGTGCTGGAAGACTTTGCAAGAAAATATCTCAGGCCAACACACATACACACACACACACACACACACACACACAGAGAGAGATACGAACACAGTTATATATATATATATATATATATATATATATATATATATATATATTTTAAATAAAAAGAGACCACTTTAAGGTCCCGTGTAATAAATTATTTCACCACAGCCCTTTTAAAGGACCGCGGATCCGCGGTGCTTTAAAAGGCCTGTAGTGAAATAATTTATTGCATGGAACCTTAAAGTGGTCTGTTTTTATTTAAATTATTAGCTCTGATTTACATTGAGCTCTCTGGTTTTTATCCTCCTTGAGTCTACCCATACGGATTACCTAGTTTTTCGTAAACTATATATATATATATATATATATATATATATATATATATATATATATATATATATCGGCCTGAAGATTGGGTCTAGCATGAAACAGCCTATCGCATCTGAGTGTTGACTTCAGTGTTCACTTTTATATTTACATACGCTCTATCTCTGATACTGAACTCTTTATCCCATAAATATAGTATACCTTAAAACTGTATTTCTTCATATATATATATATATATATATATATATATATATATATATATATATATATGTTGCGATGTATACATTGTTGTCTAAATTATGCTAAAATGAAAATAATACTGACAACTCAGTTGAAGAGATGTATTTCCCAAAATTACAAAATGTATTTTGAAATACTAAAGTATAAATGTATTGAATATAATCGCCATTAGCATCATTCTCGACCTACAGACGTCTTCAGAATCACATGCATCTCTTCTGGACGGTCTTCTTGTTTAAGTTGGTGAATGCTGACATAATACTTGCCTTTAGTTCATGTTAGGTCTTTCAAGGTGTTTTGTTGGTCTCACTCTCAACTGCGCCGCACACATAATAAACAAGGAGGTATGGTGGCCAGATGTAAGGGGTAATATGGTCGCAGAAATTGTCTGATGGTCATGACTGGATGTTACTACTTTTGTGGCATGATGAAGTGTCCTGTTGCCAGACATAGTGTTTCTAGCAGATACACTTTTGTCCCGGGCCGCACTACCTCTTCAAGGCACTTGATGTAAGCGTCCATGTTGAGTCTGAGGCACCGAGGGAACATGAATAGCAGCATAACGTAGCCTCACTAGTGATCACAAGTGATCACTCTAAGCACCATGAGACCTATTTCCGAATCTTCTGAACTCTCCATAGATTGATTAGAAACCTCTGTAATATTCGTATTGGAGGATCATTGTCGAATTCCAAGCAGAACAGCGTGCCGTTTCCAAATTTCTGTCCGAGCAAATTAGGTCATGTTGCTCTTTTTCTCACAGACGGTGCCCAACTGATCATAATGTGCCGTCGACAATATCAAAAACAAACAACGCACAGGCGCGAAATTAAAAAAAAAATGGCGAAAATTTACCTATCGTACTATGTACATATTAATGTATATTTGGGCATCAACCATTCTTTTAAATATTTTCTTCATTAAATACGGCAGACAAGGAAGATTTAGTTATTTTTTTATTTACATTTTACAGCATTCTTACCCTTTTTCTTTTTCTACTATTACGAAACGAAATGGAAAATAATTATTATAACAGAGTTTATAATTATACCAAAGAGCGTTTCATGCGCATTTACAAAAAAATATCACACATATAAATTACATTAAGTTTTTGTATTAGCAATTCACCCATGAAGATGATCTTGGATTAAAATGAAAGGACTTGGGAAAATAAAAGAAATGAAAAAATACGGCGCCTTCCTTAATGAATTTAATATCCACATTAAGAAGTTCATCCGAGCATTCGAAAGGTTTAAAATAAAAATAAATAAATATAATATGTCCAGACTATTCGATCAAATATGCTTGAATGAAGTTATGCTGTCTAAATACACATACACATACTTGCATATATATATATATATATATATATATATATATATATATATATATATATATATATATATATATATATATATATTCATATATATATATATATATATATATATATATATATATATATATATATATATATATATTCATATATATATATATATGAATATATATATATGTATATTTGGCATCAACCATTCATATATATATATATATATATATATATATATATATATTCATATATATATATATATTCATATATATATATATATATATTCATATATATATATATATATATTCATATATATATATGAATATATATATATATATATGAATATATATATATATATGAATATATATATATGTATATATATATCCATATATATATATATATATATATATTCATATATATACATATATATTCATATATATATATATATTCATATATATATATATATATATATATTCATATATATATATATATATATATATATATATATTCATATATATATATATATATATATATATATATATATATATATATATATATATATACAGGTGGTGCTGAAGAGCTATATAGTAATGGAAGACAAAAAGTGCGTACAAAACGTATTGTATTTATTTGATTGTGTCACAATATTTTGCCATTTTTGTCTTTTGTCAGTAAATGCCTCTCTCTCGAAAGCAAAGGAAATGCATGTCATGTCATCCAAACGTTCTATTTGTGACCTGCACAGATGGGGAAACGGGGCTATGAAATTTGCAATCACACAAATCTAGAGAGAGCCAACTGCCCACTGCTTCTTCTGCATTGTGGACCCTTCCAAATGTCGAGCTGGAAAGAATGCACCTGCTATCGTATATCCTGACCTGTTATACATCACCCCAGTGCGTCACTGCCCTTACTTCCTCGTATTCCTTCCTCCAAACAGTGAGCTGCCTTTTACGAAACAGAAGCAATTCAGAAGTGGATAAACAGATTGATCCAGATTGCAGAGGCGCAGCAGATGAGAAAAATCTATCCTTACCCAAAGAAAAATCCTTAATGAACAGATCAGATATCTTCTCACAAAGTCTAATGAAGGTCTTTTGACTTTCAAGCTGTAGAGTTTGTTAGATGAAAGTATGCAAGTCGCAGGTCAGAGAAGGCGTCACCAGTGTTTTTTCAAGCTTCGTTTTTTCCACAATGTGTCCAGTTTTTTCAAGGCAACTGGAATCGCCTGTAACTCCAAATTCCTCGACAGCCCATCCAGGATCCTCAAATCTTATTAAACGAAACATATATCAATCTCTTCCCCTGACTTACTCGGTGCAATGAAGAGGAATACCGTAGTATTTTGTTAGATTCCTGGAAATATGAGGAATACGGTTGAGGGGTTGTCGGAGTCTTCAAAATTGTAGCTTCCTGATGTGTCTCCATTGTCGCTTGACCAAATTTCCTTGTTATCTTTGCCTTTGGGACAACAGTGACACCGTGGTGCAAGACAACCGACAAGACTGGCCACAGCGGACTGAGTTGAGTGTGGGGACGAATACCGTCAAACAGTAGCCTGTGTTGAATCTCCAGAAAGTATTGATTTATCCACTGCACTTAAAATTGGGATTTATGAAACAATTAGTCATAGCTTTAGATAAGGAATCTACAGCTTTCGTGTACCTTCAAGACTTCTTACCTAAGCTGTCTGTGGGGAAAATTCCAAGCCGCTGACTTCAGCGGATCCCAAATAAAGAAGATTATAGAGTGCCAGGAATTCTCAAAAAAACGGACTATGACAGAGAAAGCAGCGTGAAACAGCTTTGTCGTAGTTGTTCTGGGATTCCGGGGGAATCACAAGGCCGAAAACTGTGCGGAACATGTTGAGACCCTGGTGAAGAACTACGACAAAATGAACTGCAGAATGCCCCTCAAAGTCCATACCCTTGATGCTCATCTTGATAAATTCAAGAAGAACATGGAGGCGCAAGGCAAGTGTTTCTATCGGACGTTAAACGTCGCTACAGAGGATCGTATAACGAAAACATGATGGGAGACTATATCCGTTGGCTGTATCATGAAAGTAATTTGCAGTATAAGCGTAAATCGCGAAAAACTACTCTCTTCTAAATATTTTATGGTCTCTCTTGGGTAATCCTAGAATAAATAAATGCTACTTTTGAATTATATATTGTTTTGTTCCTACTGTGCGTGAAAGGTAATATTCACGTTCACCAGTTCTCCAAATGGAATAAGTAAATTTCACAAATATCATTATCTTGGTCACAAAAGCAAAGTTGGAATGAAGTAGTAGACATTTTCTATACTTTTTCGTTGTAGGAACATAGGAAATAGTAGTTTATCCGGAAGGACAAAAATTGTGTGTCACGGTGTTATACAAAAATATCAATAATAAACATATCAATTCCTTTAAATGTTTTTAACTCCTCTTTACCAGCAAAACATTTATCATTATTATTTATTAAAAAATCCAAATTATATTAAAAATATTACAATAAAAATAATGAAAATAAAAATATTAAAAATGATTTTAATGAATTAAATGAATTCGTACATTAAAGGAATCTAAAAACCGCTAATATAAACACTATTTTCCATTGTAGAGATAGAACAATAGAAAACTACAATAGAAAATTCGACGGTTGATAGGTTCTATATTGGTAGTACTAAGAATTCTTTCAAAACTTGGTGGTATGACCATATATTGTCCTTTACTAATAATTCTTATAGAAAAATAGATCAGTTTCTAAATACTTTTGGAGTTTGAAAACGGTAATAAAACTCCTAAGGCGAAATGGAAAATTTTAAAAATGGCAAGGGATGTAGAAACTTATATGAAACCTGTTTTCTGTGTTTACATAAAAATTGCAAATCATCAGATTTTTTATAAGAATGCTTTATTAAACCAAAGATCCGAGTTAACGGTAAAGTGTAAATACAGTCAAATAGGACCCTGTGTTGAATCTCCAGAAAGTATTGATTTATCCACTGCACTGCTATACATTTAGCCATTTTCAATGATTAAATATTTTAACTGTTAAATAAGAAATAGTTTGTTGTATGCATGTTTTATAAAATGTTTTCATTTTTCAAAACACGGTCAAGATATTTTGTCCATGTTCAAAGTTAATATTATTAAGTGTTGTTTTTTTTTTATTAATAAGGCTTCCATTATTTATAGCCTTTTTTTGCATGTAGATCATGCTATTTTACTAGTGTTGTCAGTTCGTAACATACTTGTTGGCAACACTAATATAATAGCATCATGAGAAAAGACCAATTGAGATCGCATGAGAAATTGTATAAAAAAGCACTTTGTTTGTCGTATTCAATGAAATGTGCATGAAAGAAGGATTGCTGCCTAAACACACACACACACACACACACACACACACACGCACATACACACACACACGCATATATACGAGGGTCATTCAATAAATAAGGTGATTTTTTCGGTATAACGACTTCTAATACAGATAGAAGCTTACTTTTTTTTTTCAACGTAGTCTCCCAGCACTGTCACACACTTTTTCAATCTCTGCACAAACTTCCGTTTTCCATCAGCGTAAAAATGTTTGGACTGATGTCTCAGCCAGTCGCTCACAACACTTTTGACTTCATCGTCACTTTTAAACTTCGTGCCTCTCGTGAACTCTTTCAATGGAGCAAACAGGTGAAAGTCTGAAGGGGCAAGATCTGGGCTGTAAGGGAGATGAGGGAGCATTTCCCAGCCCAGCTCGTTGATGGTCTGCACCGTTTGGGCTGCTGTGTAAGGCCTTGCATTGTCATGATGCAAGATGACTCCTTCTGACTGATGACCCCTGCGTTTGTTCCAACAGATAAGCTCAAAGTCCTTGCAATGTCATCCACTGTCACCCTTCTGTCGGACTGAATGAGGTCATTGACTGATTCGATCACCTCAGGAGACCTCACTTCTGTAGGCCTCTCAGGCCTGTCTTCATCCTCAACACTGCTCCGTCCTTCTTTAAACAAGAGAAAGAGGGAGAGATGCCTGAATAAAAAGAGACAAGAGGTAGAACTGTACTTAGCGTATGTGATTCGGCCTCAGATGGACTATATTGCCTTGATAAAGGCTCACAGAGGACGAAACGCGTCGGCCTCATGTAGTTCTTCCTCGTGTCTCTTTTTATTCATTTTGCCTCTTCTATCGATATAATCAATCTGATAATATTTACACGCACACAAAAACACGGATACACGCACACACACATAAATACAGGCACACACAAACACACACACACACACACATATATATATATATATATATATATATATATATGCGTGTGTGTAGTTAGCGTGGTGTGTGTATGCGTGTGAGAGAAACAGCGAGAGAGAGAGAGAGAGAGAGAGAGAGAGAGAGTGAGAGAGTCTATCTGTCAATTGTATTCCAGTAAAAAAATAATATTCTTGTTCACTTCGTAAATATTCTCTCAGACATTTTCATTTTCTTCTATTTTTACCCTTGAAGAAGTTTGTAAAAGTACTTATATTGCGATGATATTCAATTAGATGACGTTGAACCCTCTTCAAAAATATCTTGTTCATTCTTCTCCTCATTATTATTATTGCTATTATTATTATTATTAATAATAATAATAATAATAATAATAATAATAATAATAATAATAATAATAATATTTTTGCTGACGTGCAGGTTTGTTTTTCATTAAGAATTACTGAGTGGAAATATAATTTGCTACTCATATAGATATGTATGAGGTTGACGTCGTGTTATGTCGTATAGTTTTTCGCTAAACATGTATCAGTCTGGGTGGGGGGTGGGGCAGGATTTCGAACCAAAGCTTTTAAAATATATTTCCCTTTGTCTCCACTTTCCTTATATAAGTTTTAATATTGAGCATTGAAATATATTAATGCAAGTAAGCCTAAACGTTTGTACGTTACAAAACAAATTGTTCTGGACGTCATTTGCAAAAGATGACGTAAATTTTTCGATACTGTATCCAGATTTGTATAAACTCCTCTGAATGCAAGCTTCATCAGTTAACTATCCATATGTATTTATATATATATATATATATATATATATATATATATATATATATATATATATATATATATATATATTGATCGAATGATGTAAAATAGTTAAATATCCACACACACACACACACACACACACACACACACATATATATATATATATATATATATGGATATTTAACTATTTTACATCATTCGATCATATATATATATTTCACATCATTCGATAATATATATATATATATATATATATATATATATATATATATATATATATATAATATGAATGATCGAATCATGTAAATAGTTTAAATAGTCCGTTTTTCATAAGTTGATTTGTTTTCTACGGCTTATCAATCATTTATAGGTTATTTAAATCCAGAAAATATTTTAAATTGTAAGGAATTTTTGGGAGATTATTAGTGATACTAATTAACCCTTACCTTGGGGACGATTCATACCGTTCCCAAGAGTATAAAAATAATGATGGAGTACGGCCTTCTTAAAATATACATTTTTACAGTGGGTATATCGCGATTGTCCCATTTAACTTTTCTTTTACTTGTGTGTATTATATATCGATTATAATTGTGTCACTTATATAATTAATTTAGTAATTTTGTGAGGAATGCGTATGGTCTATGATACTGAAAGTAAATTAATCTTCGAGGATCCAGAAATTATTGCACATTCTGTACATTTTCTCTTCATCAAATTTAATTCACTTTTAGAGAGAGTGAGTGAGAGAGATAAGTATAATTTTGTTTGGGAAAGTTATTTGTTAATACCGACACGAACTAATGTATTTCAAAGGTATTCTTGATTAAAAATGGATAACTCAGTGCCAATGGCATATTCTCCGAGAGTGTTATCCCATTTTGCCAAAAACTTTGCTCGTCGATCAAAAATGATCTTAATTTGATTCAGTCTGGCATTATGTCTAAAACTCGTTAAGATATGCATTTCGGAGAAGCTACAAAATTATTTACATTCAATGGAATCTAAGAGAATAATATTAGAAATATATATATATATATATATATATATATATATATATATATATATATATATATATATATAGAGAGAGAGAGAGAGAGAGAGAGAGAGAGATAGATAGATAGATAGATAGATAGATAGATAGATAGATAGGTAGATAGATAGATATCTGTATGTGTTGTGTGTGTGTGCATGTGAGTGCCTGTGCATGTGCGTGTCAAGTGTTATTTAAAATGCATGTCAATGTTTTTCAATAAAATTCAAGCTGTATGTATTCAATATATATATATATATATATATATATATATATATATATATAAAAAAGTGGACATGGATAAATATACCACACTTTAAGACTATATTTCTTCATATATATATATATATATTTCTTCATATATATATATATATATATATATATATATATATACATATATATATATATATATGAAGACTTTAAGACTATATTTCTTCATATATATATATATATATATATATATATATATAAAAGTGGACATGGATAAATATACCACATTTTAAGACTATATTTCTTCATATATATATATATATTTCTTCATATATATATATATATATATATATATATGAAGACTTTAAGACTATATTTCTTCATATATATATATATATATATATATATATATATATATATATATATATATATATATATGTATGTATGTATATGCGTTGGCAGTGGATGGTCGGATATAACGATTGTTCTCGATCGTTGGAACATGAGACTTGAGTAACAATTTTATCTGTGCCATGTTGACGTTGTGAAGCTTTGATTTTTTTTTTTGCTCTGCCTGGATAGTCTATGCGTTGAGTATTTTAAGTTAATGCGTATGTAGATATTTGCCCATTTGTCTTCTTCTTCCATTTTTTTCCTTGTTATGGGATTTTTCTAATCTAATGTTTTGGGTCTTTTGGCAAGCTGTCTCTTGGATACAACAACATTGTTTTAAATTTGGAATGCTATATATATATATATATATATATATATATATATATATATATATGCTGAATGTTTGTTTGAGAGAGAAATAGAGAGAGATTTTGCAGCGTGATCGCACAGAATTTGATTACACTAGAAATAAACTTTCTTCGTTTGCTCGCTTTGTTAAATAGCACACTAATCTGTTCAAAATAGGTTTTCTTGATTCAATCCTCGGCAAATCGTCGCAAAAATTTCATTTAAATCCTGATCCAGATCCGGAAGTTGGTTTATTATGTTTCTACCTGAAAGACTTTCTGATTTTTTCCAGAGAAACTTGGTCTCTCCGAATCCAAATCAGGGAAACGTCTTTTTTTTTTCTTTTCTTTTTTTTTCTTTTTTTTTTTTTTAATGAACATTTTTTAATGTAGATTTGGAACACGAAGCGTTTACTGGATAGGATTAATGATCTCTTCTTCCTAGAGAACGTAAACAATTTATTTTTGTCATCGATGTGTATGAGCCCTTTTATCTAGAACGAGTGTAATATATTTATAGAAAAAAAATTCATTCTGATTTCTGAATAAATCGAGTTTTGTTGCATTTAATATTCTCAACTAGCAGAGTCACTCGGCGTTGCTCGGGAATTAAATATGTGTAAATAGAAATACAAACAGAGCAACTCTTCATTTTATTTGTATAGATTATGAGAATGATTCAGAGAAGTAACCATGTAACACTTTACTAGCAACAGTTTGGGCACTTCGACGTGTGGTGTAATTGTTAGCAAGCTTGTCTCGCGAAATCATTTACGACTGAATAGTGAGTTTGATCCGCACTGGGTGTCCTATACGTTCGGCCTTGTGTCGCATCTGAGCTGTGCTTGGAAAATCACATTTACTTCCAACTGTTGATTCCTCTCTTTCTACTATATATTAGGAAGTGAGAAAAAAACACCAACATTTTTAGGAAGCGACACCAAGATTTATTCTTAAAAATAAAGTCCATCATTCTGGACGATCTTCTACCAGCGATCAGCTAGCATTCGAATCTGTCGCAGATACCAATCCACTGGTTTTGAATAAAAAAAAAACTATAAACAAGCTACTTCCACTTCATCAAAAGTTGTAAATCACTGGTCGTGGAGAGAGTGTGTCATCAGAGCAATATCGGGACTGGATAATGGATGTGAAAGTATCTCAACACCATCCTGTTTGAACGTCTTAGTCAACCTGGCAATGTGTGGCCTCGACATTTTCTTGCTGAAACAAAGCTCGATTTGAATGACCAAAGCTCCACCTCAAGTGACCAAAGCAGGATACTCCTTCTTTAGTTTGTTGTACGCGCAGTCTAGCTGCTGGCAGTAGAGATTAGCGTTGATGACGCAACCATGTGGAGCAAGCTCGAAATGCAGTACTCCTTGGACATTCCACCAGACAGAGATCAAAATTTGTTGTTTTTCCACTTCCAAAAGGATTCAAGTCTTCCTGGTCAATCTTTTCATGTGGAAATAAATAATTAACATCGAGAACAATTGGCTTCATTAACCACATATCATATTTTCCGAGTTTAAACGTACCCAACTCCTAATATGATAGCCTATCTATATGTTTTGATTAAAATCCTTCTCCCATTCATTCTGAGGCAGAATCTAAGTAAAGTATTAAGAAAAAGGAAAATTTGGTGATAAGAAATGCAATTTGTATGGAATATCAGTCATCCTATACGGCCGCGAACGTTGGGCAATCTCCTCGGAGATGAAGAATATACATGAGGCAACCGAAATCTGTTTCTACAGGAGGATGGTAAGAATACCACGGACTGAACAGTTAATTAACGAGGAATTTTTATGGAAAATAGAAACAAAAGATCTTATATTTAAAATCAGAAAGTGACATTTATAAATTATGGGATACGTAATTCCAGTCGGTTTCCTTAGATTCACTTATGCACAAATACCGTTGGGAAAGGTATGAATCAATCTCTGCTTCATCCAGCTATGGGTCGAATAGCAGGACAGCCTGGGTTCATTAGCAACCAGTCTACCGCAGAAAGAAATGGCAACCTATTGCGGTAAAAATCTGACTTTTCAGTCATGTATCGAAAGATATATGATCGCCCAAGCGTGTATCACGTACTAGCAATATAAACCGTCTTCGACCAGGTCTTTTATTACTGGGAATTTTTACCGCTCAATTGCAGTAGTTTAAATTTAAAGTCAGCCTACCCTATAATCAATATTAGTAACAACAATTCGGTGAAACTGAGGCACATCCTGAAATAGGGGGTGGGTAAAAATATAAATGGGGGTGGCCTTGAAAGGGCCCTTTTTTACGTTCATCTTGTTTAAGCTTCACGCAAGCAGTAATTGAAGAGGCGTTTCACCTCAGCCATTGAGTCCTTTGATCATCATTTTCAGCCTCTTGCGCAGAAGCATTCAGCTATGCTCTTCTGAAAAGCCGATGGCTACGTTGATCTTCGGACTCAGTGGCTATGAATAAAGCAGCCCGAGAGGCATGTTGATACAGGCGAACTGAAAGTTCTAAAGGCGATTCATTATCTCTTATTTGCATGGCCGACCTGACGGCAGCGGTTTTTCTACCTAGGCAAGTTATTTTCTTTGGTGGCATGTCTTAGGCAAGTATGAATTGTCAAATGGAATGCGTGGGCAAATGCCAGGAGAGAACGCTGTAAAGCTACAGGGATCACTAAGCTCAGATAACTTAAGGAAAAACTGGAACAATACATGTTGAGTAATAAAAAAGCAAGCTTACTTATTACAACGGTGAATGCAATGCAAAAACTGGCAGCTCAATAAAAAAATTAAATTGGGAACTGTTATAAACGACAATGAACGTAACGCCTTAAAACTATAGTACTAGGCTTTACGCAACGGAAACGGTAATCTCACTTGTGAGCGATTGATAGCTTGACCAAGAGAAGGGGAATGTGCAATTTGAACTCAAAACTGGCACTGAATAATTATCTATCAAACAAAAATAAAATTAATTGATGAAAACTGGAAACGCATAAACAACATCCGATCACACACACATACACACACATTTTGAGAATTATAGATATAGATAATATTATTGTAATAATTCAATTTATTTTTATGAACGTTTTTGTGAAAGATATATATCCAAGAGACAGAGATTAAAGAGTAAAACGTTGATGAAAGTTATAATGGGCAAGAAGGAGTAGAGAGCCATTGTCGCCGACAATTTGGACTCAAAACCCAAACTGTAGAATTATCTATAAAACAAAACAAATTTCATCGGAATCTGATGAAAACTGTGGAAACGCATAAACAACATCCGATCACACACGCACTTAAACACACATACATGCACACACATACATACACACACATTTTGAGAATTATATATTAGATAGATAGATAGATAGATAGATAGATAGATAGATAGATAGATAGATAGATAGATAGATAGATAGGTGGTACTTAACTGACTGACTTAATTGGAAATGAGAGCTTGGGGTATTTGACACTCACAGGATATATTGTAGACTGAGCGAACAATCGTCTGACCTACATAAACGTTGTATAAATTGATACACATTATGTATTAAAAGGGATAGTGAAAAGACAAAACCATATAACTAAAAATACAATATAGGACGTTGTAGAAAGCCATTTGAAATGAAACACCAGATAGAAGATTAAGATTCAGTTCTCCTATAAGATAGTAGATGCTGGACAATCTCATCAACGATGAAGAAGAGACTTGAAGAAAGAGAAATGTGGTTCTACAGAAGGATGCTGAGGATACCATGAACCGGATGATGAAGTTTGAGAGAAAATGGAAATAAAGGATATATATACTTAACATCAGGGAGGGACAATTGAAATTTCTAGAACAAAAAATAAGGAGGGAAGGCTTGAAAAATCGGATACTCACAAGACAGATTGATGGCAATATTGACAGAGAAAAACAACAAATAAGCTACTTAGTGACGGAACAAGGTTTAAGAGAAATGACAAAAGATATAATCTACGAAGGACAGGAAATTGTGGAGAGCCATGGTCGCACACGCCCTGAAGGTACACAGAGATAAAAATCCACTTGACTTAGTTTCAGAGTTGTGACACGAAACAGAAGACATACCAATTAAGTTGAGTTTTTTTTCTTTCTTATTTTGAATAATGAGCAATAATTAAATTGACTATTTACCATAGCAACACTAATCCCTCCAGACATTCAATTATCTCAAATCACGAAGACACAAACTCCCATACAGACAATGATCAATGTGTAATGCATTATTCTGCGAGTGATTTCTCATTCCCTGTGATGCCGAATAAAAAGCAACGGAAAACAACATTGCCAGTAAGGCTACAAGCGTCGTGCCAGTTACTGGCCAAAAGCATAATGAGGCCAGGGTTGACAATTCGCAAGTAATGGATTGCATTGAGAGTGATAATGGTCCACATTCAAATTCAAATTCGAGTAGGAAACCTTCCCGGCGAGATTATAAGCCCAGGGAGAATAGAAAAGATTGGTCACGTGGAATTAAGTAGTGAAGAAAAAAAAAAGAAAAAAAAAAAGGTTCTAATAAAATGAATGCAAATTAGTGTCATTCTTTATATGGTTAAATAAAATTAATTTTATTTATTTTATTTTTTTAATCAATTTACACCAAGAAAGATGATAAAGCCACTATGATGCAAGGGGGATACTGGGAGTGAAATGGTATGAGAAGACATTACAAAACCAAATCCTAAACAGGAACAAAAAGGATAAACCTCTACTCATTTACAAAAGACCAGTAAGGAAGGTGTCCTCAAGGGCACACGGCACAGTGGATAAAAGCGTTAGTTAGATCCAATGACAGGACCCAAAGAGTCTGAGTTCAATACCTGGTTAATGCGGTGGGGACCTTGGAGAGGGGAATTAACAGAAGATAACTGATAACTGACATACATTAGACATGGCACGTGGAACTAGAACAGTCTACCCCAGTGAGCGAAATAAAGGGTTCAGTTCGACATTCCAACCACCTAAAGAAGGCCGGAGCGTACAACGGCCGAAACGTAGTGATAAATATGGCGACAACAATTAAGAAAATAGCCCGAATAAGGTAAATAGTGTACATAATACTCAGAAATATAGACAGATCGTGAACGAGAGGATAATTGAGACTATTTACTGCTATCGAGGAAAAAAGTAAATAAAATTCCAGACTTGCAGTATAATTCGTTAAATAAATATTTCCATATTATTGTATTAATTGGTATTATTTTCTTAGGAAAAAGGTATTACTTGATAACAAGAGAAAATAGACATATATATATATATATATATATATATATATATATATATATATATATATATCACACACACACACACATATATATATATATATATATATATATATATATATATATATATATATATCACTTGCTTGTCGTAATAAATTTACATAAAGAACAAAACGCTTTTAGATAAAAGGTTTCCCTCTGGTCATTTCAGAAATATAGACATTGAGAGTGTGACAGATACATGTGCGCGTGCGCGCGCACACACACACACACACACACACACAAACACACACACACAAACACACACACAGAGACACACACACAGAGACACACACACAGAGACACACACACGCAAGCACGCACACACACAGGCACACACACACACACACACACAGACACACACACACACACACACGCACACGCACGCACACACAGACACACACACACACACACAGACACACACACGCACATACACACACACATATATATATTGAGAGAGAGAGAGGACACAGAGAGAGAGAGAGAAGGAGACAGAGAGAGATATAGGGGCATACGAATAAGTAAATATAGAGAACGATAGATAGATGAAGGATTTCAAAAATACGATCTCTACAATAAATAAAATAAAAATAATATGTATACTTAAGTATCATTTACATATTAAAACATCCGAAGGAGAATCGATATAATCGTATTCATGATACTCTTACTTCGATTTCATACATACCACATTTATTCTATTTAATTAATACTGCCTTATTGTCAGCTAATATTTCCCACAACAATTGCCAGAGCAGACTATAATTCCCTCTTAGTATTTATTCAAGTGTTGTTTTTTTTTATTACCGTTATTATTAGTATCATTACTATTAATATTATTTTATTTCCTTTCATTTCTGCCCAGAGACATAATTTTAAAAATGGTATCATGGCCTTTTCCACTGACAGAAAAAAAAAAAAATTCACAGATGAAGCCCTTCGTAAGATGTGGGCTGTACTTGCGAGAACAATTTTTTGTATTTCTTTAGGGCAATTCATTCAATTAGTCTACTGCAGTGATTTCCAACCGATCTGAGGGCTCCAACTACAACAGGGATTGTTGATGCGCCTATGTGCCACATTTTTGAGATTTCGATTTCTACGTCCTTGTATTTTGATAGCTTTTTGAAAATCTTCAAAGATACATTGCAGTCCGCGTGAACTGCCATATCAATAAGGAGGCGTTTTTTTTTTGTTTGCGGACTCTAATAACAATGTCTGGGTTAATATCTTCCACAGCAGTTATCAGAGCAATCTATAATTCCGTATTATTTATTCAAGTGTCATTTTATTATTACCATTATCATTGGTAACATTATAATAATAATAATAATAATAATTATTATTATTATTATTATTATTATTATTATTATTATTATCGTCTCTACAGTAAAAGGAATTATCGTTAAAAAAAACTGAAGATTGCCTGTTTTATTACTGGAAATATCCAGTGAATTTTACCATTTCAATTCCTTGCTTAAAGTTGTCGGTGACGCTTGCTAGTTTTTTTTATATACAGTAATCTTTTATAGTACAGCTTTATTGCATTTGTAGTGATATATCCCTTCAAATATTACATGTTTAAAAACACTATAATTTTTCTTGGATATATATATATATATATATATTATATATATATATATATATATATATATGTGTGTGTGTGTGTGTGTGTGTGTGTGTGTGTGTGTGTGTGTGTGTAAACAGGTCAAACATGTTTCATTGTTACAAAGTTCCGTCAAATTTTTCTATTAACTTTTTTTCTAAATTCCGACATAGTTGTTTTATCTTATCAGTAAATTTATCAAAGTTCATACTGTAAACTGCGGCGTCCGAGTTTGTGAAGCCCAAAATAATAATTCCGAAACTCGGACTGGGCTTATATTGCTGGCATAAAATGCAAACCTTTACCACCAAGTTGACAGCCCTCCTGACAATTACTGTACGCCACTTACACTGCCTCTAGTAGTTAACGGCAAATATATCCCACTAAAACCTGCGTTTGGCGAACATACTTGGCATAATAACACAGAAATTAATATGAAATAATAAAATAGTTACACTCATCCAATAGTCTATTAACGTTATGTACACATCGCTTACAACAGCTGATACACTAAATGTAAACCCTGACCGAAGCGCCGTTTAACTTAGGTGGACATTCAGCTAACTAGGTGAGAGAACTCATCTGCGCAATTTCATGATGATAATAACAGCTTAATGACACAACGGCAGTTTATTGAACATGCAATATATTTCATTTACCAGTAGCCCTACGTTTTGGGCTACCAATAGCCTACCGTATGCTTGGTGGTTCAGCTTTACGGTAGATATAGTCTTAACTCAGAATTTAGAACTAAAAATCTTGGGGTCGACTTCTACATAAGGTCGACTATTACACCGTAATTAATTTATTTTCATCACATATTATTTTTACGAGAACGTCCGAATGTTCATATATTCGTTTTCAAGGACTATGTTAATTGACATAAAACAAAAATAAACTTTGGTAAATTTATCGATATCATAAAATAAATAATTCGGAAATTTTAAAAGGTTAATAAAAATTTTTTTGAAACAAGATTGTCGATATTATTCAAACAAACATGTTTGAAAGAATGACTACTGTCAAAAACACCTTATTTAAATGTATAAGCATATATATATATATATATATATATATATATATATATATATATCTATAAAGTAATTCATCAAGTCTAGAAGAATCCTTAACAGATTACAGAAATATATATATATATATATGTTAATTATATATTTTATATGCGCGTTACTTATTGGAAAGCGCTATCAATGATAGAGCTAACACACTTAGTTGTATTGATGTGACCCTGGGTTTCATGCCCTTGCGATCGTCAAATATAAATATGTATATATGATCCTCATAAATATATATATATATATATATATATATATATATATATATATATATATATATGTATGTATGTATGTATGTATATATATATATATATATATATATATATATATATATATATATATATATATATGGGAGTGCGTCTATGTGTACGTGCGTGGCCGTGTTTGTATGCAGAAAAGTTAATAGGCGAATAAACATCCAAGATAAACGTGTCTGATAATAAAATAGGAATATTTAAAATACATTCAAATATCTAAGTCCACTTCTGCACTGACCTCAGGGGATAACGGCTATTCGGTATATTCATTCGTTTTTATTTACATCATATAGATCAGCGTCAAGCTTAGAGACATTATCTTCTATATGGAATAATTCTTCATATCAGTTAATTTATTTTTTGCTTTTCATATGAAGCCATTTTATTTTTCATATGAGTCTAACAAATAATGTATGTTATTACTCGATTAAGGAGTTTAAAATTTGATTTAATTTTTGTTTAATGTTAGCAAATTAGATTTCATAATAAACATAAGGCCCTGAACATAAATATCGAAAATAATGTCCATTTTTCAAAATATACTTTACAGTGCAACCTCGGTTCTCGAACGTCTCTCATGTCGAATAAATCGGTTTTCGAACAGAAAATTAGAGATGAAAATGCCTCGGTTACCGAACAAAATTTCGGTTACCGAACAAAATTTCGGTTCTCGAACAACATTGCCGAACTTAGTTAACCCGACCGGAAAAATTTCTGAGTCCACCGCCGTGTTGTATACATTCGTGCGTTGTGGCGTCATTTTCTTTTTCAATTTTATTCTACTGTGACTTTTTTTTCTCTACATTGATTCCTATTGGAAAAATAGTTTCAGTTTACGAACATTTCGGGTTACGAACGGCTTTCAGGAACGAATTAAATTCGTGAACCGAGGATCCACTCTATTTTTTTTTTAATATCAAAGAACTAATGATGTACTGTTATATTTAATAGTGCTATAAAAACAGGCAACTGAAATTGACAAGACATCGGTATATCCTTCGACGTTTCTTTTGCATTTGCGCGGAAATGTTAAACCCTTTCCACATATGGATCCTTATTATTGCTTCCTAACCGCCTTTGTTCAGTCGCTGCAGCGATGCACTCCTATGGGTAACAAAGACCCTACCAAGATGTATTATCAAGGGACGCACTTTTAACAATATAGGATACGCAGATGATTCTGTGTTGATGGTAGACGTAGAAAGAAAACCACAGGACTTCCTAGAAAAGCTATTAAAGGGAAGCGACAAGAAAAGACTCGCCCTTAACATTTAAGAGACAATAAATATAGTTGCTAATAGAAAAGAAAACAAGTCGCTATGTAAGAAGTCGAAATGTCGATATCAAACGAGTACATATATCTAGGTAGTGTTTAAAGAGAGGATGAAAAATATGACACCGAAATCCAAACTTGTATTGGATTAGCGAAAGATGGATTCAAAAAGCTAATCCAAGAATTAAGAAACAGCCAAATTTCTTGGGAAGCAAAGAAAAGATTGAGAAAAAGTGCTGACCTATTATGTAATGTCAATTGTCTTGTATGGCAGTGAAAGCTGGACAATCTACTCGATTTTGAAGAGAAAACGGGAGGCAATATAACTTGTTCTACAGAATGATGCTGAGAATTCCATGTACGAAGAGCTTAAGCAACGAAGAAAACGTGAGGCAAATAGAAACAAAAAGAACGCGAAGACTGTCTCTTTGGCCATTACTTACTGATAGGTCTTTACTAATTGCTCCTTATTTGTGGCTGGGTACTAAACTAACATTACTAAATTATGACTAATACCAATACTAATTATACTTGTTGATAGAAAAATCCAAGAAGATGGTAACATGTCCTCCCTCAACTACAGATTGAGATCATGTTCACACTAGATTGTAGCTGTTTTTATCCTGTGGCGAAGACAGATCTTTCTATACAGATATTGACCTACCCTGTCATGACAGCTTTTGTATTCATTTTACGTAAATTATTATTATTATTATTATTATTATTATTATTATTATTATTATTATTATTATTATTTCTTTTGATTTCTGTTGTATACACATTTCCTTCCGGGTCCCAACCAGAGACTTAAGGTCATAAATGACTTCATAACTTTTTCCATTGATCCTTTGAAAATAAAAATCAACCTAAAGGTCATACACATTTTGCATTGATAAAGCTCGTCGTTATTTGTGAGCTGTATTTGGGATTACAATTTTTGGTATTTCTTTAAGTATTCGGCTACCTGGAACACCCTGAATGTGTCTATAAGAACCTATTCCAATCAATCCGAGGGCTCCAACTGCAGCTAGAATTATTGATGCCCCTATGTGTCACATGTTTCAGATTTCCATTTCAATTTTTTCTTTTGAAGATCTTCAAAAATACATTACAATCTGCAATGACTGCCATGTCAATAAGAAAGCAGGCTCTGTTTTTGACGTCTTTTAACATTATCTGGGCGATTATTTTTGATTGTTCTTTGTGTATTGTAAAGGCCCATAAAATTGTTACAGGTTCTGTCTATGTCACCGGGTATAAGTGATGTTCCTACCAGATTCTTGGAGTTTCTTTCCCGTAAAAGTTGCATATTTTCCAGTGCAGATATTGGCCCAATCTATCATGCCGAGATTTATATTCGGTTGGTACTAACACTATGCAACCTCACACAAGATGGTCAATTGTTTCTGGATATTTATAACATAACCTGCATTTGGGGGTCAACACAATATTTCAGTATGTGTGCTTGGTAATTTTTAGTTAACAAACACTGGTCCTGTACAGCAAGAATAAAACATTATTATTATTATTAGTAGTAGTAGTAGTAGTAGTAGTAGTATCATCATTGCTTTTTGTTCAGTACCATCTCTCACGTAGAGGAAACCAAGGTATTAAATATACAATCCCCTCCAAAGGTATTGGAACAGCAAAGCCAATTCCTTCGTTTTTATTGTTCATTGAAGATATTTGGGTTTAAGATCAAAAGATGAACATGAGAAAAGAGTTAAGATTTTCAGCTTTTATTTTCTGGTATTTACGTTTAGATATATTAAACAACTTAGGACATACCACCTTTCGTTTTAACCCACCAATTTTTCAAGTGAGCTAATCTACAGGAATACGTGGTTGAAATATATTGCTTGTTACCGAGTTGTAACCTTTTAGATTGATTTTTTTTATCATTAAATAGCTCTGAATGTCTATTCTTGGTTTAACTCTTGGTTTTCACCTGTCTATGGGAGGACAGTAAGCCATTTTGAAGCTGAGAAAAGAGGGAAAATCGATCATAGACACGGGACAAACATTGGCATAGCCAACACAAAAAATTGGAATGTCCTGAAAAAGAAAGAAACTATTGCTGTACTGAGTAACAGGCATAGAATATGTCGGCCAAGGAAAACAACAGAAGTTGATGACAGAAACATTGTGAGAGCTGTGAGGTATAATCCCAAATACATCATCAAAAAATTCTGGCGTGTAGGTAGTGAAGGTTTCAAAATCCACCGTTAGAAGAAAACTTTGAGAGTAAAAATATAGAGGCCATACACCAAGATGCAAACCACTCATCAGCAGTAAGAATAGGAAGGCCAGATTTGAATTTACACTGAAGTACGGAAATGAGCAACAAAAGCATGAAAGCAATTTTTTAAGGTCTTGTGTCACTAATATTAATCTCTACGAAAGTGACGGAAAGGCCAAAATGTGGTGAAAGAAAGGATCTGCTTATTATCCAAAGCATGGAAGCTCATCTGCGAAGTATGATGGAGGCAGTGTCTTGGCGTGGGCTTTCATGGCTGCTTCCGGAACGTTCATATCTATGATAGGAGCAGCAGAATGGATTTAGAAAAAAACAGAGTATCACTTTGTCTACCAATTTACAGAGAAATGCATCCAAATAATTGGTACGATGTTTATTATGCAGCAGTACAAAACCCGAAAATATACTGCAAAAAAATTAAGGACTTCATCATGGGGAAAAAGTTTTAGACTGGCCAAGTCAATCACCTGATTGTAACGCAATAGAGCATACATTTCATCTCTTGAAGAACAGAATGAAGGACGAACACCCCCGCCCCCGAAACAAACAAGAACTGAATGAAGCTGCGTTAAAAGTCTGGAAAAGCATCACAAATGAAGAATGTAACAGATTGCTAACCTCAGTTGGCTTGATGCAGTTATTACTAGCAAATATTATGCAATCAAATATTAAATGTTATTTACCTTAAGATAATATTTTCCGTTACTTTTGCTCCCCTGAAAATGGCGTAACCTGATGCAAATGCTTGTATATCCTAAGCTGTTTAACACATCTAAATGTAAATACCCAGAAATGAAAGCTGAAAGTCTTTACTGCCTCATATTCATCTTTTGATTTTAAACCCAAGTGTCTGCAATGAACAAGAAAAACGAAGGAATTGGTATCTTCCAATACCTTGCGATGGGACTCTTGATATACTGTTTGCGCAAAGTCTGATGATAAGTGATAGTCAAATTATACATTATTTAGTACATTTTCTTAACATTAATAATAGGCTGTGTGAATGTATTCTTTCATTTCATTTAAGCAGGGGCTCCTTGGGATTTTGTTAATTTTCTTATTTGTATGTTTTTAAAATCGTTCCCAAGGTTAAAATTTTTATAGTAATAGCAAAAATTGTTATTAGTCAAATTATTTCAATTATATTTTCATGTCCTTATATTTATTTATTTTGGATTTCTTTAACAGATATATTTGTATCTTATGCCACTGCCATATCTATTAGGTTGATAATAAACTATTGTCGTTTTTTGACGTTCAACTTCATGTGAGAATACGACATTATTTTTGCACCAACCTAATATGAGAAGACATCTTTTTGTTTGCATTTTTTAATTAAAATGACTAGAGGGCATGGAGTTCACTACAATATCCGATGCAAAGAGAATTAAGGTGGTTCGTTATAATGTCGGAAACAAAATAGAATGAGGGTCGTTTGCTACAATGTCCGATACAAAGAGAATTAGGGTTGTATTAGGTTGGTGCAAAAATAATGTCGTTTTCTCACATGAAGTTGAACGTCAAAAAACGACATTATTTTTGCACCAACCTAATAGCTACAATATGCATAAGAGGCAGGTTTTAGCCGTGAAGGTTAAGACCGGAGATTTAGGGTGAAAAATAATTTGTCACCCACAAAGACGCAAAGATGCTTTTGGACATTATCAAGAAATAAAAAGACTTGAAAATATTTTTTATATATTTCTTATTTCTACGGTCATTCTTTTTTTTTTAAAATATATTATTTGTTATAATTTGTTCGCATTCTTTAAATTCTTTTCACGTTTTTTTTGTGTTAGTGTCATTGGTTGTTGAATAAATTTGCTTTTAGTGTTTAGGAATTTAATTATTTTTTTCCTTTTCAATTTTACTTTTCTCCAACCCTCTATTTCCCCTTCCTAGAAGAAAAAAAAAGAATTAATACATACAAGAGTATTACTGATTTTCCAAGTGTAACTCAGATATGGCACAAGGCAGAAAGTAGAGAGCACACAATGAAGATCGAACTCACTACTCAATCGTAATCGTTCTAGCGAGACAAGCCTTCTAAAGATTACAGCACCCCGAGGTGCCGTCGTAATGCTGAGTATATATCGAAATACGACTATCGTCACCTAATCAGTTACAGTGTTCTTACCGCGATGGTCGAATTGTCGAATCGCAAGAGATATTGGATGTTTACTATCATGATTGGGGCGAGAGAAAAAAAGAAAACTAAGATGTGAATGGTTGGCGACTCAGCTGGTGGGACACTGGTTGATGGGTGACGCCGGGAAAACGCGAATAGAGAACATGGCGGCTTTTACTCTCTGAAAGGAGAGGAAAACACCTGATGGGAAATGGTGGAACAGAATGATAATTCTCTCGGTATGTTAGATTGATTGCTTTCTCTCTGATAGTGACATTAATAGAACGCCGGGAAATCACTGACAGTGTCACGCTGTCTGCTGTCTGTATGACAGCTTCTTCTGG
>OZ038491.1:75242705-75290205 GCA_964036315.1 Acanthosepion esculentum | reverse complement strand
TTTTATGCTGGACGTAATCGTCAGACCACCATGAAACAAACTGTCACCTCTAAGTGTTGACTTCAATGTTCACTTTTATATTTACACACGCTCTATCTCTGATATTGAGCACTTTATGCCATAAATATAGCACACTTTAAGATTATATTTCTTCATATATATATATATATATATATATATATATATATATATATATATATATATATATATATACAGATCGATAGGTGTGTATATATGTGTGTGTCTGTTCAATTCAACTAATAAGATCTTCTTGTTTAAAATTTTATTGTATTGTCCAATTTGCGTGTGTGATATCTATCGGGATCGGAGATGTGAACAAACTGTTCGAAGTCCCTGTTTTGTTATGTTGGAGACAGCAATGAGGATTCGCACTTAGGTAGTTTCTCAAATAAAAGGAAAAACAAAAAAATAACTCAGATTTCCAGCGTCATCTGAAGAAAATCATGCTGGTATGTCTACAACGAAGGATCAGTAATAGCTCTGGGATCTGGGACCTTTACATTTCAAACTAAGCAACATGCTAACATACAGAATTACACCCCTCATAAATTGGTGTTACGCGCTGAAGAATGGACGAACAGGACCCTATATGAAACTCTGGAGACGGGAAACTGAAGGTAACATCAATCAGCTAAGTGAAAAACTTTACTTACATTAATCCCATATATATATATATATATATATATATATATATATATATATATATATATATATATATATATATATATATATATATATAATGACAAAAAATATTACGTTTCTCACGCTGGAGACTTTATCAAAACAAATTATATATATATATATATATATATATATATATATATATATATATATATATATATATATATTAATGAAATTGGGTGGATGGAACCCTTTGGGAGTCGTCGATGGTTGTATCAGTAAGAAATCACAAGTTATCTTGACCGTGTTTTAAGCATTCTGGCCTTATTAAGACTGTAGACCCCGCTAGATAACATGGGCTCTGTAGGTGTTGAACAAAAAATATGTGCCTGAGTAGGCGTCTACAACAAGGATTAGCTATGGGCCGTAGTACACTGACATCTCCGTATATGAGTGACGAGCAATCCACACATATATATATATATATATATATATATATATATATATATATATATATATATATATATATATATATATATATATATATATATATTCAATTATGGTAAAATTTTGTTATTATTCACATCTTTGGTAGTGTATATTAGCATACACATGACGAGGGATTTTCTTCAAGTTATCTGAACATTAGCTAAAGGTAGTGCAAATTACGTCAGATGAAATTCGAACTGGATTCACCGATTTTCCTGGTAAAAGTCTTACCGCCTCCAGACACGTCACTTGGTATAGATTATGTATTGGTAACGCCAGATGATTCGCTTGCATCGTAGATTCAATCCGCACTTTCCAACCCATTACACTTAATGTGTGTCAGGTAAATATTAATATTGGTAAAGAAGTGCTGTGGCTTCAGTTTGAGTGAAATATAAGATCGATAATATCTAGATTTTCGGATGCAAATTGCAAGACACCCATGTCATCCTAATCGGATATCATCCCACTTGGCACGATAGCGAAAACAAGCGGAATAAAGAAAATCTCTCTCTCCCTCTCTCTCTCTCTCTCTCTCTCTCTCTCTGTATATATATATATATATATATATATATATATATATATATATATATATATATATATATATATATATATATATATATATACAGGTAGAATCCGTTGGTACAATCCAACCAAGTCCTATTAATACAATATAGAATTTGAAATATTAGATATTAAATATTAAAACTGACTCACAAAGAGCGGTCAATGTTTATTTTTATCAAACAGAGCAAAATTCTTTTCCATACATTTTAGTGATTCTTACGACAAATTGTTTCCAGGTCGTGAAACGTGCAAAAAAGAAAGTCAATCGTTCAATAATGTTCGTTACAGATATTAAACATTTTGTGTGATGGAGAATTATATTGCTACACCCGTTATATATATATATATATATATATATATATATATATATATATATATATATATATATATATATATATATATATATATATATATAAAGAACTGATGAATTTCAATTTATTAATCCAACAGATTTTGCACAAGTTTATTTTCTAGTGGATACCCTTATTTGAGTAGAAAATAATAAATTTATTTATTTAATAAAAAGAAAATTTTTTGTCTACCTACCTTACAATTCGAAATGTCTTATTAGATAAAGTATGAGGAGAGAGCATTGTTTTCTTTAATAATATTTCTTGCATATATGATCGGTTAATTTTTAGTGTAACGCCTGCGCTCACTTCACATTAAAAATTTCCAGAATACTTACATTTCTGTGTAATTGTATATCTCCATTCGAATCTGGCTTGATACATATGATAAAATCTATCCTCTTGAAGTTATCGACATTGAAATTTCGGATTCATTTGCGTCATTGGCGGTAGCCATTACTGACGTTCTTTGCATACATTCGCTGCGAAATCTAAACGCGGAAGGCTACGGAAAGATTTGTGCGGAACTAATCTTTCTTCTCTAAATTTGTCTCAATCACTGCGCACGAGAACTATTTACGTAGACAGGCTCAGTTTGCGCAATGATACTGTTGTGGATTCCGGGATATCAATGAATAACAAACGCCAGGAATGGATAAGGAAAATAAATGTATTAACGTAATAATACAAACTGGTAATACGGGTTAGTAGATCCAGGAATGCGGGTTAGTAGCACTAATATATATATATACAGTCTTGGTATTGAAGTATCGCAGTATAACTCCTTACTGAGTCTACATGCTCGCTAACTGTGACGCTTGCCGCCGTCTCAGTGTGTGACTTACTCTACTACTACTGAACTCTACTACTCTTCTGTCGTTCCGTCTCGACTACTACTTGATTGTTCGGGTATCCACTGGTAGTATTATATGTATACCTTGGGTGAGTCCATTTGTGTGAAAAGGGGAGACCCCTCAATAGATACCTACACTGATAGCTATTCTGCAGCGAATGTATGCAAACAACACCAGTAATGGCTGCCAGCAACGCGAATGGATCCGAAATTTCAGACGGTGGATTTTATCAAATTTTTCATGCAAGATTCGAATGAAGCATGTACAATTACATATAAATGTAAGTATTCTGGAATTTTTTAATGCCAACTGAGCGCGGATGTTACACTGTAAATTAACTATATGATCTTTAACGGGATTACTGGAATATTCTCGCCGGTAGACGAAAACCAATGAAAATAATGATTAATAAATATATGAAACGTCCAGTCACACACACACACACACACACACACACACACACACACACACACACACACACACACACACACACACATATATATATATATATATATATATATATATATTTGTGTGTGTGTGCGTGCTTGTATGTGTGTGTGTGTGTGGTTTGCGTTGGCTAAATTGTCGTCTAAATTACGCAAAAATGGAAATAACACTGATATCTCACTTAAACTTATATACTTACAAAAATACACAAAACTATCTTGAAATACTAAAGAGTAAATGTATTCAATACAATCGCCATTGGCTTCAACTAGGGCCCCAGTACAACTTCGGAATCTGCTGCACCTATTCTGGGTTGTCTCTTTGTTTAAGTTGGTGAATGCTGCTATAATTCTACCCTTCAGTTCAGCTTTGGTTACATGAAGTTTTGTTTGTCTCTCGATCAACTGCAACCAACACATAAACGGGGATGCAGTCCTGAGTGTTAGGAGTCCAGATGTAAGGTGTGAAATGATCCCAGAATTTGTCTGACAGCCATGTCTGTCTTCTTCTGATTGTTTGGCATGGTGCAGAGTCCTGATACCAAACATAGGGTCTTCCAGCAGCCACAAACTTCACTTAGGACACCATTACCTCCTCAAGGCACCTGGTGTATCCCTCTGTGTTGAGTCTGAGACATTGTTGGCAAATGAATGGTGGCATAATTTCACGATCACCAGTGATCACTCCAAATACCTTCGTAATCGCCTTTTGACTCATCCCGAATACTCTGCACTATCATCAGATTGACTCTCTGTAATGTTCGTATTCTAACTTCTAGCGCGAATGTCAAGCAATATAGCATACCGTTTTTAAATTTTCAGACCGAGTGGATTGCGTCATGGTTCTCTTTTTCTCACAGACGGTGCCTTGACTCTGATTGTGCTGTGGAGTCGATAAAAGGAAAAACAAATAACGCGCATGCGCGAAATGAAAAATATGAATTGTCTACAATTTACGCTTCGCACGCTCTATATATGTAAAGGTGAGGCAAAGTGGACAGACATATTTGAAAAATTCACATGATAATTAATTTTCGCTTCAAAAAATCTTTATTGACATGATTGTATTCGTATTGAATTTGCATTTGGGAAATTCAAGTGTGCAAAAAAACACCCTTCATGTTAGGTCCGTTTTCATTGATGCATTTCTGAAAGAGTTTTTGCAAGTTGGCCTTCATTCTTTCCAGGATTGCCATTCGATTTTTGGCGACTTCAACGCAAATAACTTCCTTCAAATTGTCCAGTATACGGAGCATATTGTCATACACACGTAGATTGATGTTTTCCCACAAGAAATAATCTTGTAGGGAATAGGTTATCCAATGCAACGATTGGGGTTACCACTTGTAGAGTGTAATCGGTTACGTGTTTAAAGTAACATGAAGACTTGACACTTTTAATTATTTCTTTAACGACTAACAAAACAATGAACAAAATGAGAAAAAACACAACAATATTATATAATAGTAATAATAAACTTTTCATTTATAAAGCATAAGAAATACAACGATTTATGCTGGAGTAAATTAAGATTTGTGAATTAAATTTTTGTGGTGAATGCTGAAATTCTTTTTTTTTAATCTCTTTTTTGTGTGTGGAATGTAGTTTCTGAGTTTAAATGAAAGATTTTGCGTTGAATTTGTGGAAAAAAATACTTTCATAATGTCAGTGAAATGTTAATCTGTTCGTGTGGAAATGAAACAGTTTTGTGTGATTTTTTTTTTTTTTTTTTTTTTTTTAAGCGTATCACCACAAGCAAGGCTGGAGGCCACCGTCACGCAAGGGGTTATAGAAGGGTTGGAGGAAGAGCAGATAGGCATGGTAAAGGAGAGGATGTGGAGATATAGAAAGATAGTGGGTCGATCAAGGCAAGGGGATTACAGAAGATTTGGAGCGAGAGCAGATAGGAATGAAAGATGAAAGGATGTGGAGAAGGGAAGTGGATAGATCAAGGCAACTGGAGATGTCGATTGACGCTACACTTAAACCGTTGGAGATTGTATTTGTCAGGGAAACAGTAATAGGGAAGGGAGTTCCATAGGCGAGATGTGCGAGACATGAAGCTATTGGAGTAGAAGAGACGTCTACATCTAACAGTTTCAACGGTGAAGGGGTGGGAACGGGATGCCAGCCTCATAGGACGTTTAAATTCATGAGGCCTAGGGACAAGCGAAAGCAGCTCCTCGGAGCAATTACCGTGAAAGTACTTGTAAAAAAGGCAGAGCGAGGCAACATCGCGTGTGTGAGAGAGCGACTGCAGACGAGATGACAGATCAGGGCCAATCACGTTGCCTATCCGTCTCTGGATCTTATCAAGAACCCTGAGGCAAACAGCAGGGTCCCCAGACCATATATGGCAGCAATACTCCATGCAAGGGCGAATGGTCGATTTATAGACTTATAGGATCGATTCCGGGTAGAAAAATTTTCTGGCTCGGCACAGGGAACCAACTTTTCTTTGCGGTGGATGATGCTACTGACTCGATGTATTTGTTCCATCTCAGATCAGGGGACAGCGTGAGACCGAGCAGCCGCAGAGAGGAGCTCTCGAGAAGTTGGTCTTCAGACATTCTAATGGGATGCAGGGATGGATCCTTGTGGCGTTTAAAATGAAGTTGTGATAAAGTTATCTTCGTTTGACTGTATTTTTGTCCAGAAATATTATTAAACTGTTTAGCATAAATCGGAAGATGATCAATATTCTGTGATTGCGAATTTGCAGCGATACGCAACACTTTGCTGCGAAATAGACGAAGTTAAGTAGGAAAGGTAAGTAAGTGAATGTCTGAAGGTTTGAATTATGTTAAAAAATTAACTTTAAAACTTCATATAATAAAGTCACGTGGATTTGTTTAGCAATTGATTTGTGGTCATGATGCTCACTAGCGAGATAAGTTTGCGTGCTGAATTTATTTACTTCGCTCGACACGTGATAGGCTCCAGGAAATTGGCGCTAAAATATTTAACTCGGTCACGAGATGAAAAATAGATGTGCGTGAGTGGATGGCGACGCCCAGTTGCTTGTTTATGAATCAATCAGCAAGTGAATTCTTGTAAAATATGTGTGGAGCTGGTTTTATGCAAGAATATCTCTGTGATCCACTTTTAGCTGGCTATTGCACACATTTTAATAAAATCTCGTACCGATCCATTTTTAGATGTTCTTTGCAAAGAATTTTAGAATTACGATTCTACAAATCACACATGAACAAACCAGGGGACCAAGGGGACCAAGAAGTGTCAGCAAACCTGCAAATTAGGCGGTCACTGAAGAAAGGGCGAGGAATGTCTATCGATTGTCTGATTGTTTCGGCTGTCGCTCCATTCACTTGAAGTATATGAATACATTTACTTCGTAATTCAGCCAGAAAGACGTTGTTTATCACCTAATTGTAAGAATTGGAGATCACAGTAACAGCATTTCCATTATAGTCTTCAAATATATGAGGACCGATGAGGCCAGTTTTCTCAAAAGTTCACTAATCTTGGACTGTGCAGTGTACTTTCGTGCAGTTCTCTTGGATTTTCAAAAGCCCAATATCGACAATTGTGGTTATTCACCATGCCATTGAGATGGAAATAGGCTTCATCATTCATTGAGAAAATGAGGTTGTCATTTGCCTCTAAACTTTCTTCCATCTAACGCGCAAAATTAACTCGCTGTGCATAGTCACCTGGCCTCAACTCTTACCCAATGACCAAATTGTAGGGATAGAAATACAGTTCTTCATGCACAATAGGCCTTACCGAACGATTATCGATGCCAAGCTCGGTAGTATTACCTCCGAGCATATATATATACACATAGGAGCATATATATATACATATATATATATATATATATATATATATATATATATATATATATATATATATATATATATATATATATATATATATGGGCCTGACTATTGGGTCTGGCATGAAATAGACTGTCGCCTCTAAGTGTTGAATTCTTTATTCAATTATATATATATATATATATATATATATATATATATATATATATATATATATATATATATATGTGTGTGTGTGTGTGTGTGTGTGTGTGTGTGTGTGTGTGTGTGTGTGAGGGGGGGGAAGTTCTCTTATCTTTTAAATATCAATTTTATCCCAACATTGATGTTTCTTGCTCAAATTTAGAGTCTTCAGAAGTTGTGGTTTTAAACGGTATTTCCAATCTTTTTAAAACAGTTTCACTGAAATGAAAGTGAAAAAATGAAAAAGAATTGAAGTAGCGTGTAAAAACTGAAGACTTCAAATTTTACAAAGAAATAACGATGTCGGGATAAAATGTTTTTTTAAAAGTTAAGTAATCTTTACCTATAATTAACGCTATATTTTTAATATTATTTTAATATTTTTTTTTAATATTGAGCAATACATATAAAAATATCTGCTGATATATCGGGATACAAATAATTGTGAGATTGTGGTAATTTTAATCGAGAAATACGGTGATGGGGCAGTAATGTCTCACCTTTGTTTGTTGCACTGATATTGCAATAATAACCCTTTGAAAAGGTAGGTATCCTTATCTTCCTTTTCCCGTAGCCGCTGTGAATAGTCACCTGGTCTCAACTGTTACCTAATGACCACATTTTAGGGGTGAAAATGGAGTTCTTCATGCACAATACGCCTTAGCGAACGGCCGAACTGTCATACTTTCCCGAACAGCCATACTTTCGGCTATACTTTACCAAACGGCCATACTTCCAGCCTTGTGACACATCTAAGCTACACTTATAAAATCACCATAGCTGGGATTTGCAAGAAGTGGATTTATATCTTTCACAAGGGTATTTGTGCGTAAGTGACTGTAACGAACTCGACTGAAAGTCGAGCTCGGCTACCGGGCATCAATGCCAAACTGGTATCCTTTACACCACCCGCACATCAAATTTTACAGCACCTGTATAAGCGTTCACCCATCTAGGTACTGACCAGACTCAACGTTTGTTTAACTTCGCTGATCGTACGGGAACTGGTCTTTCAATGAAATAAGCCTTCTATATTTGAAATACTATAGAACGACAGCATCTTGATTATGTCATTATTTTCACTTCCTGTTTCTCTATCCATTTTAGTTGTTGCTGTTAAAAATTTCTCAAGTGATGTGGGTTTTGTTTTTGTTATTTGCTACATGCGTTTGCGATTCTGTAGTTCCATTTCACGAGATTCAAGTAAGAACAGGCCTAAGACCTTACAGGTTTCATTCTCGAGAAGCCACTTCGATCATTGTTCTGAAAAAAGATCGATTGGAACTGACAGTTTACATATTTCTGAACGAATATGGTACCCTATATGACATCCATATGGAAGATTCGATCTGATCACTCGTAGTTTTATGTTAATATTTTGATTTTTTTCCCTTGCAATGTTGTGAGAAACTACCCAAGCGAAGCCTATTCATCGTTCAATTTCCTTATTTCTGATACTAAATTTAAAGCCTAGCTCTTATTTCCCCGGTTTTGAGTTAAGTAACAGGATAAACTTGATTTTATAGCGTTCGATGTGAGCGTGTATAAATAAGGAATACTTTGAGTCCCAAGCCGTAAAAATGCAACGGGAAACAGCTTTTCTCCCCCCAGGAAGTCATATCAATTCACAGCTCATAAGGAAACGAAATCTGTAATAACAAATATCGACTATGCCTTTTCTTCTATATATAAAATTCTTGCTGACTGTATGTTATTGTTGGGCAGTAAATCTTATGAAAGAATTTTGATAACGCTAGCCAGATATAGCGTAACAGAGATCAGTACGAAATGATTTCAAATACTTAACTACTCTGCTGCTTACCCAATCGCAGAAATGTCTTGGGAGAAAGTCATGAATATATGTCATCTATTCCACAAAATACGTATGGGTTAAATAGAATACAAGTATGTGCTCTGTAGCCATGGATGGCAACCACTTAAAGAGAAGGGATTCTCTCAATATAAAACTGTGGAGAACCCAAAAGAAAACCACTCTATTACGTTTCACATATAATAAAGGACAAATAATCCGTGGAGAGACATAGTCGTCTATACCCTGAATGACATTGATTTATAAAATAAAAACTTTACCAGTATCTGTATATATTTCTGAGATGAGTTATTATGTACACTATTTTACATTGTTCGAACTATCATCTTCATCAGTGTTGCCATATTTATCACAACGTTTCGGTCGTTGTACGCGCTGGCCTTCTTCAGTTGCTTGGAATGTTGAATTGAACCCTTTATTTCGCTCGCTGGGGTAGATTGTTCTAGTTCCACGTTCCATGTCTAATGGATGTTAGTTATCAGTTATCTCCCGTTAATTCACCTCTCTCACCACCGCCATAACCAGGTATTGAACTCACACTCTTTGGGTCCTATCACTGGATCTAACTAACGCCTTTATCCACTGTGCCATGTGTCCCCGAGAACTTGGAGAGGGGAATTAAAAGGAGATAACTGATAACTGACATCCATTAGACATGGCACGTGGAACTAGAACAGTATACCCAGCGAGCGAAATAAAGGGTTTAGTTCAACATTCGAACCACCTGAAGAAGGCCGGAGCGTACAACAGCCGAAACGTTGTGAGAAATATGACAACAAAGATGAGGATGATAGTCCGAACAATAAAAACTTCACCATAACTACTTATTTTTGTTTTAAATTTATGCATTAAGCAACAAAAATACAATGTGTGAAAATCGAATGTTGGATAAAAATTAACACCGTATCCCGTAAGCGAACTTGTATGGTCAAAATTCCTTTCGAGCTTATGTGAAGCACAGGCTAGAATTACTCAGAATATATAGTTTTCTTGGAAAATTTTCTGCTTTTGAATATATTTGTATCTATTCAATCCCAAGACTTGTCTGTTTGTACCATTTATAATTCTGTGTCTATGAAAACCGTACCATCTCATTTGACTAGACGATCAATAAGTTCCATCTGGAAATATACAAACATGGCCCGTCCAACTCTTGAACCAAATGACACTGCTGCAAGCCACGACTAAATATATCAAACGATCAGCAGAATTTTGTTGTAATACTTTCACAATGCGCCCCTTAATTCAAACATATAGCCTCCGAAGTCCGAGTGCACACCATCCAGTCGCATAAAATGACCCTGGGGTCACGTATCTCGTTTCACATTGCTTAACGAAACACAGAAATGGCTCATTACAAGACTGTGCCTAAGGCAACCAATTTAATGGATATTCCATTTTTGTCTTGCATTTTTATTTACTGTTTTATGTTATTGGACTCTCTGGATTCCTCTGTTTATGTTTTCTCTAACTCTTCAAGTAACGCTTTCTTTTTATGTTGGTTATTATGTACAAGATTATTTCTACTCTATATACCATATTTTGACTAATAGATACCATATATATATATATATATATATACATATATATATATATATATATATATATATCTTTGTGTGTGTGTGTGTAAAATATTGAAAAGATCAGAATTAGATAAGGTTATTTTCTAAGCGTAGCGTAGATGTGGCACAAAGTCGAAAGCATTGGGTACCCAGTGAAGATTATACTCTGTAATCAATCGTAATTGTTCGAGCGAGACAAGCTTGCTCACCATTACACCACGTGGGGATGCCCAATCATAGTTGGGTATGACCAGGATAATTTAGCTACAAACCACCTGACGATAAACCATCAAAGTCGTTGAATCGACTGATCTCCTAACTTTGTAATATATATATATATATATATATATATATATATATATATATATATATATATATATATATATAAATAGACGGGTAGATGGCCAACTATTATATAAATATATATATATATATATATTGTATTTTTGTTGCTTAATGCATAAATTTAAAACAAAAATAAGTAGTTATGGTGAAGTTTTTATTGTACGGACTATCATCCTCATCTTTGTTGCCATATTTCTCACAACGTTTCGGCTGTTGTACGCTCCGGCCTTTTCAGGTGGTTCGAATGTTGAACTAAACCCTTTATTTCGCTCGCTGGGTATACTGTTCTAGTTCCACGTGCCATGTCTAATGGATGTCAGTTATCAGTTATCTCCTTTTAATTCCCCTCTCCAAGTTCTCGGGGACACATGGCACAGTGTATAAAGGCGTTAGTTAGATCCAGTGATATATATATATATATATATATATATATATATATATATATATATATATATATATATATATATATATATATATATATAAATAGACGGGTAGATGGCCAACTATTATATATATATATATATATATATATATATATATATATATATATATATATATATATATATATATATATGTATATGTATATATATATATATATATATATATATATATATATATATATATATATGTGTGTGTGTGTGTGTGTGTGTGAATATGTGTCTGTGTATTCTATATATCGTATCTTTTTTACTATATAACATATGCTATATACCATATATATTCTTTGGGTCAGATATAATTTTATATATACCATATTTCTGTATACTCTCTATACCATATTTGCAATACAATATAGCATATTCATTTATATTACCTATGCTATATTTTCTTTTCTATGTAGCATATTCTATATAGCATATATACTTCATATACTACATTTTTATCACTATATGGTATATTTTTATATAACATATGCAAAATGTATATACCATATTTCCATTATTATATAACATATTCCGTATTTCGTATGTATTTTCTGTGTCATATTTTGTTTGCTATGTATATCGCATATATTGTATAACTATATATTTTTTTAAATATTCACATCCGCCAAATGTTTATGGACATGCGTTGAAACATGTGTTCTCGTGCGAACCCGGACGATAAGTTGCGCCTGTTGAGTACCTAGATGGGTGACTGCTTAGGAATACCGCTTTGAGTCTGCGCGATAGAGTTCCGGACCTTTCCTATCCATAGACGGCAAAGATAGAATGTTCTGTGGAAGACATACGTCTAACAATGTTTTCCACTGATATACTATATTGCTTCATTCCTCCTTCTACCCTCTACATTTGCAAGCGCCAGATGAAGCCGAAAATGGAGTACTGCTGCCATATATTGGCACAATCACACTTTCCTCTATCTGTCCAAAAGCGTCTCCGCGTCGTTGTAGGGGACGAATTATTTTCCAATCTGCAACCTCTCGTTCACAGACGGGACGTCGCAAACCTCTCGCTTCTCTGTCTGTATTCCCGTGGCGAGTGTTCAGATTAACTTCACTCCTTAGTTCCGCCCGTCCTAACCACCACGTCTAAGACACGCCATACCATGCACATTGTAGCGATCCACCCTAATTCCCTTCATATACCGCTGGTGTGATGGAAGTTCCACTCAAGCAGCTTCTTCCCACGTTGATTCCCCGATCACTACAAACTAAACCTGTTCAAGCGTCGTGTTAACCTTTATCTCCACAGCAAAGTTATCGGCCCTGTCATCGCATCAGTCAGTTTCCTTCTGCCCTGAGGAATTCTTATCGCTTTTCTAAAAATATTTTCATACTAATTTTTCGTCTGTCTTACACAGATTTCATGAATTTATGCGCAGTACTAGATTGGCATTTAGGCCTCATATTTTTATTGTTGGATTTCATAGCTCTAACCATAAATTTTATATAACAAAAATTTTCTCACGTACTAATCGAATCTGAAATTCTCTTCCGGCTTCCTGCTTATCTGTCAATTATAATTTTCAAAAAATTAAATGCTACGTTAATCGTCATCTCCTGTCTCCCTAATTCCTGTTGCTAATGACATTTTTTCAGTTTATTTAATTCTCAGTAACCCTTTGCGCCCCAGTGAATTATCGCCTTGCTTGGGGTGAAGTGATTAAAAAAAAACCCACTGAAACAGAACCTGTGAACTTTATCATGCGTTCACCATTAATTATGAACCACTGTGCGACAATATTGATTATTCAGTTTTGATTTCTGTATTCCATGTACAATATATATTTTTATACCATACGTTGATTACTATATACTAACTAGCAGCTTGGCCCGGCGTTGCCCGGGCTTGATTCAAAAATCGTACGACTCATACAGCAATCGCTATCACTTGACTTAAAATATTTTTGCCCTTCCTTGCCTTTAAAGGAGTGCCCTTTGCCGTGCTGATGTTGCTACATGCGTTACTTCTTGCCTATCTCAGACTGCGAATTTTTTCTAAGCTCTATACTAAACATGAAATCTTTTACGAGAAAAGAACTAAACAAAATGAACACAAAACGATCAGCTTTAAAAAAGGACTCGTAAGTGGAAAAACCGAATGAAAAAAGAATGTTAACAACAAATACTTTTTCGCACCCAACACAGTTCTGCAGCTATCGATTTTTTTTTTTTGCATGCTAGCATGCTAGTTAACATTCGTGTCAGTCAGCTGTTGGCTCTCACGTTGGCCAATAGAATCTTCCTGCCTATTCGTGGCAGCCAGCTATATACTCTCACTCTGTCCAGTAGAAATTGGCCGCAAACTACATGAAAACTGCCGTAGAATCATGAAAAAAATAGATTATTTCCACTATTGGTGGGAGTTGGGAAATGCAAAATCCGTCTTGGCTTTTCTACTAACTTGGAGCAGGTGCATGTAAATTTTGGTGCAAATCCGTCGAAAATTGCGGCCGTGCATTCGTTACACACACACGCACACATCCTGATTTTATAGATAGACTTTTATTGGTATCCTAAGTTTCTCTTGCTTCTTTTTGTTTATATCATATATTGTATATATACCACGATCCCTTTATATTTTACTTTGCTTGCTCTTTGTTTCCCTCTATCCGTTCGTGTTGGTTTCTTTTGCAATCCCATTTTTCACTCCTATTTTCTTCTTTTGTTTTAATTTTTATGTCTAATTTCCTTTCATTTCTTTTCATTGACACTTTATAAACTTAAGCGTACTACTCAATTGCCGGCAGGGTCTCATCATTTTACAGCTGAAAAGGCTAGAATGAAACCGTAAGTGATCTTATAGCCTCTTAGTTGTGGTGGTCTTAGGCGATGGTGTCGATTCGATAATAAAGTTGCATTCTTTTCTCGCGGCCGGTGATCGCTCGTTGTTTTGATTCCAGGGCTAAAAGAGCACTTCAACACAGGAACTTTTAACTTAACTAGTTTATTAACGTCGATGTATACATCTTCTAACTCGACAGTGGGGTCGGTCACTCTCTCCACTGGGGAACCATTTCAGACACGAAAGATAACACGTCTACATTGGTCGACGGTTAAGAAATAACTCACTGAACGACCTTTTACTATTTCTATCATTGCCACGCTCGTTCAGCCAATCAAAATTGACTTTTTTTTTGGTCTTTTATCTGACCCCTAAGGTCAACCTCAGGAAGTCCGAGCAGAGATGCTACAATATTATTTAACGTAAATTCTAAGCTAACGGTTTCTTTTTTCGCGCTTCTAGCCTATGGAAATCTCTTCTAGCTTCTTGCTTTCCCAGCAATTTTGATATTCAAAATTCCAAAGCTATGTTAATCGTTATCATGTTAATTTCTGTTCTTTTAGTGTTCTCTCTCCTTAATCAGGCACGGTGGATTAATAGATAGCGGCTCTGACTGAGGAATCGGGGAGCCGATTTCGAATTCCAGTCGAATCCATTATATTCACTTATGTGCTAATCCGCTTTGGAGGGGTATGAATCCTCTTCTTCTCCCTCCAGCTATGGGTAAATAGCAGGAGAGAACGGGTTCTATAGACTTGAATGGCAACTGGTCTACCGGCGAAAGCAATGGTAACCTACTACGGGAAAAATGTGCCTCATCAGTTATGTATCGAAAGATGCATGATCGCCTAAGCGTGTATCACGCATGCCACGTAACTGATAACTGACTCGTTAATAGTGTTGTTTTTCTTTTTCATATTCTCTTACACTTAGTAAAACCTTTTGTCTCAATTGCTTTATTGTCTTGCTTGCGGTTAAATGATCTTAAAAATATCTATTATGTATTAATTATATTCGCTGTCTTTGCATTTATTCTATTCTATTTTTCTTTGTCTTTATCCTATTCGCCTTTCTCATTCCTTCGCCATTTGTACTAGCGTCTTCCCCTTTCACGACTTTCACTTTCATTTTTTATTTTTTTCTGCTCCGCTTTTCTTAATTTATTTCCTTTTAGCAATGATTTCTTCTTTTTTACGGGTTCTTTTTCATTTTCATTTCCAGCTTCTCATTTGCTTTTCCCAAGTCCTACATTTTTCTTTCATTGAAGAGTACTTATGTTCAGGATCTGTCTATATTTCTGAGATGAGGTATTATCTACACTATTTACATTATTCGGACTATTGTCCTCAACTTTGTCGCCATATTTATTACAACGATTTGGCCGTTGTACGCTCAGGCCTTCTTCAGGTGTTTGGAATATCGAACTGAACCCTTTATTTCACTCACTGGGGTAGACTGTTCTAGTTCCACGTACCAAGACAAGGACACATAGCACAGCGGGTAAAGGCGTTGGTTAGATCCAGTTACAGGACGCAAAGAGTGTGTTTCAATACCCGGTTAAGGCAGTGGAGAATTCGCAGAGGGGAATTAACAGGAGATAACAAGGACACATAGCACAGTGGATAAAGGCGTTGATTAGATTCAGTTACAGGACCCAAAGAGTGTTTTTCAATACCCGGTTAAGGCAGTGGAGAATTCGCAGAGGGGAATTAACAGGAGGTAACAAGGACACATAGCACAGTGGATAAAGGGGTTGGTTAGATTCAGTTACAGGACCCAAAGAGTGTGTTTCAATACCCGGTTAAGGCAGTGGAGAATTCGCAGAGGGGAATTAACAGGAGATAACAAGGACACATAGCACAGTGGATAAAGGCGTTGGTTAGATCCAGTGACAGGACCCAAAGAGTGTTTTTCAATACCCGGTTAAGGCAGTGGAGAATTCGCAGAGGGGAACTAACAGGAGATAACAAGGACACATAGCACAGTGGATAAAGGCGTTGGTCAGATCCAGTTACAGGACCCAAAGAGTGTGTTTCAATACCCGGTTAAGGCAGTGGAGAATTCGCAGAGGGGAATTAACAGGAGATAACAAGGACACAAAGCACAGTGGATAAAGGCGTTGGTTAGATCCAGTGACAGAACCCAAAGAGTGTTTTTCAATACCCGGTTAAGGCAGTGGAGAATTCGCAGAGGGGAATTAACAGGAGATAACAAGGACACATAGCACAGTGGATAAAGGCGTTGGTTAGATCCAGTTACAGGACGCAAAGAGTGTGTTTCAATACCCGGTTGAGGCAGTGGAGAATTCGCAGAGGGGAATTAACAGGAGATAACTGACAACTGGCATCCATTAAACATGGCACGTGGAACTAGGACAATCTACTCCAGTGAGCGAATTAAAGGGTTCAGTTTGACATTTCAACCACCTGAAGAAGGCAGGAGTGTACAACAGCCAAAACTTTGTAATAAATATGGCGACAAAGATGGGGACAATATTCCGAATAATGTAAATATAGTATTTATCTTGTTTTCTTCTATTATCGTTCCTATTTGTTATTCGTTTTTCATTCCTTCTTAATTCCCTCGTTTTGTAGTTACGTTTCCAACTTCGCGCTTTTTTCGGTTCCTTTTTCCATTTTCTTTCTTTCATGCTCTGTTATTACTGGAAAGAACAATAGCAGCTACTAATAACAGCTACTAATAACAGCTACTAATAACAGCTACTACTAACTACTGTAGATATTGACAAAGCTTATCCTTCTTTGAACATAAAAGACTGGCGCTATAGATTCACAAACAATGAACTGTACCAAATAACAGAAACCACATCACTTGAGGTCTATCAACAGCATTAATGGCTAAATTGGATATCACACGTATCTGGAAGAAAATATAATGTCATAATTAAGATGCTGACATTCCACACTACTTCATATAAAAGATTAGAACGGAAACTGACATCAATACTGGAAAGAGCGATAACAGTTACTGGACTTGAGATGAGATAATAATGACATAATGAAGATGTAGACATTCCACACTATTACATATAAAAGATTAAAACAGAAACTGCGATCAATACTGGAGAGAGCGATAAGAGGTACTGAACTTGAGAACAGATAATAATGACATAATCTGATGTTGACATTCTACACTACTTCATATAAAAGGTTAGGAAGAAAACCGCCATCAATACTGGAAATAGCGATAACAGCTACTGGTCTTGAGAAGAGAAAATAATGACATAATCAAGATGTTAACATTCTACACTACTTCATATAAAAGGTTAGGAAAGAAACCGCTATCAATACTGGAAAGAGTTATAACAGTTACTGGCCTTGAGACGAGAAAATAATACCATAATCAAGATATTGACATTCTACACTACTTTATATAAAAGTTTAAGAAGAAAACCGCCATCAATACTAGAAAGAGCGATAACATCTACTGGACTTGAGAAGAGAAAATAATGACATAATCAAAATGTTGACATTCTACACTACTTTATATAAAAGATTAAAAAGGAAACCGCCATCAATAGTGGAAAGAGCGATAACAGCTACTGGACTAGAGAAGAGACAATAATGACATAATCAAGATGTTGACATTCTATACTACTTCATATAAAAGGTTAGGAAGGAAACCGCCATCAATACTTGAAAGAGCGGTTTTGGAAATCTATTTTCCCGAGAAATTTTATGAAAAGAAATATTTTATGAATTTCAATCGACAGCTTTATTATCTGTAGGCTCGATAAATGTCAAATGTTTCCTTATATGGAAACCGCTAATATTACAATTGCCACTAAAATAAGCTTCTTCATAATCATTCTTTTTCTCTTTGGAGTCACTATTCAAATTTTGTATTCTATTCACACCTGCCTTCCTTTTTTTTTCTATTTCATTGTCTTAATTTTTTTTTCTTTGCTTTCGTTATACCTGTCTGTTCAGGTTTCAGTTGCTACATCCATTATCCGTTTAATCTGATGGTCATTTACAGATTCTGCCATTTTCTTTTTATTGCTCTTTTCTTTGCTTTATTCTTAATCGTTTTAACAAGAAAAGACAAATTTAAAGACAATATTACATATATATGAAATCTATTTTGCGTCTTTATCATTTTCATCCCCTCATTTCTACTCTTCAATTCTATAACAGACGTTTTTTCGAAATACTCGACTCTTTGATTAATTTCCCGGCATAGACGTGTATATACGTTTTCACCAATCGTTTTCTTCAGACACGGACGAACAAATACGACCTAAACATAACGTTCAAAAAACAGCTACAAAAGTGTTTATACTATGATCTTGATTCTTTTTTATGCCCTTCTGATCTTCAAACAATTCCAATTGACAACTCATACGTCTGTTAGAGATGTTAGTCACCTCTCGAATACTTCAAGGTTTCTCAGTATATTAAAATCAATTTTAAAAAATTTGTCTGAAAATGAAACGTTATAAAACAACGATCTTATTTTTCCTGCGTTGAAACTTATGTAGATTAGATTTACTTAGACATTCCACTACATAAAACATTTATCAAAATCGATTTTTTTCATTTTAGAATATGGGTACATAATGGAAATACAATGTCAATTGGTTCTACGCATTCTTAAACAGTTATTTGTACATTGATTTTATTTTGTTTTTGTTTACAAATTTCAAATTTGGAACTGTGTTTACGGCATTGATACTTCGAATTAATTAAGTTATCCTTTCTTCCCAGCTTACATATTGAAACAGCGGTTTCCCCGTACGATCAGGGAAGTTAAGAAACGTCGAGCCTAGATAGGTGACAACTTAGAAATACCAGGTGCTGTAAGCTTGGATGTGCGGGTGGTGTAATTGATGATGGCTTGCAGTTGTTAATCGGGGAACCGAGTTCCAATTCCCGTAGCGTTCGTTAGGATACTCTTATGCGCAAATACTCTTCGAAAAAGGCACGAATCCACTACTTTTCCTCTAGAAAGAATTATATTTCTAAATGATTATTATTTCCAAAAATCAAACACAATTGCATAAAAAATGTTTACATTTCGCCATTACATAACGCAATGAAGTTGATAGGCACTTGACATTTACACCCTTGGACAAATTAATTGAAGCAACCAATTTAGTTTCCTTTCTTTCACCAGACGGTCAGTTTTAAACGCACTTTAGTGACAGGGTATAATCGAGTTCTATTTTTTTCCTCAGATTAGGTCATTCGCAGTGGTATGCATTAATGAATCTATTTTCAGGGTGTATGGCGAAATTTGTTTCACCTTGAAAAATATTGCATCATCCGTGATTGCATCAGATTTTTATCATGCCCAGACACTATTTTCTCGACTGTCGATTAGTTATCGTACGGCTATTGTTACTCCTAGGAAGCGTACGAAAATTGGAACATTTCAATGGCCTGACGATTGCATCTAGCATGAAACAGACTGTCGCCTGTAAGTGTTGACTTTTATGTTCACTTTTATATTTACACAAGCTCTATCTCTGATATTGAGCACTTTATCCCATAAATATAGCATATCTTAAGACTATATTTCTTCATAATCATAAATTTATAAATGTTTACTAAATTATTAAAATATGTAAACCAACTATAAGGAAATCCTTATTATTTGCCATTTTATAAAGCTCAAATTGATTGGCATTTAGTCGATGTTTTGCCAACCGTTCTAATAAAAAAATCTAATAAATAAATAATGTTTATTATTGTTATTTTCACTTTCATATGTGTAGGTTTAATTGCAATTTTAATCATTGCTTTTTAAAACATATACGTTGCCGAGGAATGAAGGCAGTTACAATAATCACTGTGTCACTAGAAAAACGTTTATTTGAGACACGGATTTTTTGGGTTTTTATTTTTCTTTTAAGTCACCAATGTCCATGTTTGTCAAAGTGAATTTTATTGGAGGGAACAATACATATGCCCGAACGTTCGAGTTACTGGAAAGTCGAACGAATGCTGAAGATTGTGGACGCGCATGCGCGTCAATATCTGTCATGAATATTAAGAAAAGATCGAACCAATCTTTCGAAATGATCGATGATTCACTATCAGAATGCTTGCAGAAGTGTTTTCTATCGATAAAGTGTCTATTACGTTGTTGGTGCTCGAAAGTAAAAACATTCTCAGGATTTATTCTCAATTGATGATAATAATATTGCCGGATCGATTCCTGCTATAAATTACATGAAAAAAATGTTGGGTTAATATTTTTTTTCACTTTAAATCAATGAAAAAAGACCCTAGAACTCTTGACGAATACTTTGCATGAAAATACGAACGTTGGAATTGTAGCCTATTCGTTCCCATCTTACCTGAATATATATATATATATATATATATATATATATATATATATATATATATATATATATATATATATATATATATATATATCAAAATGTAATAGAACGAAGAATAAGATTTCAGAGTTCAAAACATTAATTTAAAACAAGGCTCACTACAAAAGTAGAGCAATAAATATTTATTTATTATGCAGTGTTACATTTGAACATGTACATGCCCATTACAAAACAGTACTTCCAGTACATATAGATGTACAGTTTTGTAGTGGGTAATTACATGTCCTAATGTAACACTGAATAATATATATATATATATATATATATATATATATATATATATATATATATATATATATATGACAAAGCGTGAAGAGTTTACTTGTGATGCGTTTCGTCCTTCATGACTTCATCGGTTTAAATAAATTGGCACGACTACACATGCGCATGACTGTGGGGTGGTGGGATTAATATGCACATCTTCTTATTCTTCTTCTATGTTCGTTTAGAACGAACGCGATCATGGCTCTCCACAATTATCTGTTCCTTGCACTTAATAACTTTTGTCTTTTTGTTATCGCTTTCAAATCCTGCACCTCAACTTCGCCAGGTAGTTTCTGCGTTGCTTTCCTTTGCCTCTCTTTACCTTCATTTTGTGCTGCGAGTATGAAGTTCTCCAAGTCCGCTTTCCTCAATTTATGCCCCCGAAATTTCAACTATTACTTCCTGATATTAATTATACGTATTCTATTTATTGCCATTGTCTACACGCTTACGGTCACATTCCGTAGGATCACCGAAGTTTAGAAACTTCAGTACCGAGATGGGTAGCCGCTTGGGAATACCTGATGCTCGTAGCTTGGATGTGCGTGTGGCTTAATAGATAATGACAAGGATCTGTTAATTGGAGAGCCAAGTTCCAATTCCAGTCGGGTTCTTTATATGACGCGCAAATACTCCTTGGAAAAATATGAAGCCACTTCATCTTTGCTGCAGCTATGGGGCAATTAGTAAAACTCGACTGACTGAATCATTCTCATCTAAAAAAATTACAATGGAACAGGCTGTTTCATGCTAGACGCAATCGTCAGGCCTGACGATTGCGTCTAGCATGAAACAGCCCGTCGCCTCTGTGTGTTGACTTCAATGTTCACTTTTATATTTACATACGCTCTATCTCTTACCTTGAACTCTTTATCCCATAAATATAGCATGCCTTAAAACTATATTTCTTCATATATATATATATATATATATATATATATGTGTGTGTGTGTGTGTGTGTGTGTGTGTGTGTGTGTGTGTGTGTGTATGTCTGTGCGTTTTATTACTATACTATTTTAGTGAGTACGCGTTTCTATTTAAGTGTTATTTTTAATTTACACAAGCAGTGAAATTAAAAAGAACCGGCTTGGATCGACAAGTTTTAGTCTTTTACCAACAGGCAGACAGATTTTATAGCATAAGACTTGATTAGGGTACCTAAAAATGTTAAACCCGGATGTTCAAACATTAACATTAGCCTTCAAGGGGATAAGTAAAAAAAAAATTTTATATCATATCTGCTCGAAGAGTATCTTAACATAAATAAATGGCATAAATATATTTATACCTTATATAAAATATATTAAAATAATTGTCGGGCTTTGTCAATTTCATAATATATTATGCCAATTTTTACGTTAAGATACGCTTCAAGCATATATAAGCCTTCGAGAGAAATCATGGGAAGTCTGTATTTCAATAACATTAATTTAACCTTGAGAACCAGGCGGTTCCTCTGTAGCTAAATGGTATTGCACGTCTCCTATATGGTGGTTCCGTGTAGGATACAAGTTCGATTCTTGCCGGAGGACATATTTTCTTTGAGATTCTCGGAGAATCAAGCCGATAAATGTTGTTAATATTGTTTATTATAATCAGATAATTTACTTACATATTTGTACCTATAAAAATAACGTATAAACAAAAAATATATTAAATAATTGTCGGACTTAGTCCAACATGGCGTTATTGACCAGGGGAGCTGATCCCAACCCACGCCACAATTGCCACCATGTCATCTGGTTGACCCAAGAATTGTAAATAAAATTGTGTAGAGAAAAATATCCAGAAGCGGTCGATGGTTGTGCGAGCACGTATTCACAAGTCATCGTGACCGAGTAAGCGGTACCACGACAAGCAATGTCATAATGATAAAAGAACGCAAGTGGACACCAGAAGGGAAAAGAGAATCAAAAACATTTAGAAGGAACCGAAAACTCAATCCTAAACAGGAAGCAAAGCAAAAATCTCAACTACTGTTCAAAATATCAGGGAGTGGAGTGAACCGGTCGATAGGCAAATATATATATATATATACATGCATATATATGCAACTCGTCTCGCAAATCACATTTTCTGCGCTAGTAACCTTTATACGTTTTGCACTGCCATGTAAGTATGAATATTTATTCCAATTGTGGAAAAATTATTACTATTATTATTATTATTATTATTAAAATATGAAAAAGAAAGCCAAGAATAAAGCTTTTGAACTGATGGAACCACGCTGGCAAGACAAAGCCCTGCCTGGTCAATATGCGGAACCTGCTAATAAAGCCGAAAGTTAATACTAATCGATGGTTACGAGCATCTGGATTAAAGGCTCAAATGGAAGTCTTTATTTTTGCAGCGCAAGACCAGAATCTTTTCAATAGGAACTTTCAGACGAACATCAGACATAATAGTGTGGATCGAAAATGCAGTTTCTTTGACAAATATCAGGAAACCATAAATCATCTAATCTCAGGATGGTCTATACTTGCACCAAATGAATATAAATATCATCACGATTGTGGGCCAATATTTACACTGAACAATGTGGAAAAGATATTAACAAAACACTGGTATCAATATCACCCACCACGCGTTGCAAAAACCGAAGACATCACAATTCTATGGGATTACACCATCTTCATAGACATGGGTGATTGAAGCAAATAGGCCGGACATAATTGTCAAGAAACGAAAAGTAAAAAGAATTGCCTACTAATTCATATGGCTTGCCCAGAGGACTGTAGCATAGCACACAAGGACTTTGAAAAACTGTTGAAGTATAAAGACCTGGAAATCGAAACAGAAATCATGTGGAAATTGAAAACAAGAACAGTACCAGTCATAGTAGGTGCGCTTGGAATGATAAAAAAGGAACACAAGAACACATTGAAAAAATCCCTAGAAATCCCAGGTTAAGAGAAATATAAAAAATTGTTTTGATAAGTACAGCTCACAAACTAAGAAGAACTTTGTCCATGTACCGCTAGTGATATGGGAATTGGAAAAACATATCATATAATGTAGCCATAACAACACACCACTATCTGTCTTAGGTCTTTCTGCAGACTTGGTAGGTCGTGTGACCATTGTAGAAATCATAATGATCATAATAATACAATTATAATTGGATTATGATATTATTGTATTAATTTAACTGGTTCGTATTCGACGGGTTATTAATTATTTGCGGGTTATTTAAAACCAAAATATATTATTAGATTGAAAGAATTATTTGTGGCGAGGGGGAATACTAATGGTTTAGTGATACAAGTCTTACTCATTTTCTATAGGGGAGAAAAGAAAGATTCATACTTTTCCAAGGGTATATGCGCGTAAGTGAATATAAAAAACCCAGCGGGAATTGGAACTCAACTCTCCGATTATCAAGCCCGAGACATCAGCTATTACAACATCCACACACCAAATGTACAATATCTGGTATTACAAAGCTGTCGCCCAGGCTTGTCGTTGCTTAACTTCAGAGATCTTACGGGGACCACTGTTCCAACGTGATATGGCCGAAACTGCTGGAATTCCTTCGACACGTAATAAGGAAAGAGGGCTTGGAAGAATTAACTCACACAATGTATACTGAAGACAGCAGAGAACAAGTACTAAGTGTAGATGTGTTGTCTTTGTTTTTTTTCTAATTTTCTTCATTTGGTCTTTTTGTCCAGATCTTAATATGTCATTGTTAACTGCAACTATATTCTCATGGGTTTAGAGAGTTGTGTTTACGTGTTTAAATGTTTTCATCTCTAGCTAAGAACGCGCAAGTAGTTCGTTAGACGCCTTCTTAAGGAGACTGTTGTGTGATCAATGTATTCGTTTTTGATTTTGCCTTTATTTCCAGAGAAACATGCCGAGATTTACCTTGACCCCCCTCTCTACTGTGTCAGGTTGTGACACAAAATCGGTTTTTACGTGGAGACACGAGTGGAAACACTCGGGCCGCGGGTCAAAGCTTGTCTAAGCTAGACAAAACTTGCCTAAGCTAGTCATAGCTGGTCATACCACTGCTACGTAACAGATGTTACGTAACAGGCGCACAAGTGAGCAGAGACAACCGCATCATCTACTCCGACGGGAAGAGACCCGTTTCTCTTCCTCTGCCAATCGCTCCGTGAGAATCCGGAAGAAGAAACCCCATCAGAGACATAGCCCTGCAAAGAGCAGTCAAGTTTAGTGAGTATGTATAACGCGCCGATCACGTATATGAGCGCTCACACCTAGACAGAAATGCAGACACATATTTTTGTGAGGTTCCCATGGGAATTTGTTAGATGTGACGATTTCGAGATAACAATGATCAAAGCAGAGATCGATTGTTATTTTGTCAGGTCGAAATTGTGCACGGCAATAATCAAAGCATATTTTCACGTCACGTCGTCAAAATACGTCGTTAAGTCGGACATTAAGTGATCAAGCTTCGCTCACACATTAACACAAAAAGTTTAATATGAAGTGATAGGTACATGAAAGGACAAATAAGCACACAGTGTTTCAAAAGCAGTTAGAGTGAAAGCTGAAAGGGAACGGAAGTCAGTTTATGGCTTGGACCATGGCAGTTCATTTGAGTGTGATATATTTAGTATCGATTCCGAGGTGCAAGGATCCACGTCACATTAAATTCGGTTTATCATAATGATGTTCCAGTTCACTGCGTCCATGTGTGACGATATTGTTAAAATTGTCCAGAAAAACATTGTTCAACGGGGAATATTGCGTACTAGTTTTCACCCGTGAAAATCTCAAGGTTTTCCCATTTTAATATTCTGATGAATTTAATCCTTTAAATTAATAAGTGAATAAGCTCATAGTGAGTTCTACGACAATAAAATACCCGTATCAATCCCCCAGTTGTATCGTTAAATATTTGAGCTTGAGAACAAAATATTGTACACTATTTACATTATTCGGACTATTGTCCTCATCTTTGTCGCCATATTATAACGTTTCGGCCATTGTGCGCTCCGGCCTTCTTCAGGTGTTTGGAATGTCGGACTGAACCCTTTAATTCGCTCACTGGAGTAGACTGTTCTAGTTCCACGTCCCATGTATAATGGATGTCAGTTATCAGTTATCTCCTGTTAATTCCCCTCTCCAAGTTCTCCTTCACCATAACAATGTATTGAACTCACACTCTTTGGGTCCTGTCACTGGATCTAACTAACGCCTTTATCCTCATCACAGAAATATAGACAGAACAAAATATTACTATAAAAATCTTAAATATGAACGCTGGTGGTTATTTTAACATGTGGATACAAGTGAAAAAACTTGAACTATATCTACTACACTGAAACCGACGTTAGACACGTCTATCTGTCTTTCTTGCTCTCTTTATTTCTTTTCTCTCTCTCTCTCTTTCTTAGTCTCTTTCTTTCTTTCTCTCTTTCTTACTCATTCACTCACTCACTGAAACCAAATAATGTCTTTCATGCTCTATCTAAGCAATCAAAACGGAATCCTCCATTATTTATAACGTATTGGCAGATGTTATACATTTCTATCGTTTCTTCTTTCTGTCTTACTTTTATTTCCTTTCACTGAAACCAAGTAGTGTTTTCACCTTTTTCCACGAGATCAAAACCGAAAAATGCATTATTTATGAGGAACTGGCAGGACATAACACTCATGGATACAAACAAAGGGTGGGGCAAGCTCAGTTATAATAAGATTGTTTTTCTGGGAATATTATGCATGCACCACCCACGAAACACACAATTATTTTTTGCCGAGTACTTTCGAATGTTACATTCGTTTTCAAGGATTTTGTTTTCGTTTTATCTTTATGTATATCTAACTATTTCTGTTTAGTTCTGGCGTTCATACGTTTGTGGTTAGCAATTTGAAGTTCCTCAAATCGACGTCATTTAAACAGTGAAACTGCAAATTTTTCGAAGAACAATTAGAAAGCACTTGAGAAATAAATAATATAAAATAAAAATAAAATATGAATTTTGGAAAAATTGTCGATAACATAATAGAATTAATTCGTGAATTAGAAAAATTTAGTAAAGTTTGATAGACATAACTAGTCGATAGTGTTCAGTCGAATATGCTTCAAAGAATTACTGCAGCCAAAAAGCACTTATTTTATGTGTGTGTGTGTGTGTAACTGTATGTATATATATATATATATATATATATATATATATATATATATATAGAGAGAGAGAGAGAGAGAGAGAGAGAAGGAGGGAGAGAGAGAGAATGAGAGACAGACAGATAGATAGATAGATAGATAGATAGATAGATAGATAGGGAAGAGGTGTTAGTTGTTCCAACAAGAGAAAAGTGTATATTTTATAAAGAAGTTAAACCTCAAAATGTTTTTGGTTGAAATGTGAATTTTTTAATTTTAGATAAATGTATTATGCTCTATTTTCCATAATTCTGCTACACGTGTTTCTGTTTCCGCGACCTTCTAGAAGCAAAGAATAGATATTTCCACATATAAAAATGAATTTTTTGCGTGGTCTTTCTTGGACTCGTGATAAGAGTTTATAAATATGAAAGATAATAAAATAGAGTATAATATATGTTTTAAAATAAAAATCCGCATTTCAACTATAAACGTTTGAAGTTTATATTCTTTTAAATATATATATAGAGAGAGACTTCCGAATGCCTCAAGCCAGGATTGAAACACAACTAATTTTGTGTCAGCCAGAGCCATCTTCACTCGGTAGAGTTACACAACTAAATCTAGCGTATTGTTTTTACAAATGTAAACAAATGCCCATCAGCCAAAGTGCTCCATTCATTTTACTGAAGAGCTTTGCATTAGTGCAGGTGGCTGCTGTTTATAGAATTAGCTTATCATTCAACAGTACTCAATTGAAATGTATTTTCAAGCGCTAAATTAAGATATCTATATATATATATCTTAATTTAAAACAATTTGATGGATATATATATATATATATATATATATATATATATATATATATATATATATATATATATATATATATATATATATGTATGTATCAAAATTGAAGGGTTGGTTGAAATAATATGGTAAGTTCGAATAGGGGTGTAGTATTCTATGGAAATGAGGTACTGCTATTTAAGCAGAACGCGACAGTGAATGCCTATGGAGCTACAATCTGTTGGCAATCTTTTGGCATGACAACGTCTATTCCAGAGAATACTCTTCTTCTTAACAATATCCGCCGCCGATAGGATCCCTAGCCGCGTTGGATTAACCGGTGTACGTAGGAAATTGTATTAGATGTTTCGCAGCGTTGGCTTCGGTAAAGAAACTGAAAGACAAAGAATATCTGGAGGGGAGAATGAAATTACTAGTTTATTTTTGGCTTCATCAGTGCGTGAAGCCACAAGGAAAATATCCATAATGGTGTACCCAAAAATACTAGAAATCTTAACTTATGAGGTAATTTTAACCATTATATATTTTTTTTAAATCCGACCTAAAAATCTGGTTTTTGCAGAGTGAACAAAATTTATGGAAAATCTATGGAAAATAGACAAAACCCAAATGAAACCGTAATGGAATATTCACACACATTGAAAGAGCATCAAGATATTTCTAATTTAGGAAACTGGGTTCGAGAGAAACGTCTACGGAACAAGAATTAACCCTTCTAAGATTAATTGAAGGGATGTCTGAAGTTACATACTAACGTAAGATACTAGAACGACTACAAGCGAATTATATGGATTTAGAAGCAAGTGTAGAATTATTGCAGCAATTAGAATTAATAAATTTAGTAATTCTAAAAACAATTATGAAAGCATGAATCCCAACTGAAATTCTAATTAAGTGCAAATATTGAGACAAATAACACGAAAGAAACAAAAACAAGTGTCCAAACTTAGGAAAATTATGTTTAAACTGTAAAAGAAAAGACCATTTCTAATCTGTGTGCAGATACGAAAAGTGAACACAAAAAGTATCAAATATAAACCCTCATGCTGGAAATGCAGAAGGATATTCGATAAAAACACATGCAAAAGTAGAAAGTCAGTAAAACTGAATGACATAACTTTTCCCATGCAGGTTGACACGTGGGGCAATGTTTCCTTGGTGCTATGGAATTTGGGGGGAAGTTATCTTAATTTAAAACAATTTGATGGATATGTCATCAAACTCTAGGCTCTTTTCAGGGAACTTTCGAGTCAAAAAACCGTTTTGAGATTATTCACATCCCTGTTGTATAAGGTAAAAACCATCAGGGATTCCTACAAATAGACGTTTTAAATGTGGATACAGCGTGATTAATAAACCGTATAAAGTTAGAAGAACCTGACATAGCACTATAAAATGACATAAAACGAATATTCAGCTAAAAAAAAATCACCTGATCTATACTGAATTTAGAAAACTTATTCACATTCTACCCATGACAGTTGTAAAATTAAAGTAAATTGTAGAACAAGGCATATTTGAAAAAGTAACTCAAGGTGATAGCAGTTGGGCTTCTCTAATCGTTGAGATACGATAGCCCAATGGTGATTTGAGGATATGCGGGGATTACAAAGTAGGTGTGAATTATCAGATATGCTTTGATTCATTCCCCTTACCTAACATAGAACGGCAAATCAGGTATTAGCAGGAATGAAATACTTTGAAAATATTGGCCTGAAATCGGCAATTGAAAACATAAAGAAGTCCCTACAATTATTAGGCTTACTATGATGGACTCGTCTTCGATTTGGAGTAAGATTTCAAGTCATATTTTTCATAAAGCATTTGAAAAAGTTCTATCACGAGAGGGTAAAAAATATAATCATATATCAAGACTATATAGACATAGCTGCTTACACTAAAGAAGACATTGCACCAGAAAATAAACTGATAAATAAATTATCGGCGGTATCTACACCAAAAAATAAAAAAAGAATTAGAATACTTTTTGGGGTTGACCAATTTTTATAGAAAATATCTACCTAGATACAGCGATCTAATAGAATCATTTGCAGAATTACGGGAAAATAATACAGAATTGAAATGGACTCATAGGCAAATATATAGCTTTTGAAAGCTTTTTAAAAAGGCACTAATTAGAAAACTATTTGCAAAAATATCTCCTCCCGCCCCCAAAAAAGAAGTGACATTGACTACGGATGCAAATGAACATCTTGTAGCCATAATTTTATCACAAGAAGTTCATTCAATAACTGTACCTGTCGAGAAGATTAACGTCAGCTGAAGCTAACTACTCATATATTGAGAAGGAAGCGTTGGAAATAGTACGGAGCACAGAAAGAACTGGAGATGTTTTATTAACTGGAATTTTTTGGTTAAAGTCAAATTACAAATCTTTAGAGTGTATATTTAACCACGGAAAGTAATTACTATAGGTGACATTTTCTAGAATTTTAAGATGGTCTATAAAACTCATGATCTTTGATTTCGACATCATTTACGTAAATGGGAACATTATTGCACATGTGGGTCCGCTATCCAGATTAAATTTCGACAGTAAAATGTTAGAAACGTCTGGAAATCCAGACGATAAAATACTGCACTGGGTTGAAACGGGCCTGTTATCCCTAAATATTCTCAGAAATGGAAACCGTACAAGATCCATTGTTAAGTAAGAATTTCAGACAGATTAAAAAGAAACACGTGGAGCAATTGCCCAATAGCAGAAAGAGCCTACAAAGAATCAAGGCATGGGTTAAATATAGAGAAAGATGTAATATACAATGGAGATATTATAATACCCACCACGATGTTTAAGAAAAGAAGTAAAAATGGTGTACATGATTATGTACATTTTGATATAAAAGCAACACAAACGAGATTAAAATTATACGCGTAGAGGCCAAGTACTTCTCGAAATATAAAAGACTATATAAAAAATGCTCAAAATGCGATGAAATAAAACAAAAACCTTCGGCAAAACAACATTCATTTGTGACCAAAGAAAAAGAAATATGAGCTAGGATATGCACATGGATCATGCCCATATTAAAAGCAAGGGGCTATTTTTAATTTTAGTGGACTCATTTTTATTATAGCCCGAAGTAATTTAGGTTGCTGAAAGAAAAAACACCACTGTAATACAAATATTAAGAATATTATATTCAAGGAATGAGGTGTTAAATTTTTGGTCTGAGAAAACGCGCCAACGTTTTGCGAGGAAAACAGAAGAAAATTACTTAGTTCCCATTTTGTAATTTTTATCGTCTACTGAATGTCATGTTCACTTACAGTTTCAGCAAGCTAACGCAACACAGAAACTTATGTCTTCAATGGACTGTGATACACGGCTATTTAAATTTTGACTTTTTTCAAGCCTACCCACTGTTATTCCGGAATTGCCGTTTATTTTCTAGTCTACTTTGTTCCTTCAAGCTAATTCAAATGTCTCTGTGGTTTTTGGGGGCTCCTTTTTTCTTCCACAAACGAATTACTTTCAAGGCAAATTTAAAACTAACCTCGTTGTTATAAAGTAGAGTAACCTCTGTAATAGATATTGTCAGGTCAACAGATCGTAGCTCGACTAATGTTCGGTGTGGCGTTCTGCTTTTATAGCAGTATCTCATTTACATACAATACTACACCTCCCTGATAACGCTCTATGCCTTATGCTCTTCGTCGATCTTTCACTTCTAATTGTTCTTGCGAATCTAAACTATTTTTCTTTGAGTATATCTTGATTTCTTCTTATAGGGGACCTAGGCCTGAGTTAGTTTTCCTCTTCCGACTCCTCTTCAGATTTCTGGTTATTATCATCCATATATTATTCAATTTCACTACTAGATTCATTAGCAGCTCCCCACACACATTCATGTTCTTCACCTTCAGATTCTTGCGAGGCCTGGACTTTATATCGTTGGAACATCAAACTTCTAAAACGGTTTCAGTAAACGAAGCTCCGAAGAATCCTTCGCGTCATTTGGGAAGACCGTATCATCAAAAATTAAGTCCTCACTGGGACATCTCGCTCTAAAATAGGCACCACCATCCTCCAACAGCGCCTCCGTTGAAGGGTCGCGTGTTCATAATGCGTCCCACTCGACTCCCACATATCATCCTGATTGGACAATTCGCCAGGGATAAGATGCTAGGTGGAGGCCCAAAACGACGTTTAAAGGATCAGTTGAAAAGACGACTGATACAAGCCAAGATCGATCCTGAGACCTGGGAACCGAGACTTTCGATTCCAACGTCAGCATGAAGAGGATTTGCGTGGTGCTGTCAGGAGGGACCGGCCCGCTCCGCCGTGTCCAGCAGCCACACTCCTATGTGACTCCTGCTCACCACTCTTCAGGAGTAGGCTGGACCTTCACAGCCATCTCCGCCACCGTCACAACAGCTGATAAAGGAAATAATGAGAGAGAATGATGATCTCGTTGATCAAATGCGACCGGGTGCTGACTATGTTTAAGTTAATATTGATTTGATCTTTTTTTAATACCCAAATCATCTAAGAATGGGAGCATTCTATCCTGATCTCATCTGGTTCGGTTGTTTTGTTCCTGTTCATCTTGTGCAGTGTCGATCTTTTTCAGACTCTTATGTTTCCCATTCTTCTATATTTTTGTCTATTGCAGATTTCTTTCTCTAGTCATTAAATCGTACTCTGGTGTATTCGCTTTATATTTGGCGTGTTTTTCTCGTCACCGCCTTTAATTTTATACAAGCTGATGATGCGTAGATCTTTTGTCCTGTTCATTCTTTATTCTGTTCTGCATACCTGTTTTATATGCATTGCAAATCCTTTCTATTTCCGCTCGCTTCGCATTAAAGCATTCCTATTTAGCCTGCCTTCATTTATTTCTAATTGCTGTTTTTCAGGCTCTCTTATCTCTACCCTTCCTTGATATTATTGTCTCTTTTTAATCATCTCGAGAATTATCCGCGTCGTCCACTTTTATTCCTCTTTTCGTTTTTCTTGGGAGAATCTCATTCGCCTATCTCACTCGTGTTTTTTTCCGTGTATTTCACTTTGAATCGTCACGTGTCCTTCAAGGTATTATTTCTTTTTAGCTAGAGAAGTTACTGAGATTTAAAATGACAGGAGGTTGTGGAGTTCTGTGATCGCCCACGTGCGAGAATTACCTAAAGGTAAGTAATAAAATTAATAATGTCTTCATGAAAGACGAAGAAGAGACTCGAGGCAACGGAGATGTGGTTCTACAGAAGGATGCTAAGGATATCATGGACTGAGCGTGTGAGCAACGATGAGGTGTTAGAGAGGATGCTGAAGTTCCTGGGACACATAATGTGGAAGGAGGGTCTGGAGAATCTGGTACTAACGGGACAAATATAGGGAAAGAAAGACAAGAGAAAGCAGCGTGTGACATACTTGACGTGCTTGAGTAGGTGGATGACAGAACGTTGTCCGGGGGAGGAAGCAGAGGGAAGGAACTTGTTGAGAGCTGCAAGGGATAGAGGGAGGAGGAGATCCATCATCGACTACGCCCTGAAAGGACATGACACATAAAAAGAAGTGTAGTAAAGATATTACAGAAAATCTTTGAGGAAAGCATATCGATGATTTTTTGTTGCTTAAGTTAAAATGTGACCACTTCATTGGACGAACTTGCTAATGCAACGTTGATGAAATATGGTCGGTTTTCGTAAAGGATTCGATTTTGTGTTTCCTCGGAAGCTATTAGTTTAAGAATTTACCCGATTTGCTCCAGCTGTTTAAGAATTTATTTGCCCACAATAGAGCAGTCGTAAGAATAAGTCTATCCACTTCGGAGCTTCGTTTACTGGAACCGTACTAGACGTTTCATGCCCCAAAGATATAAAGAGAGAGAAAGAAAGAAAGATAGGGAGAAAAAGCGAAAGATCTTTGTTCAATTCTGTCTGTCAATACATACCAGTCTGTTAATGTCTATATATTTCATTTTTTCATGTCTATTTGATAAAAATATAGTCTGAAGTCATGGGAAATACATACATTAAAAAAAAAAATTTATACATAGTTTGTCATTCGCATACAAGCCTGATTTGCAGCTCATCCGAGTGACTAGACAAACGAATGGTTCAAGCCAGGATCGAAACCCGACCGATTTAGTATCGGTCGGAGTTTCTACTCCCGAGCCATTGGGACTGCGGCACGCTGAAAGACGAATTCTAGCGTGTTGTTTTTAAGAATGTAAACAAAGACCAGGCAGCTAGAGTGCTCTATTCATTAATGAAGAGCGATGCGTCAGCGCTGACAGCTGCTGTTTATAGAATTCTCCCATCTCTCAACAGTGCTGAACCGAAAGATTTTCGAGGGCGTTATAATGGCATTTTCATACATGCCTGTTTCGCTGTATCACTGCGCGACTAGACAATCGAATGCTTCAAGCCATGATATATATATATATATATATATATATATATATATATATATATATATATATATATATATATACTCGTATTTGAGGATACCCGTCTACTAATGCGGCTAATTCCTATTACAGACTCTCGCTCAGGCACTTTTGCGTTTGTTTAACACCCATATATTTATACCGCAACTAGGCTTAGTTACAGTTTTCTGGGAGTGTTACCGAGAATGATTAACAATCTGAACAACACCTCGGTCACAATGACTTGTAACTTCGTGCAAGCACACCTATCGACGGCCCCAGGTGTTCAGTCTACCAAATTTCGCTCACAAGTCTTGGGTCAACTCGTGGTATATTTTTCAGGCACTTTCCAAAGGTGCCATACGCAGGGTTCTCCCCCCCCCCGCTCTCAGACCGATAACATCTGGAAGTTTCCTGCCTTACAAATCGACTATGGTGAGATTCGAACCTGGGTCCAATGGTCAGAAAGCAAACGTTCTAACCTCTCGAGCATATATATATATATATATATATATATATATATATATATATATATATATATATATATATATATATATATATATATATTAATTTCACACACACACACACACACACACACACACATATATATATATATATATATATATATAGTCACTGTTTCTATATTAGAGTCACGTACTCTTTCTTCTTGTACTTCTGCTGCTTTTTCTTCGACTCCTTCTTCTCTATTTCCTTGCATATTATCAACTTATTCCTTTTCTTCTAATCATCACTACATTCTACTTACTTTTCCGGTGACAACTTAATTTTTTATGTAATATTTTCTTCACGTAATTGTTTCCCCTTCACCTTTTCTTCGCTTTTCTTATCTAATTGGGTTTACCGCTAAAATCATCTTCTCATTTTTATTTCTCTCGCCTCTTTCGTTCTAGTCATCTAAATGCTCGATGTCTCTCCTTCATTTCCCCCCCCCATTTCTCTGCGATCCCCCGCCACCAAACTTTAATTCCATTCCCATCTCTATTCGAAATTCTATTGGCACGCAATCAGGAATCTTTAAAACCTGTCAGAATTCCTATTAATTCTCGCGACCTGAAAGAAATAGCCAGAGGTTACGGGTTCATCTGTATTTTTTTTTTTTTTTTGTGGGCCTTTCAACTCATGACAGCAGTCCTTCACGTAAGTCTGATTGCTGTTGCAGAGTAAGAATTTTCAGGAACTATACACAAGCGACGGTAAAAAAAAAGAAATTAATTCTTTTGATGATTTAGATTGACTAGAGACGACGATTAAGCAAAAAAGAGTGATGTGCCAATCGATATCTTGAACAAAAGCCATCTTAAAGCAGTTTGATCTGCCATCGTTCGCTCGAGAGTTTTTCTTAGACGCTTCGTGTTTTCCTTCTATTTGAATGATCAGTGCAAATGAAAGAAATTAATTAAAAAAAAGAAGAAATATTGATTTTATTTTCTTTAGTTTGTCAAATGCTGCAAAATCTCATTGGCGCTTTCATTCATCTTGTAAGTTTGCTTAAGAGAACAAGTATAAACAGATACGGAGTTAGTTAATATTGTGAAATAGACTTAATACTGAGATATCTAACTGGAATTCTCCGAGGTTTTTATAACCCTATTCAACTCTACTTTGAGCAATAAGAATGTGTACCAACTCCCAAGCTTAACAGAAGTATCGTGATGAAAGCGATTATAAACAAAAATGACATATTTATCATCAATTAATAATGGCTACGGATCGGAAGATCAGGTAGGATTGAAATAAACTCTTGATAGTTCTCTTGATGATTCTTGAATGATCTTGGAAGATGGAAGTCAGAGTCTGAATGTTGGCACCATTACTAAAGGCCCCAATGATCATTTTCCTCTCACCATTATGTAGAGAGTGCGCTGACAAAATCTTATTGACGCTTTCATTCACCCAGTAAGTTTTGCTTAAGCGAACAAGTATAAACATATATGGACTTAATAATGTGAAACAGACTTAATGGATGTCAGAGTATGAATGTTGGCACCATTACTAAAGGCCCCAATGATCATTTTCCTCTCACCATTGCTCATTGAGTAGAGAGTGGGGATGACAAAATCTTATTGACGCTTTCATTCACCCAGTAAGTTTTGCTTAAGCGAACAAGTATAAACATATATGGAGTCAATAATGTGAAACAGACATAATACTGAGATAATTGAAAACGAATTCGTTAATAGTTATCTCAACGTTTTTCATTTTGTCTCTCCTTACTTACACTCTTCTCTCTTCACACACAAACATATATATATATATATATATATATATATATATATATATATATGTATAGTCACTGTTTCTATATTAGAGTCACATACTCTTTCTCCTTGTACTTCTGCTGCATTTTCTTCTACTCCTTCTTCTTCTCTATTTCCTCGCATATATATATATATATATATATATATATATATATATATATATATATAGAGAGAGAGAGAGAGAGAGAGAGAGAGAGAGAGAGAGGGACGGGGAAGGCATCAAAAGATGTTGATTGATATTACATTTGAATATTTGAAGATTATAGCCATCGGGGAAGCAAATAAGAGGAAGGGTGTCCCACTGTCGAAAAATGCGAGAGAAGAAGCTTTTAGAGTAGAAGAGATGGCTACATTTATCCGTTTCGACACTGAAAGGGTGGGAACGAGATGCCAACCTAGTAGCACGCTTAAATTCATACAGTGGTAGTGCCAGTGAATGTAGTTCGACACAGCATTTATCATGAAACTATTTGAAGAAAAGACAGAGGGAAGCCACGGCACGTCTGTGAGAAATTGACTGTAGACGAGATACCAGATCAGGACCTATAAGATTGCATATCCGTCTGGATTTTGTCGAGGAACTCGAGATGAACAGCTGGGGCACCAGACCATACATGGCAAAAGTATTCAATGCAAGGACGAATGGTTGATTTGTAGATTTGAAAGATGGACTTACGAAAGGAAAAAAAACTTCTGGCGCGATTCAGAGAACAAAATTTCCTGTAGCATATGAAGCTATTGATTCAATGTAGTTGTTCCACCTCATGTCAGTGGACAGCGTGAGACCAAGCAGGCGCAGAGACACGCTCTCGTGGAGCTGGCCATCAGACATTCTGATAAGAGGCGGGGAGAGTTCTCTATGGTGGGTAATGAGAGCAGTTTCGTTTTGGAGGCATGAAAGCTTACAAGCCATTTCCGGCCCCAGTCAACCACAGATTGGATGTCCTTTTCGAGGCCAACGCCAGGTTAGTTTTGTCAGCAATGCCGGATTTACTATTGAGACAGGAATAAATAGTGGTGCTTACTTGGGAACTGATGACATCAGGAAGATCGTTGATGAAGATCGGAAATAGTGTAGAACCCATGATAGAGCCTCGAGGAAGAAACTGTACCTGCTTGATTTTGATGTTTCCAATTCGAAACTCTCATATCGGGCTAACTTTTTGCCTGATAATCATACATTCATTTTTCTTATAGGACATTTTTATTGCTTCCTACTCGCTTTTCTTTGCTATCTGTCGTAAATAATTTGACATCATTCCTTTAGTGTCTGCAATCAACACATTGCATATTTTATTTTCTAAGATTATCTTCGCCGTGAGTTAATGCTGGTAGCTTCAATAAAGGCTATGGAATGTTAACCGTCCTGACCTGGCATCTCGGCATTAATGACTTTCCCACCGCCGCATCATAGCTGTTCCCTCTCTTTTCTGTTATTGTTGTCATGTCAATTCTTCTGACGTGATTTCTTCTTTGATACCTCGATCGGACGAATTTAAGTCTAGTACTAGGTTGGCAGTTAGGTCTCATTGTTCTACTCTTTCGATAGCTCGTTCGATTCTAATAGGTTATTTTCTCAAATTCCTCGATTGTGGGACTTACATCCTGATTCTAACTTCTTTACCACCTTAGCTTCTTTATAATATTTAGATGCTACACCAATTGCGATCTTCTGCCTTCCTGAACCCCTTTTATTTTATTCTCCTTACTATTTCTCTTTTTATTTCACCCTTAGTAATCGCTTGCACTTTAGTGACACTATCACCTGTCCTGTGGTGAAACGATTGAAATAAATGCATTTTAGCTCCATTAAAAACGGTTTGCTATATAAGTTAAACATATTCGGTATGAAAAATCATACTAGCATTTCAGGATATCCGTTTTTGTTCATCGACACAGGAACACAAATGAAAATATTCCTTCAGTTGAACAGTATGCTAAGCTGATAGTATGGAAATGATAGATTTATTTTTACGCAGTTATGAACAATTATTGGCATTTCTTGGTGTAATAAAATCTGTTTAGATTGTGTTTAAGATGTGCGGAATTCATTAATTTCTTTTTCTGTGACACTTTCCTAAAATTAACAGTCAATCAAAATGAATGAGCTTTTCTCATTATAGACGCCCGCCCGCGGTTCGTATAGTAATAGAATATAGAATAGAAATAACGACCCGAATAGTAATAGAGGATGGACTAGAAATGGAGATCATTCAGATGTCACGCGACTTCCAACTTATGCGTTTCTCCCATGGGCACGTGATCCACTTAATTCAATAATGGGATTGCCTATGTTTGCTTACTGGCGATCTATGTTCAAACTCAAGTATCGGCAGCGACACTTTATTCGTATATAACACTCGGGTGATTTGAAATAATAAAAATATGAAATATGTTATTCTGCTTTCAGGAATGAATACATGGTAGATGATTGGTTGAATGGTTGATTTTGTTTAGCACCTTGTCAAACTCTATGGGTTATTTCATGCAGGAATATAATATTTTCAACACAATCGTATGGCTTTAGCAACATATATTTTGAACGCACTTGTATACCTTCAACTAAATACACTTTGAACGCAATTGTTTATCTTCAACTAAATATATCTTGTACATAATTGTACACAATTGAGTGCAATTGTATACCTTTAACTGAATATATTTTAAACGCATATGTATGCCTTCAAGCACAAATAAAATGTGTAGTTGGTCCTTTTTATATAAAATGTATTGTTGGTAATTTTTATATAAAATTGTATTGCTAGTATCTTTACTATAAAATGTGCTTTTATATTTTCATAGTGTTTTGTTTTTGTTTGGGGCTTCAGTGTTTCTCGATTAGTGGGGACCTAATAGGTACTAACATCAGGGTGGATGTGGGAACATTAGCAAGTAAGAGGTGGTGCCACGTCCCTGAACTTCGCCGAACTCCCTATCAGAGACCTTGCTGTTGGGTTTATCGCCATACACATTTAATGTCGTATCGAGTAAATACGTTATGGACGATCAAAGACTTTTGAGACTAAGACACAGATTGTCTATGCATATATCTCTAGGTAATAAAAATCTGTTTTATTGAATATGGTCATCGCCATTTTCCGAAAATGACGTAGGTACTGGTCAGAAGAACAGATATAAAAACCAGTCAATGCTCTCGCAATGCAGCGTTCAACCCAGCCAACTTGAGACATTTGCCGTTAACCCTTCAACAAGACACTCTACCCGTCACCAGGTAAACCTACTGAATCATTCAGGAAATACGGCCACATCACGTTGAAACATCATTCGCGAAAGGTCACTAAAGTCGAGACTGGTTAGTATCTAGGTGAATGACTACGGTAAGCTTAGATGTCCGGGTGGCGTAATGGATAATGATCGGAATTGTTAATCAGAGAGACGAGATCCAATTCATGCTTAGTTCGTCATATTCATTTATGCGTAAATAATACTGGAAAATCTATGGACCCACTTCATCTCCCTCCAGATATGGGTTAATCAGTAATACTGTTATTACGAAATAATTATTTGTCTATATTTTTGATATGAGGTATTATGCACACTATTTACATTATTCGGACTATTGTCCTCATCTTTGTCGCCATATTTATTACAACGTTTTGGCCGTTGTACGCTCCGACCTTCTTAAGGCGGTTGGAATCAGCACATATGTTAAACCACAAAAATCTCCTGAGCCGACCAAGCATAGAAATGAATACAATATAGAAACCAGTAATAAGAAGTGCCAAAAAAAAAGGCGATAATAACAACAAAAATTGCAATATGAGCTCTGGTAAAAACATGGATGATAGCAAGAATAAAAATGGCAATGTGAGCACTGGTAAAAAATGGTTGCTGAGACATTAGTTTTATAATACTCAGAAATTCATACACAGATGTCTTCAAGGACACATGGCGCAGTGGATAAAGGCGTTGGTTAGATCCAGTGAGAGGACCCAAAGAGTGTGAGTTCAATACCTGGTTATGGCGGTGGAGAACTTGGAGAGGGAATTAACATGAGATATATGATAACTAACATCCATTATACATGGGACGTGGAACTAGAACAGTCTACCCCAGCGAGTGAAATAAAAAGGTTCAATTCAACATTCCAACCACCTGAAGTACAACGGCCGAAACGTTGTGATAAATATGTCAACACAGATGAAGATGATAGTCCGAACAATGTAAAATAGTGTACATAATAACTCATCTCAGAAATATAGACAGATACTGGTAAAGTTTTTATTTTATAAATCAATGCCATTCAGTGTATAGACGACTATGACTCTCCACGGATTATTTGTCCTTTATTATATGTGAAACGTAATAGAGTGGTTTTCATTTGGGTTCTCCACAGTTTTGAATTAAGAGAATCCCTTCTCTTTAAGTTCAATGCACGGTTAAGTAGAGAATTTGAAGAGGGGAATTAACAGGAGATAACTGATAACTGACATCTATTAAACATGGTACGTGGAACTAGAACAGTCTACCCCAATGAGCGAAATAAAGGGTTCAGTTCGACATTTCAATCAACTGAAGAAAGCTGGAGCGTACAACGGCCGAAGCGTCGTAATAAATATGGCGACAAAGATGAGGACAATAGTCCGAATAATGTAAATAGTGAAATCATTATTATCTAAACCAAAAATTACAATCTAAAATATTGCAGTTCTCCTCTATGTTACCAGTTAGAGCTGGCTTGGACATATACATTGTAAGCTGTATGTGATGACTCCGATGACTCTGTACGGGGAACTGGCTGCCGATAAGAGAGTTCGAGGAGGGCGATCTCATCTTCTCTTCAAGGATGCGTGAAAAACGAACATTAGAGTGGTGGGAGGACGTCGCCAAGGATCTTTCGCGCTGGAGATGCGGAAGGGAAACTGAGGCACGCCGCCATGATCAATGAAAAGGAAACAACACTCCGACATCGCGGGAGGCCGTTCTCACATGCATTCGTTGCAATCGAGACTCCCTCTCCCGTGTGGGCCTGAAGAGCCATAACATGTGCATAACTGAAGAGCCATAACATTTTGGGTGAAGATTCGAGACTGACAAAGGCCACCCCCACACAACCTGGGTTGCCTGACGATTGCACTCGCATGAAACAGACTGTCGCCTCTAAGTGTTGACTTCTATGTTCATTTTATATTTAAACACACTCTATCTCTGATATTGAACACTTTAACCCATAAATATAACACACTTTAAGACTATATTTCTTCATATATATATATATATATATATATATATATATATATATATATAGATATAGATATATATATATATACGTATTATATTCTGATATATTGTTCCTGTAAAAGAAAAAAACTAAATAAAAATACAAGAGGAGAAACTATTCTTAGTCGACGTGTTTCATCCTCAGATTGACTTTATTAAGGCATTTATTTGATAAAGTGCCTCAGAGAAGAGGAAACGCAGAATAAGAATATTTTTTCTACTAAGAATATTTTCCTTCTAATCCTTTTATTCATATCTCTCTCTCTCTCTCTCTATATATATATATACATATATATATATATATATATATATATATATATATATATATATATATATATATATATATATATATATATATAGTGAAAACAAAGAAATTAGTACATAGAAACATTACAGTTGAAAATTACTTACTATGTTTAAACATTTTTTTTGTTCTTACAAGTCTCCAAACGAGTTTGTAAACAACGAATTTTCTGAATTTTTCTGACAATGTTTTTCTCTGGAAAATTAAAAAAAACAATTGGTTTCCTGGAGCGATGCTGCCGTTTGTTGTTGGCCAAATTATTGCCCCACAAAAAAAGGAATTACAGATTTACTATATCATGAAAAAATAACTAACATATAAAAAAACGTATCTATATATATTACTGCACTAGCAGCGTTGCCCGTGCTCGATTCAAAAATCGTATGACTCATACAGCAATCGCTATCACTTGACTTAAAATATTTTTGCCCTTCCTTGCCTTTAAAGGAGTGCCCTTTGTCGTGTTGATGTTGCTACATGCCTTACTTCTTGCCTATCTCATACTGCAAATTTTTTCTAAGCTCTATACTAAACATTAAATCTGTTACGAAAAAAGAACTAAACAAAATGAAAATCAAAACGATCAGCTTTAAAAAAGGACTCGTAACTGGAAAAACCGAATTAAAAAAGAATGTTAACAACAAATACTTTTTCACACCCAACCCAGTTCTGCGGAATCAGAATCAACGCTGACTTTAAGCAAGCGAATGAGCCAATTGGAGTAAAGTGCCATGCAGATTTAAATTTTTCCCACTTCTGACGAATGCAGCTATCGATTTTTTCGCATGCTAGCATGCTAGTTAACATTCGTGTCAATCAGCTGTTGGCTCTCACGCTGGCCAATAGCATCTTCCTGTCTATTCGTGGCAGCCAGCTATAGGCTCTCACTCTGGCCAATAGAAAATGGACGCACACTACATGAAAACTGCCGTAGAAGCATGAAAAAATCGATTATTTCCACTATCGATGGGAGTTGGGAAATGCAAAGTCGGTCTTGACCTCTTTCGCTAATTTGAAGCATGTGCATGTAAATCTTGGTGCAAATCCGTCGAAAATTGCGACCGTGCATTCGTTACACACACATACACGCATCCTGCCTTTTATAGATGGAGATGAGTGAACTAAAAAAAATAACTGACATATACATATTTTAACCATTTGCTTTTCAAGGATGTAGGTGTATTGTGGTTTACTTGTACTTCTTCACTCACTTGAAATTCTCTTTTGAATTTGTTGCTTTTTTTATTACTGAATAAAGTTTCTTATTTATTTCATGTTCTTTGACACAGATCATCATTCAGTCTTCTGTAGATTTGAAGATCAGTTTTTGTGGTTTTGTGAGAGAGTTCTAAAGGGTGTCCCACAAAAAAGCAGGAAATTTTAGACGTATTATGAGATCAAAATTAACTAACGTATAAAAAAAGCTTAACTATATATTTTACTGTATGAATGAACTAAAAATTAACTAACATATACATTTTGTAACCATTTGTTGTTCCAAGATGCCGCATGTATCAAATTTACAACGCGAGGTGATTGTTTTCTTTAAGAAAGAAGATCCAAATTTGAGAGTCGAAAAATGCTAAAATATTTTGCCAGAGTTCCTTAGTTTGAACACCATATCTAGCATTTGTGTTTTTGTTTTGTTTCAAGCTACTACATTTCTAATCTTTGCCTTTGTTTCCAATAACTGTAACAAAAATTCAAACAATTAATTAAACCGTACCAAATTTTCTGTATTTATTAATTTTTTGTGGTGCAGCCTGTGGTATTGATGGTGATGTGGACCTGAAGTAGAGTCCACGGAAGGTAAACACGGAACACGGGTTAGAGGTAAGAAAGATATATTAAACAGAAAAGTTACAAAGAATAGTGTAAGACAAAGCAGAGCTTACTATCCAGTGGTGTCCGATATTACGCGGTTGCACATTACTGGTGCTACTCCCATGATACTACCATTCACATAATAATATAGTAGTGGGAGAGTCCATGATGTAGGAAAGTATCGGGCTCACAACAGATGGCCATCCACCGGGTTTTTAAAAGCATCTGTTTTCATTAATGTAATAAAATGACGATCCAATTACAAGCCATCTGGTGTTTAGCTAAGGAGGACGTGTCCAGGATGAGATCTAAAACCTTTATATTATATCATTAATTCGAATTAGTTAAATTAAATTAGTTTAAATATTTATTGCGTGTCTGGGAGGCACAGCTAAATTTAAGCATATCTTGTGACCCAGCTGCGTGACTAATTAGAATCATTTCATTAGGAATGAACTTGGATTGGGTTGATTAATAGTCGTTTTACTCTAAATACTCTATGTACACATATAATCGTACCACCCCGTAAACAATCTATCTATCTATCTATCTATCTATCTATCTATCTATCTATCTATCTATCTATCTATCTATCTATCTATCTCGGTATGTGCACATCTATCTATCTATCTATCTATCTATCTATCTATCTATCTCGGTATGTGAACAACTATCTATCTATCTATCTATCTATCTATCTATCTGAATCTGTTTATATCTATCTATCGCTCACTATCCCCCCCTCTCTCTCTCTCTCTCTATATATATATATATATATATATATATATATCGGTATAGGCACATCTATCTATCTATCTATGTTCACATCTATCGACATTTCAGTTTCTTCACAGGTATCTATCTATCTATCTATCTATCTATCTATCTATCTATCAATCGTCTTGACTTGTACAGATGTGAATATGTTATGAGAAATAATTAAGCAGATGGATAATTCATGGTGTAATGGTAACTGTTTCTTATCTATCTCTCTCTCTCTCTCTCTCTCTCTATATATATATATATATATATATATATATATATATATATATGTAAACATTACTGAAATAGTTTGTCTTTCCCCTTCCGCGAATTAAAATTCACAGTTTATTATACGGCTGTCTCATATTATTCAGGGACAAAATACACAATTCTATATTCCTATATATATATATATATTTTATACTTATTATATTGTCTCTCTTTATATATCTTCACATTTTATTTTTATAGCGTCTTATTTTTTTTTCAATATATGTCTCTATATATAAATAATATTTAGTTAGGTATCCGTTCTCCCTTCATCTATGTTAAATAGTATGGTAAACTGGCATCTTTCATCTTGCTTAGTCACCATTCTAGGAGAAAGGCAGCTCTTAATGCAAATCCGTTTATCGGCATGTCAATGCATGCTATACAACTCTTGAAATTATTATGGTTGATTGGTTTAATTTTTACGGCTTATCAAGCATTCCTGGGCTATAAAAAGCAGAAACATATTTTTGGATTGTAAGAATAATTCTCTTTTTTTTTGCGAGTGAGTAATACATTTTTGAAGGTAAATGTTTTTACAGATGCAAATCATATTATTTAACCCATAGGTGAGGAGGAGAAGAGATGGATTCATACCTTTCCCAATTATATTTGCACATAATTGGATGTAACGAACATTACTGGAATTTCGATCTCGGCACTTCAAATTCTTCGGAGACGCTATAACTTAAACCACTTGCACATCCTAAAACAATTAGAGGTAATACTGTTTGAGGCACGTGGTTTTACCGGCTCCATATTCTCGTTTGAAGTGCTATAAACAGGGAACTCATGTTGGAAACAAAAAAAAATGAATTCTGAGATGTATCAGAGATGAAGGAAGGACTTGAGCCAACAAAAATATGGTGATACACAAAGATGCTGAGAATAACATCAAATGAACATGTGAGCAATGACGAAATAAACGGAAATAAAATGACACTTATACTTAATATCAGACTGAGACAGATGACATTTCTCGAAGACAAAATGAGGAAAGTGGGTTTAGAAAATTCGACACTCATAAGACAGAGGAAATCAGTGACTGAACTTCCTAAAGAGAATCTGTAAATGTTTGGCAGACAGAAAATAGGTGAGCCATTATCAACACCATCCGGATGGAACACAGCAGATAGAAGAAGAAAGGACAGCGAATAGTGTGTGTGTGTTTGTGTGTCTGTCTGTGTCTGTGTGTGTATGTGTGTGTGTGTGTGTGTATGTGTGTGTGTATGTGTGTGTGTGTGTGTGCGTGCAAAATCAAATTTGCGTATAACACACGTCACAGAAGAAAATAGGTGAGATAGCGAAAAGACAAAATAAAAAGACCTACAGAATACAGGACATTGCGGAGAGCCATGTTCAACACAATTCGAATGGAACACAGCACAGAAGAAGAATGGACAGCGAATTATATATATATATATATATATATATATATATATATATATATATATATATTTGAATTGGACAAAGTCCGACAATTTATTTAAAGACATTTATGATATGTTTAACGTTCTTTTTATAGATACAACTATTTAAGCAAATGCTCTGTTTGATAATAAACAGTATTAAATAACATTTGCCTGAATGTCCGAGAAATTTTCATAGAAAATTTTCGTTCTCCGACAGGAATCGAACCTGTATCTTATACATATATATATGTATGTATATTTATTTATTTATGTACAAAATCAAATCTGCGTAAAACAGATCTCAGAGAAGAAAATATCTCCCACAGAGCTGAATAGGAATTGTCAATTTGCTCTCATGCTGACTTTCTATCAATCTAACTGATCCTATCTGCTGATTCCGCCATTTTGTTCTTTAAAAGTCCGACATTTTCTTTTTTTATTCATTTTTTTTTAATAATTTGAGGTCGTCATTCAAATCATAACTTTTATCCCTCAGGCAAAGTGGTCACCTCGTCATAACGAGTCATCACAGTGGAATTGAACACTACACAAAACCGACAATAATTGAACTGAATATGTTTAGCTGTATCTTTCAGAGTCAATCACTTCGCTTATACATGCCTAGCAATCTCGCCACAACATGTGACAAGCCTCATTAAGAGGATATCCTTTGACGATGACAGTTTTTCTGAAGTTGTTTTATGAATGTTATTGTTAAACATCATTAGTTTCATTGCGAAACTAATCATTTCATTTTATTTTTTTTATTTAATTTACCCTCTGGGCATTTCATGTTAATTACATTATTATTAAAATTCAATCATAAATAAACAAAAGACAAAAATATTTAAAGATAATTAAAACTTAATAAACGAAGGCAAATAAGATGGCGCAACCACTCGTCACCGATCTTCACCTTACACTCATGGATTTGTTGAAATGTCAAACTAAGCTAACAAAATAAATTATATTCAATATTAATATACTGGTTTCAATAATTATAGAGAGGGTATATTTTGTTATAGAAATTACCGAAGCAACAACAGTAAGAACAAATTATTGAACAAGTTATTTAACAATAAATGATTTTAGAAATTATATGGTAATTTTGTTATATTTTATTGATTGTATATGAATTTACATGTGGACGTGAGAAGGTAGGAATAAATATGTTTTAATACAGACAGAATGTCG
>OZ038491.1:75190205-75237705 GCA_964036315.1 Acanthosepion esculentum | reverse complement strand
TGCCTGTTGCCGATCCAATGTGATAATTGGTATTTTCTCAACTTGCCTAATAGAACGCACTCATTCTATCAACTTCTTTTCATCTAAAGTGATGGTGATTTCTATTTTAAAGAACAGCGTATGCCTTACTGCATGTATATATATATATATATATATATATATATATATATATATATATATATATATATAGATATATATATAGAGAGAGATAGATAGATAGATAGATAGATTTAATGTAATAAAATATTACTTTTAATGTATGCTATATTTCTGGGTAAAAGTGGTCAACCTAAAGTGAATACAAAAGTGGACCGTGAAGTCAACAAGTTGCGACGGTGCGTTTCATGTTTAAACACAATGTCCAGGCCCGAAAATTGCGTTTAGGCATGAAACAAACTCTCCCCTTTCTGTTTTGACCTTGATAATCGCTGACTACCCGTTGAATATTTCCTCTATAATCGTCGGCAATAGCTCGCATCTGAGCCCCGGCATCGTCATCATGTCTTCCTATACTTTTTCTCCCATCTGGCGTAGATGGCGGTGAGGGTCCAGTCTACTGCTGGAGAGTCGTGTGCAGGAGTTACAGAGCAGTGAGGACGAGTCGGACCCTCCTGACAGTACCTCGCAGAAACATGTTTGCGGTTAGACTCGAGAGTCCCTCCTCACTCTCGCCTCAGATGTTCCTACGCCAGGAAGTCCGATTTGCATTAACTTTTTCCCGGGTCTCAGGCTCGATGTTGACCTGTGGCAGAATTGTTGTCAACGGATCCTTGAAGCGTCGTTGAAGCATTATTTCGAAATCCTTGAAACATTACATTATTTTGAAATTGAACATAAATGACTCGAACGTAATTTGAAATCATTTAATGTTATTAACAACAGGTAAGAATACGATAATAAATATTCCCTACTTTAAAAAAATGTTTATTTAGTTGACTACGTCAAATAAACTTCGACCAAATCGAGGGTATGCGGTGTCGGGTTTCTCCTCGAACGTTCGATCATGTTATCGTCCCCTCGTTAGTCGGGTGTTAAAATAATTTCGTGTTATCCTGTTATATTCTGTGTGTTTCCTAAGATCAGCTGGGTTCAATTCCTTGTTTATGTTGGGGCTCACACCGACATACATCGAGACCACGATTAGCTCCTAGTCGCTTTGAGGACACTTTTTGGTCAACGTTTTGACCTTCCAAGTATTTTGAATTTCTGCGATGAAACCGTGTACAAAATGTATTTTGATATTCCTTACGGTGAAACCAGTGTATATTGGGGTCAACCTTTTGTAGATCAAATTTCCTCTTGCATAATAACTCAGCTAACAAGCTACGTACTTGCAACGTTATAGATACATTATATATTGTTTAGGTGCTAGGTGTTGTCATTATGTCATTACTGGTACATTCTAATTAATTACATTCCTCACCCCATAGTAACCAATAAACGTTGTCACAACTGTATGGTAATGCTGTTAGTTAGAAAAACGCGCACTAGTTAATTAGAATCATTTTTATTCACTTAATAATATGTATCAACGGAATAACATTTCTTTTCATATTTAAAAAAAAAAAAGAATATCTAATTTAGATTATGGACGCATGTCTTAACGTATTTCTGCATTTATAGTCAATTTTTGTGTTAATGTAGCGTTACATGTGCATGTGATGTAGTTAATGTAATGTTACATGTCAGTCAATCTGTTATGTGACATGCGTGACACACGCTTAGGCGATCATGTAGCTTTCGATACAAAACTGACAATTTAAAAAAAAAATTCCCGCAGTCGGTTGCCATTTCTTTCTGCGGTAGACCAGTTGTCATCCAAGGCTATAGAACTCGGCCTGTCCTCTCCTGCCATTTACCCATAACTGGGAGGGGAGAGAAGAATGCAATGGATTCGACTGTAATTCGAACTCGGCTCTCCGATTCCTTAATCCGAGATGCTATCCATTACTCCACCATTTGTTTATTCAATTTTTTTTTGTCTGGGTCAAATTAAAGCAATTCAAAATGTACGATAACTATTTCTTACATATATTATATTATTTATATTTTGTTATAGGGATTTGCTATGCCTAGCATAGATATGGCACAAGGTCGCAATTTAGGAGTGCCCAGTGAGAATCGAACTCGCTATTCAGTCTTAATTGCTCTAACGAAACAAGTTAATGGTTGGTTATTTATAAATTATAGTATTTGTTACATTTTCAAAATATCAGTGACTTATGTGGTATGCGTGATACACGCTTAAACGATCATGTATCTTTCGATACATGTCTGACGAAGCAGATTTTTTATCCCGCAGTAGGTTGCCATTTCTTTCTGCGGTAGACCAGTTGCCAACCAAGGTAACCTGATCTGTCCTGCTATTTACCATAGCTGGGGGGAGAATAAGAGAATTCTTACCTTTCCCAAGAGTATTAGCATGTAAGTGAATGTAATGGATTCGACTGGAATTCGAACACGGCTCCCCGGTTCCTCAATCCATTACTCCACCGTGTCTCCCTAATGTTACATGTGCGGAATGGATAATGGCTCGGAATTAGAAATCATTCAGCCAAGTTCGAATTTCAGTTGGATTTGTTACATTCTCTTGCACGCAAGTACACTTGGGCAAGTTATAAATCCACTTCTCCTCTCCCCAGCTATGGGTTGAATATTAGGACAGACTGTGTCAGTAGTCTTGGTTGGCAACCAGTTAAACGCAGAAAGAAATGGCAGCCTACCGAGGGAAAATTGTCTTCCTCGTCAGTCATATATCGTAAAAGACGTGATCAACCATTCGTGTATCACGTATGGTACTTAACCGACTGAACATTACAAGGCAATATTCGCAAAAAAGTCTGCAAAATTCTTTTTTTTTTTGTTTTTGTTTTTTTGCATCCTCTATGTAAGTTGCAGGTAGCGTCATTTAGTTTGCCGGGAAATTAGAATACTTCCTCGGCCGCAAATCACCTATGACTTTCAGCATTTAGATTTCACCTTCTCAGCCAAGGACTTTTTAGGTGCTCATTTAAAATGTACTGTTTATTTATGTCCTTTTATTTATTTATTTATTTTTTCAGGAATATTCCTTTCATTAACTGATTTGACTACTGCAGTAAAAAGAGTAGACACTTGTCTTAATTATCCCTGCTGAGGTGTTTACGTTCTTCAGTCAGTAATCAATTATATGATAGCGTTTAATAAAGAAACGAAACCAATAAACATTTAGCCAATAGAAATGCCCAGTATATTTTGAAACTAGGAGTTAATCGGGGCAACTTTGAAGAGTGAAGAAAAGTAGATATATCTCCTAAGACGTTCTCTGGCATTTCCCTTTCCCTTCCATAAATCTATTTAGTCTAATCTCCTTTAAACAAGATGAAAAATAGCCAATGATTAAATCAAGGATATTTATCAACCCGAATTAGCTGTAATGGTAAAGTAAATCCCAGCGTGTCTTAAAAGAAAAGTAAACAATAAACCAAAAGAAAAACAATGATCACTTAATAATGATTTATGTTAACAGTTTCCTCTATCGTACTTCCCGCTTGTGGAACTCTCTTCCGGATTCTTGCTTCCCAATCAAACTTTATCCTCGATAATTTAAATGCAATGTCAGTCGTTATCGTTTATTTTCTTAATTCTTACTGTTTTATTTGTCTGTCGCCATTACAGTTGTTTATATCATATTCTGTAACACTCAGTAATACCTTGCTCCTAATTGTCTTTATTGCCTTGCTTGGGGTGACACGATTAAAGAAACCCTGGGTTTAACTGATACAGACTCGATATAATAAAAAAAAACAATACATATAATTATATCAAATTTAATAGGGGTTTCTAATTTTTCTGGTTTTCCAAATTTGTTTCCTGTTTGCTTAAGGCAATTCTGAATTAATCAACTGCTCTGAGTTGCAAAGCAACATTATAATATTGTGGTCAGTGAAGAAAATAACAAAGTTTATATCAGATTAAGTGAAAGGTTCGCATTAAGTCGCAAAGGCCCTAACATGATAAAGACGCACATCTCATGAAAGTACACACATTTTATAACAACATCTCAAGATGGAAGATCAACGTATGATACGTCAGATTGTCGAGATATAGGCACACATAACGCCAGGCCTTGATAATGTCACATACATCATAAATCCAAGATTTATTGTATATAAAATACTATTGTTGTACAAGGCCGAAAATGGCGGAGGGATGTGACTGATCATCTCTATCTTATACCGAGCTAATCAAATTCACGACCCATTCACTCATTACAATTTGCACACTCACCAAAAGAACGTATCCATCATCATTCACTTCCATATACCACAATACTGCATACTCTCAGGGGACCTACAAAAACTCCCCATGACATAAAAATAAACGATTATAAAATTCTATATATAAAAATCTGTCGAGGATACGTAATGAGGGATGGGGGAATGAACCCAAAAAGAAACTAAAAAATCAAAACGTATATCCAATATAAAATGATATCTGATATTAGTTGAGCCCATCAAATTCTGAAAAGACTTAAGACAAGTCACCGTATTCTGTCTACATAAAACCCCATACATAATAAAGCCACACACGTCATAAAGACAGACTTGTTAGACATAAGTACATCTCATAAATTTGGAGATCGGTTTGTTGAAAGGCTCTCATAAAGGCACACATGCCATGACTGCATATAAACCCACGTTTTATAATGACATAAAGAATTATCATAAAGCGATACAACAACGAACTGTGCATCGGGCTGTTGAGAGAAGTGATAATATAAATACAACCACAGGCTGTTTTGAAACAAATAAAATGTAATTAATTCTGGATTTACCTTAAGGAAGCAGATTTGGAAAAGCAAGAAATATAATAAACTCCTATTAAATTTGATTTAAGAATATGTCTTCTTTTTTTTATTATGTCGAGAGTGTCAGTTAAACCCAGAGCGGTTTTTTTTATCATGTCACCCCAAGCAAGTCAATAAAGACAGTAGAACTGAGTGTTAGAGAATATAAAATAAACTACTATAATGGAGAGAGAAAACTAAAATAACAACAATTAAGAAGAGAGAAGATAACGACTGACATTGCATTTAAATTATCGAATATAAAGGTTGACTGGGACGCAAGAATCCGGAAGAGAGATCTACAAGCGGGATTTGCGAAGAGGGAACATACATTTTTATTAAATGATTATTGTTTTTTAGCGCCATTTGGTGAAACGTCATAAGGTCTTAGTAATATTTATCGGATTTACTTAAAATTTTATTTCAGTCACACTTTAGATGTACTTATTTGGCAACATGTTGCGACGCAAATCAGTTTGATTACATATGGCCTTCAAAAAAGGCGGGAAATGTTTTACGTAAATGATCTTAGTTTTTCACGTGACACGTTCAGACGCAGTCTTTCTAGCTGTATCTCCCTTTGAGATTCATATGCAATTTTGAAAAGCTCCAGCGGGTTTAAACTCCTGATTAATGCTGGTTTTTAGTACACATGCTTTGTACTGATTTGCATGAAGTCATACTGTGAGCCAATTTACCGGAATTCCTGATTTGTGGAAATTCGCGTGAGTTTATAATTTATGCTAATTTTCAAGAGTTCCTAATTTGTGCTGATTTTTATGATTTCCTGATTTACCAAGATTCGCATGAGTTTATTGTATCAACTTGATTTTGCTTATACAAACTCGAGTGAAATATTCTGCACATGTTCATACAACCGATCAGTGCTGACGTGGTTGGTCGAATCTAAATATCCTGTCTCATTTCGCTCATCAACTTAATTCTACCACAGAAATTTAGACAAGACAATGTCCTAGTCAGCCACCAGATTACCTGCAGTGCAATGAATTATTAATAATCGACTCCTAACTCACGCTCATGTTTCCTGTTGTTTCCCCTCGTTCATCTCTCCATCACTCTACCCTCGATGTATATATATATATATATATATATATATATGTATATATATATATATATATATATATATATATATATATATATATATATATATATGTATATATATATTATAATTATTATTTTTTAAATATGGTTCCATCACGAAAAATAAATTACTATGTTTCGAAACTTGACTCAAGTCAATTTTAATTTCAATATTAAACTTAAAATTTAGAGTACACTTTCATTCTCAAGCGATGTTTAGAATAACTAACTGAAGAAATGTTTTACTTAGCTATAGGTTGGAAATGGAGGTGTAATCTGTTTTTTTTTTCTTTCGATATCAATGGGTCACTACTGTGATGAAAGTATGAATGTTCATTGTTGGGGGTTAACTATTTGCCCATAGTTGGGACCATAACAGGTGCTACCACGCCGAGTAATGGGTGAACCTGGAAAACCTGCAATTCAAGGGTGGTTCCACGCTCCTCAAACACTCCTGATCAGTGGCCTTGCTGTTGGGTGTAGTTTATCGTATTACCTTGGACGCGGATGTTGTTTATCGTCATACCCAGGACGAATAGTATATCGTCTTACCCCGGACACTATTCATTTTGTCTCTTCCGCATTTAAAATTTATCTGAGAATATTTACACACCTACCCAAACACACACACACACACACACACACACACACACACACACACACACACACACACACACACACACACATATACACGTACAAGGTGTATCACAAATTCATTTACACTTTATCGTTTTTTAGTTAAGTTTATGGTTGACATTGTTAAATGTAAAATCCAAGATACAATCCAAAATACATTTACAAACTTTGCGATCAGGGTTCATAACACTAAATCAAGGAAACATTTTCATATGAACATATGTCCAAAACGCCAGCAACTCGTAACAAAATATTCTCCGCTTGCTTCTGCACACGCATGCACCCGTCGAGTCATTGATTGGTGGAACCTTTCAAATACTCCGATACGGTGCAAAATGGTTTCGCAGACCCCATGACGCATTGATGAATCGCCTGCTGCCTAAACCATTTGTTGTAGATGGCTCCAGTAATAAAACCCCAACGGATTGATGTTGGGGGAAGGTGCAGGCCATGGAAACAGTCATATCCATTTTTCATGTTAAATGTCAGCAAGAGCATCGCGAACAATAGACTTGATTGTGTTGGAGCCCTATCATGCACGAACCACATCCATCTTCGTATTTGGAGAGCTACACCCTCTAGCTGGTTCGAAATAAAGTCCCTGTAGATAGATCCTGTAAGACTTGCTGAAAAACAAATGGATTTACGAGACACCTACAATTCCAGCCAACATATTAATCGTAAAATGATGCTGGTGTCTAGTCTGTATTTTACAATGGGGATTCCGACCCGCCTACAAATGTTGGTTGTGTAAATTTGTTATTCCATCTCTTCCAAATGTTGCCTCATCAGTAAACAAGACTGAAGAGACAAACAGCGAATTGGCAGTTTGTGCAATAAACCACTTGCAAAAGTTCTCCCTTGGTGAGTAATCATTTTGCAAATGATAATGATGCATGAGCTCCAATTGAAGTACCCTCCGTGCGGTACTATGAGATGTACGACATGTTTGTCTTCTATTGGTAGACTATTGGGATGTCCTATCCCCATAGGACTTTTCTAAAGGTAGCTTAGATGTGACACAAGTAAGGGGATCGTAATCAGGATCAATGCTTCTACTTAGTTGTAATTGTTCTAACGAGACATGATTGTTAACCATTACACCAAGTCAAGGTGCTCTTGGGATGTGGTACGGAATCCTTAATGTTGGGTGCTCATCTCGCCATATTTGTGCTTGTCAATGTGCAGTACATATATGGTATTAATAATTTATCTGTATAATGTTTTAAATTCACAAGAAATCTAAAAAACTGATGATGATAATAATTATATATTTTATTGGAAAACATAGGTAAACAATTAAAGTTTTATCTAGACACATCGGAACAATGCAACATATGCTCCATTTGCTTCCCACAATCCATATAGGTATAAACTTTGAAACAATATACTCATTCCACTTCATGCCAGTGGAAAAATATGTCACAAAGAAAGCGCAGTGTGTTTCTCTCCTGGATATAAACATCAGCCATGCAGACTGAAGGCAAAAATCTCTTCTTTTAAGATGACTAATAGAGAGTAGTCTCATTTTAGAGGCATTCAAATTAAGAAGTCACTTCTTGCGCCAGTTAACAACAGATGGCAGGACATTTACGAGATCAGCTGCAAATCTGATTTTATCGAACCGACCAGACTTACTATTAAGAAAGGGGAAAATAATTGTATCAACAGTATAGTCTGGAACTAATGACATCATGTAGGTCATTAATGGAAAAGAAACAAAAATGTTTAACAATCAGAGAGAGTTTAATAATCAGAAAGTGATGGTTGTCTGAACCCATAAAGAGGAGAGACGACTTGGAGAACAGAACGCTAACAGGACACATCGAAGCAAAGAGAAACAGCGTGCTATATACTTGATAAACGTGTACAAATAATTAGCAAAATGAGCTTCGCAAAGAAAAAAGTCGAGACCAATAAAAGAAAGGAAATAGTGGAGAGGCATGATCGCCTACGGACTTTAACCCTTAGTACCGGTGGTTGTCTGAACACTCTATAAAATGTTTTTCCTTAATATTTGACATGTGTCAAATCAGATTTTCATGATTTCGAAGTACCTCTGTCAAGTTGCTACAAAGAGTTTCTGGTTTTCTTAATGATATTGGTGTGAATTAAAAGTCCATTTCCATAAAATAAAGACCCTAATAATTGTGGTTGTAGCCTATGTGAAGACCAGAGTCACTTTCTTGTTCATAGATTCAAATACAGGTAAACAGTCGAAGACTTGTCAGATTGTTGATAAATTAACTGAAGTTAAAACGAAACACTTTAGCAAATTTGAATTACTGAAACGTACATACACGTTTTTAATACGGGCCTTTTAATTCGACTCTTCAGAATAAAAATTCTATCTTTATATAAAACCAAAACGAACACTCAAGACAATGTGTGTCTATAGTGTCTATAATTTATCTGCACTATTTTAAAAATTCATAAAATTGTCAAAATGAATATACCGCTGTAGGGTTTATTGGAAAAATAGATAAACAAAAAAAAATAATTTGAACACATCGGAACGCATCCACATGGGTTCCATTGGTTGCACGTAACACATCGATAGACGATGCTAACCATCTGCGTTGGTGTACTCCTCATCAATGGTGGATATGACTTAACGTATTCTGTCCCTGGGATGATAGAAGACTTGAACATTTCTATGATAAACCCTGACTTTAATGTCGGTTCTCTGAACCGCTCCAATAAGTACCTGACTTCTCCTGATATTTTCTACGTTTACTATAGCCAGATCAGACCGAAAAACGGAGTAGTGTTGCCATATATGGGAAAGAGCTTCACAGTCTTCCCACTCCAGACTCGATACAGAGTGTTTATAAATTATCTGCATAATTTTAAAGAGTGTAAAAATCATGATAACAATTCAACATGCGCTCCATTTGTTGCCCACAATATATCTACGCTATACTTATATCTAAAAATGTTCGTTCCTGTATCTCCCCATCAATGGAGAATATGGATTAGCGTATTCTTTTCTTGAGATCATTGACATTTTGTATGTTAGGTTCTGGCTTAACGTAGCGCCATGAGAATAAGGCATTTGGGTATTGAGGGAACTGGACCGACTCTTCCGATCCACCGCATGGGAAATATTACATTGAAGAATTGAAAAACCCGTGAACAACCAGTCCCCAATGAGATCATATTTAAATAAACCAAGTTATAAGTGGTGCCTCTGCCGAAAACTTGCTCTTGTAAAAGATCAGAGTAACACACACACACACACACACACACACACACACACACACACACACACACACACACACACACACACACACACACACAAATATATATATATATATATATATATATATATGTAAGCAAATATGTGGATGTAGATCCGACGGTATGATGAAAAATATGGAAAAGACAAAACAAAAATCGTCTTTTCATGTTGACTTAAATATCGTCTAATCCTAAGTATGTTTCTAATAACCATGTCCTGAAGATGGTCTACTAGACCGAAACGTCTGACGTCGACAGTAAAACAACATTAAAACAGTAAACTTGTATATTCGGATTTTTTTTTGTCTTTTCCATATTTTTCATCATATATATATATATATATATATATATATATATATATATATATATATGTGTGTGTGTGTGTCTGTGTGTCTGTGTGTGTATATATATATATATATATATATATATATATATATATATATATATATATATATATATATGTATATATACCGTGTGTAACTGCAGAATTATACAAATCTTGTAATAGCATAATTGATAATAATCCATCGCCCAAATGTTTAATATCTAAAAAATAACTAAGCTAACTGAGTTTTATTTCTCCAGGTTTTAAATGGTGTAAGAATCACTGAAAACTGTTTGAGTTTATTTAGCCGGAAAGAAAACGTGTTAAAATCGGTTTATGTCAGCACCACTGTCTTCTCAGCTGAGCAATGGAGAGAGGAAAATATCATTTATTCCTTTGGCAATGGTACCAAAATTCATATTCTGGCTTCAATCTTCAAAGTCCATTCTAGAAATGTCAAGAGAATAATAAATGTTAAAAAAAAGTGGCAAGGATTAGGATAAATTTATAAGACATTTTCTACGTGAGAGATGAGTTTCAGATATGACAGTCAAAAGACCAATGAAAAAAGTCTTGGAAATGAAATTGTACCTGAAACCTATGTGGCAACTTGGGCAGAAGGTTAGAAGTATAAAGACGGCGAAGGTCCCCTTGAATAAATTAGAAAATTATCCTGAAATAGTATATATATATATATATATATATATATATATATATATATATGAACTTTATTTCAATCCTTTATGAGCTTCCGATTCTTATCACTGATTAATTAATGATGAACATGTCATATTCGTTTATGATCACGATTCTTCTATTAACCTTAGAGAGTAATTATACATTATTATTGCTCAAAGTAGCGTACAATAGTGTTAGAAAAACCTCGGGGAGTTCCAGTAAGATATATTTAATCATTTCCAAGATACAACAGTTCAAATCCGATTTCCAAGATACAACATTTCCACGATTCAACAGTTCAAATCCGATTGTTAAATCGGGAAAATTTGACTGTTAGACGATCTGGACAATTTGGCTGTTACACCCGGTGTATATATATATATATATATATATATATATATATATATATATATATATATATGAGAAAGAGAGAGACAGAGAAAAACAGAAACTAAATAAAGTATTGGTCAACAACCTTTTGTTGTTTGTAAAACGCAATGTATATCATTTTTATATACGTACATTATATATCCACCAAATGTTGTCAAATTCCGGGGTCGTAGTGTCAACAAGCTCTCATTATCTGTAAAATGCTACCGTGTGAAATGGCTTCTGCTACCGTGTGAAATGGCTTCTGATAAGTAAGTCCAGCTCCATGTCGGAGAACTGGCGAAGGTGAAAAACTAGCACCTCATAACCATTTGCTTTGTCTAGATGGAGCTCGACAACCCATTAAAGCAGTCCACCTAGAAGGAGGAAGACCCGGATTTTAAACATCCACTGCTTTGCGATCATATCTAAAACACGGCAGTTGGCTGTCAACACTGACAACCTTCTGATAACTCATGCACTCATGCTGACCCCACATGTAATGCTCTGTATTCCTTTGGGTCTCGTTAGTACGGCCAAGTGGTTGGCATGAAGCCTGGACCTCCATATACCATCGCTCAGGCCTGTCCTTGTAGAGGTTACTTCACTTTCACCGACATAGGACTGAATTTTGATCAAACAGGGCAGTGCATTATCTTGCGAAGTAATCAGATGCCTACTACACCGGTTACTGTAATCAATACTTAAATCGCAATTGATTATATTGACAGTAGAATGATACTATTGTACGGCAGAGCTGGTAAAACTCTCCCAGAAACAAGTATTGAACAACTGCTAGATATTTTTCAAGAAAGCAGCCACACCTTAATTTTATTTTCTATAGCGCAAGGAACGAAGCGAAAACTATGAAAAAAACTATTTTCCAATATCTATATTGTCATTAATCATGTGCGTCAAGATTAATTTTCCTACATATAATTTCCTCTCCGAGCAATTATAATCTTAAATCGAACAAATTTAAATGTTTAACAAAAGATATCGTGCTGAGAGTTGGGGTTAAAATTCTGTTTAGTTTGCGGGCTAGCTTATGCGTGGCGATGCCTATCCCTGATATGAGAGTTTTCATTGGTGCGTTCAGATTATGTGTTTTTAGACAGGCAGCGTCCCACATAAACTAGCCCGCAAACTAAGCAGAATTTTAACCCTATTCCCCTAGTCCATCATAAATTTAAAAAATCCATGTGACCCCCTAAACAACAAAAGATATATACATTTCGCTTGAAGATATATCTACCGGCTTCTTATTTTCCAGCCAACTTTGATCTTCGAAATATATTAAATACAATGTGAATCATTATCTACTGTCTTCCTGATTCCTCTTCTTTTAGCTCTCGATCCTTAATTATGCTTTTTTTTTCTTAATCTTTCCCCCACTGAAACCTCCTGTGAGATTAATGTCTTTAGGGCAATGTTAGACAAAAGGGAAGGGAAATGATTTTAAAGAAATCATCATAATGGAAGGTCGATGAAAGTAGATAAAACATCAACTTGAACCCCAAAATGTTTCAAAGCAAGTCAAACTAGACAAATAAATGTTAAAATGAAAAAAATAATTCTGTGCATCGCGTTTCGTCCTCTAAAAGGAAAAGGGTGACATGCGTTACACATAATTTTTACATATTGACATTGGATTGCCTAACATTGTCCTGAAATCATCCACCTCATTTCTCTCTCTCTCTCTCTCTCTCTCTCTCTCTCTGTCCTTGATATTCAATAGCGAAAGTGTGATGGAAACATAAACAAAAAGAAAAAGAATATAAAAATATCGACGAGATAATATACCCCAAAAACATAATGAAAAAAAAACATTTATAATTCTCAGCGTCTGTAGTCGCATCAACGTAAATATAAACTTATTCCGATGAAGCATTATATATATATATATATATATATATATATATATACATATATATATATATATATATATATATATATATATATATATATATGTACACGCATGCACACACACACACATATATATGCATATATATATATATATATATTACATACACAGGAATTTAAAACTACTCCATGTAATTTATATATATTCTGTTTTAATAAATACATTGAGGTTTCTTTGTGGATCACTTTTTAATATTTTATATTATTAGGATTTATTTTGATTATATGCCGACGGATGTTTACTTACGCACACACATACACACGCGCGCACGCACACACACACACACACACACACACACACACACACACACACACACACACACACACACACACACAAACACACACACAAACACACACACAAACACACACACACACACATATATATATATATATATATATATATATATATATATATATATACGTTGAAACTGTTAGATGTAGACGTCTCTTCTACTCCAGTAGCTTCATGTCTCGCACCTCTCGCCTGTGGAACTCCCTTCCTTATTCCTGTTTCCCTGACAAATACAATCCCCAACTATTTAAGTGTAACGTCAATCGACATCTCCAGCTGCCTTGATCTATCCACTTCCCTTCTCCACACCCTTTCCCCTTTCATTCCTATCTGCTCTCGCTCCAAACCTTCTGTAACCCCCTTGCCTTGATCGATCCACTATCTTTCTCCACATCCTCTCCTTTACCACTCCTATCTGCTCTTCCTCCAACCTTCTGCAACCCCGTGCGTGCTAGTGGCTTCCAGCCTTGCTTGGGGTGAAAAACTTTAAATATATATATATATATATATATATATATATATATATATATATATATATATATATATATATATATATATACGAGATAAGATATATATTTTTATATATCAATAAGAATATTAAGGAAGTAGGTATGGCAAAGCGGAAAAACATTTTTAGCGACACCTTTTATGCTTTCGAACTTCGTTGGACTAATTGTCATGTTGGAGCGACTACACAGGCACAAGAACGACGGATGTTGCGAATTTCAATTAATTTATTTATTTTATTTTAGCGGATTTAATTTAAATTCTTAAAAAAAAAAAAACCGGGTCCATCTTTCGTGCGCACGTTTAGTCGTAGCAACATGACAAATTTAGTCTGATGAAGACTTAAAGGACGCAACACCTGATGAGAATTTTTTTTCCACTTTGTCGTATATTTCCCCCATAAATTCCATGTAATTAACAGGTTATATAACATAAATCGATTAATATATATGAATTAATGAGATATTGTGCGTCCAGATTATGCTTCTGTTATATAATATTTTGTGAGCAGATAGTATATAATTAAACGTCCTACGAGCATTCATGATTGTCGGTTAGAGATATATCGATGACACGGTGTTGATAGCAGAAACAAAAGCAAAATTATAAGTACTCATAGAGAATGTAGTAAAAGAAAGCGTGAAGAAAGGACAAAACTTCAATTGCTAGAAGACGATGAATGGTTGTCAATAAAAGGAACGACACAACATGCAAGTTACAAATTGCAGAGAACAAAATCAAACAACTATTAAGGTTCAAATATTTGGGAAACGTTTTATCATGGGACGGAAAGTGCAATACGAAAAACCGAAGGCGGATTGGGATAGTAAAAGACGCCTTCCAAAAGAAAAGCAAACTCTTTAGAAATAGGATAATTCCGTTAGAAAAAAAATAAGAGTACTGAAATGTTATGTAATATCATCCCTCCTATACGGCAGTGAATGCTAGACAATCTCCTCCCAGACTTGAAACAAAAGAAATGTGGTTCTACAGAAGGATGATGAGAATACTATGGACAGGACATGTGAGCAACGATTAAGTTTTAGAGGGAATGAAAACAAAAAAGGAACTTATATTTTACATCAGAAAGAGATTTTATAATTTATAGGGTACTTAATGAGGAAAGAGGGTTTGTAGAATTTGACACTCACTGGACATATTGAATATAAAGAGAAACAGAGCAAAACCGTGCATAAACTACCTAACGAGCTTGTCTAAATGGATGGCAGAACAGGTTTAGGAGTTTATAAAAAAAAGACAAAATTATACTGAGCTAAAAGGGACAGGAAATTTTTGGATAGGCCTGACATTCAAAGCCCTGAAAGCACCTGTCTCATAGAAAAATGAGATCTAATTATTCGCTGCTGCATGCATTTGGTCTATTGATGTTAAACTGAGGTCAGTGAGTTCAATCAATTTGCGTCGCTTTCTTTAATGTATGGAAGTATAAAACAGTTAAAAGCTAGACAAAAATAGTCGTATCTTTGAGGACTTCCCCTCAAAAAGTAAAATAAAATAAATGAATACCAGAAGCAATAACTTATCGCGGGCTCCCTGAGTGTTTCCGTGTCGATCATTCATATTAAAATCTCATAAAGCCGAACGCATAAGCTGCTATCAACCTTCGCGCTAGGGAAGGTCACGTTTGGACCGGAACGGTGTTTTAATGAAATCCAATATCTCTGCTAAAACGTTACACGTTACGTTTGATTCATGCACACTGTTCGTGACAATGGGTTCCTTTTTTTTCTCTCTCTCTCCTCAGTGAATGGGCTCCTTTCAGCTTCACTGTCATTTTTTTTACTTCTTTATTTTACTATCGTTGATTACCTCTCGACTTCACCCGTCCTTCCCTTTGATTTACAGTCTAAAATACTTTCTATATTTCTGCTACTGAAGGCACGTTCGTCCGTAATAGCTCAGGATGTGTCAAATCCGAACAGTTCGCGACGCTGGGCAGTAAATTTCCCGCACGCTTGTTGAATAATGAAATTATATTTAAACAATGTAAAATGAATCTTGACAGGGCATTATGTAAGTGCAGTGTTTGTAAAATCTCAGAAAAAGCAATTACATGCAACTGATAATATCATTTCTATGACAGGAAAGAATAAAATCAATTCCAGCATTGTCTTTTTAATCATTGCCTCACAAACAAGGCGATAAAAGCACTAAGACGCAAAGTGTTACTGAGAAGGAAAGACTGAGAAAATCTTATCGAGGGAAAAGGAATATAAATTAACGATAAAAAAGAGAATTAAAAACTATTGACGTTGCACTTAAATATTTGTAGATCATTGTTGACAAGAAAGCCAAACGGAACAGAATTCCATATGAGAGAAAGGAGAGAGAAGAAACTCTTAGAATAGAACTTACGGTTACATGTAGCAATTTCAGCAATTAAGTGGTGAGACCAATCCTGAAAATCTAGTATTACGCTTAAATACCTCATGTCGAGTGCCCGGGGCAGATCAGCGTGTTGTAATGGCTAGCGAGCTTGTGTTGCTAGATCAATTACGACTTAGTAGTGAGTTCGAACCTCACTGGGTATTTAATAAATTCGGCCTTGTGCAACATTTAAGCTTTGCTTTAGTAAATCGCAGACACTTCGATGTTGGGTAATGGTTAGCAAGCTTTTCTTGCTAGATCAATTACGACTGAGTAGCGAGTTCGATCCTCACCGGTTCCTCCACACTTCCGGACTTGTGCCACTTCTAAGCTACGCTTCGAATACCGACATAAGGTTGAATGATCGATCACATCAGTACAATTGCCATTAAAATATTTATTAAAAAAAAGCACAGGTAAGCTATGTTATGGCGGTGAGAAAATGAATGAATTTATGATGCCGAATCAGAACCGATTACATTGAAGATTATTCTTTGGGTTTTGCCAAGAATCACTGGATACAGAACAGAAGCACCAGAGAGGCTCTTGCAACAATAGATGGAAGCTTTGGATGCAAATATATATTTTTAAAATGCATTATTGTTATATAAAAATTAAAAATCTTCATACACTTTTAATATAGCGTATATTTCAGGGCATGTTTGCGATCACGACTCTGCTATTTCCGACCCTTCTTACCGCTCAAGATTTGTTCGTTTAACATCTTCATTAAAGCTTGATAAACTATATATTACTCGATATTACTCTGTTCCACCTGCTTTCATTAGGTCTGGTGAGTGTCAAATTCACCAAGCCTTCTTTTCTCATTATCCATTCCAAACGTTTCTATTGTTTCTTTCTTAAACTATGATATGACGACAGACAAAGAAGGAAAACTCTAGAAACACAGAAAACAGGATGTGTTTAGATGACTTAAGAGAGCCAAGCTCTTTGCAAGCTGGGTTTAAATGCATTGTTGGCTTCCTCCTACACTGGTTGCCGCCTCAAGGCAAGAGTTCCCAGTCTGCTGTGTTACTTAATCAAAAACCGGTTGAAGAAGGACATGTCCTGTTCAAGAGCATTAGGTCAAAATAAACGACCTAGATATTTTCGATTCCAATTCGTATTTAAGCAAATAATGCGTGAAATGTAATTAATATAGTGCTTTATGGAGTCTGAAACTACCATCTTGTTAGCTGTATACTGAAGATTCAGTTTTATTCTTTTATGTACCATGATTCTGGATGATGCATGCAGTCATGTTTCTCCACAACTTCCTATCCACTGTAACTCTAAAAAAGCCGGTGAAAGAGTCGAGAAGGACTAAACATCAATTGTAAGTTTGGTTTGTTTTGTTTTATGACATATCAACCTCAATGGGTTATTTAATGCCGACAAAATTTCATTGTTGGTAATATTTTTTTCCAAGAATGTGTTTCTGTTAATCTATTTTCCTTCAAAAATCTATTTCTGGTAAGAATTTTCTTTTTACACTTTCATAGTGTTTGACCCGAGTTTGGGTGTTAATTATTTGCCCATAGCTGGGACCCTAACCGGTACTACCAACCCGTTCATGATGAACCTGGGAACATCAGCAATTAAGAGGTGGTTTCACGCACCTCAAATCCTCCTGATCAGAGCCCTTGCTGTTGGACGTAATTTATCGTCTTACCCAGGACGCGGATGTAGTTTATCGTCATACCGATTAGGGTCAATTGTAAGAAGACAGAATGTGTGATTTTTAGCAGGAGAAAACAAAACAAACAAACAAACAAAAAAGCAAGATGCGAACTACGAATATGCCAAAACCAAGCAAGTACAGAGGTTTAATGTCTTTTAACATAAGAAGAAAAATGTGGGACCAAAATACGAAGTGCATTGGAATAGCAAAAATACTTTCCAAAGTTTATGCAATTCAATAATGAAGAAAAACAGAACAATTTTGTTAGAAATAAAGAAAGCAGTGATGATCAGCTATATGCTGCGCAATATATTCGCAAATGCAAGGCACGTTATGTTGTTCTACAGAAGGATGCTGAGGATACATTTGTGGAGGATGTAAGTAATGAGGAAGTCTTAAGAAAAATTGAAACAAACAGAAGACACATTCTGTTACGGTCCCCGATATATTCCATAACTTAGATGATTATAAAACAAGGAATGTTTTTTTTTAAATTAAATTTGCAGATTAAACTCCCGAAACCAATTGTAATTAAAATTTCCATTCTGGTGTAAATTTGCATTCTTATTCGAAAATAACAATAAAAGTTTGCGGAAATGTACCTTTTAGGAGTTACCGACAATAGTTCGGCCTTATTCGCATCGCGGCTCCAGCCCGGCCGCTGTTACTGGCTTTTTGTTTACATACGTTTGCCTCGCCTAGTCATGCGTGGAAGCTTCACTTGTCTAAATTATTGCGCACGCAATGTGCGAACTTTAATTTAAAATGAATGCGCGAAATTTAAATAGTAATCTAAGAGGAAAAGCCTCATTATTTCATATATCAGCAAAAGAAAGAAAAAAAAACTTAAAGAAAAATCAACATTACAAGATAAAACAAGCCGAAAAAAAATTGAATTCTCATTAACTAGGTCAACCAAAATGCTATTTTTTGGAAAAGCGGGGATTTTTTACAACAGGAATAATGCTTTTCTCTTGGGAATAAAATGCGCATTTTAAAATAAATTTTGCGAATTGCGCAGTAATCGAGACGAGTAAGAAGATAGGAAGATTAGTAAAAAGGCCTTTAACAAAGTAAGATTTCGCGCATGATTAGTCGAAGGTTTGCTTCGACTAATCATGTGCGAAATCTTACGTAATGTAAAAAACGCCAGTAATGCCGGCCGGACGAGACGCGAATAAACTAATATAAGATTGTCGACATCTGCTAAACGGTACATTTCTGCAAATTTTTGTTATTTTCGAAATAAGCACGCAATTTTACACCAAAATGGAAATTTTTATTATAATTGGTTCCCGGGGCTTAAAATGCAGACTTACCGATAAATTTTAGGGAGGCCTTCTGACGTGTCAATGGTCAAACACAGTGGGGTATACCCGACAAATTCAGGCTTGTTAGATTATAACAAATTCTATTTAAATTAAGGCTGAACAGCATATGTGAATCGACCAGAAAACTAACCAAGGTCAAAAAAATCAAGCGTTATATGTAGACATCCCTAAGGAATGAAAAGGGAAAGACAAAAAGAGTGTGGGTGGGGTGAACAAGATTGTATTAATGGAATGGTGTATGCAGCATATGTGTGGTGGGGGGTGAAATGACAGAGCAGGAGATTTAACTGGGTTTGTTTGTAATTCAGAGCATAATTCTTATTTTACAGTTTTTTCTCATTTCGATCGCTTTTTAGTCGTGTTTAGTACGCCGCGTATTTGTTTGTTTTTTTCTTGGTTTTATCACAACGTACGGATTTTTGTTTTATGATTCCGAGATCCGTTAACTTCCCAATACGGCGACAATGGCTGAGACGAGGAGTGGGATGTATCAGGCTAAACAAGACATGTTACTTTGTCCCCTGGAATCAGGCTGATTTCGACAGATACCACTTTCTGATGAATATCGTAATGAATGTCTGTCACGGTAGGTTCTTCGTATTCGATAGGTATTCTCTGGTCCTCGGTCACATATATATGTATATATATTTATTTAAAGGTAAGCCAGTTTACCCTGAAGATCCGTTTAGGTGAAACCTAGGTAGGTTTTCCCTTGCTCTTTAGGATTTATTTCATTTATCCCTGTTCTTAGCGTATTGAGCACTCTAAGTTTTAGCTTTATTACTCGCTTGTTTTTTTGTTTTATTTTGGACTAAAAACTTAAGACACTGGACGATATACTTCGCCCTGTTCGGATGTTTCTAGTTATTTCTTTTTCCCCCCAATTTTTTTCCCTCGGTTAACAGTTTATTTTGATAGGCTTACAAGTTGTGCGATCCGAGGTATTTTCCAAACGAATATTATTAGTAGTATAATAATTTTAGCTCTAGGTCATCCTATGGAGCAAGTATATATATATATATATATATATATATATATGTTAGTCCACTGCTTTAAGTTCATTTCATATTGCAATTTTGGAATCTCCAGAGTTTGGCTATTGGATTTATAGCATTTTCTACATTGTTCGACCGGGATCAGAAGTTTTGTCGACGAGGCTTTTCGTTTGAGTTTCTCATCGCAACTGGCTAGACTTGATAGACCACGTGATCATTTCCTTATGTCCTTCACGTCATCGTCTGTCTGTTCAATTTCTGCCTAGTAACAAGGGCCGGTCACTGTCAGCGAGAAGCTTGCATATACGAGTGAAGAAACAAAGGGAGAATGGAGGGAAACAGAAAGAAACAGAGAAAGAGAAAGAGTGATGGGCTCGTTAATACTAACATGCCTTAACGACATTGGGGGGGGGATGTTCTCGCCCCAGACCATAAGAAGATGATATATAAGGAACTCTGTACACAGAAACACCTGTAACAATAATTATAATCAGAATGAGACAGCTGCAATTTCTGGGACTACTGCTTGCATATACGAGTGAAGAAACAAAGGGAGAATGGAGGGAAACAGAAAGAAACAGAGAAAGAGAAAGAGAGATGGGCTCGTTAATACTAACATGCCTTAACGACATTGGGGGGGGATGTTCTCGCCCCAGACCATAAGAAGATGATATATAAGGAACTCTGTACACAGAAACACCTGTAACAATAATTATAATCAGAATGAGACAGCTGCAATTTCTGGGACTACTGGTTCCAATTCTACTTGAGTGAAAAATACACCCCCTCCCTAATTTATAGACAAAACCACACAAATGTACCCTGGAATGATTTCTTAACCAAGGTTAGGCTACTTCTCGGTATCATCTGATTGAGTTCCGGTCTTGTCTTGAAGCCAGAACGCTGCGATCGCACGCACGTCCCTATTCACTTTTGTGTCCTTACACCATTCTTTGTTTGTGAACTTTTTGCCATATTACGTCTACTTTCTCTTATTACACTTGCCTTACATATATATTTTCGATTGCTCATTCACCTCGGCGTAATGTAATGTTCTGCAAGCTTGTCTCGCTAAAACAGTTACGACTGAACAGTGAGTTCGGTTCTCATTGGGTGCCCCCATACTTTCGGTCGCGTACCACTTCTAAGCGACGCTTAGAAAATCGATTAATTTTTTGTTGCTTATTTTTATTTTTGCCCTGTTCTTTTCTGCGGCTCATCAACGGTTTGCAGGATATTTAAAAACGATATAATATTTTCAGATTGCGAGATTTTTCTTGTTAAAATAATAATTCTTTAATGATACAAGTCTCAGAAATTAACACATCCCTAGAGGGAGAAGAGGTGGATTCGTACCTTTTGCAATGGTTTTTGCGAGTAAGGGAATATAACGAACCCAACTTGAATTGGAATTCGGCTCTCCGATTAACAATTCCGAGTCATTAGTAATTATAACATTCGCCCGTACGAGCTTACAGCATATCACCTTCTCAAACATTTACCCGTCTAGGTACTGAATAGACACAATATTGCTTAAAGTCAGGGATCGTAAAAGAACAGGTGTATCGGAGTTAGCTCCTCCTCAGTTCCTTAATCCTTCAACAGGGGTCTCTCTCCCCTGGCTATAAATACTGGCTGACCCTTCTCTCTCTCTCTCTCTCTCTTTTTTCTGACTCAGGTCTTGGGTCACTACCTCTCACGGAGACGCGGTAAAATCGTTCTTTTTCCACTTACACCAATATGTGACCTCCCACAGAGACAGCGTTTCCCAAATTCCGAGAACGCGCTAAGAAGAATACACGTATGTACGAACACTCACAACACACACACATAATTTCTCCATACAAACTCTATGTAACTTTTTATGTCTTTGTGTAACTCGTTATTAATATATATTTGTTTACCCATATATATCGGTCTTGTTTGTTTTCTTTGGACTTAATGTCCGACATTCTGATGTAGCCGGACCGGCCAGCAGGAAAGTTTAACCTTCTGATATCTCATCACATCTTCACCCCCACTTGTCTGCTACAGGTGTTTTGAAGTGATGTGGTTGAAAGCCCCTTTTCTATCAGGTCTCATTATATTGAATGCCATCAATACAGATGTCTTCGAAGTATCCTTTTTTTAAAGACTGTTCGCACTAGTAAAAGAACAAGCATTTTAATATACTTCCGTCAGTATCAGAATGGTTTCCTATCTACAACGGGCGTACTAAATCTTAATCGTGCCCGGGAGGAGGTGGAAATATTTTAGGAGTGGACGACGAAGAGAAATCTTGTTTTTAACTAGAATCAGGAGTGTCGCCATTTTCTTTTAAAGAAACCTTTTGGCGAAATTATATTTATACAAAATAGAGAAGATTCAATCTGTTTTATTTCTCGATGGGAATGAACAAATAAATACAACGAATCAATTATGAGTACAGATGGAACTCATCTTCTTTAAGCTAATGTGTCATTAAATACTACACACTTAGAAACAGCTACGTAAATCTTATTATCTATCACACAAAAGTTAAATACTTTCTGTTAAGCAGAAATAACTCCAAAACTCGTGTGTATTAATATACGTGTTTTATTGCTGCCATCTTATCAGGAACTGACCCACAATTAAAGCCCCTTAAGGCATTACAGTTATTGGTCAACTTATGTATATAAGTCGACCAACACTTTCTGTAAACTTAATTGTCTTATTTTGCAACATTAATGACGTATGGTCATATTTGATGCACACATAAAAGGCAAAGTATATTCAGGAAAAACAAAATATTTTAAGCGTATTTAAAGAAGTAATAGTTCAGTAAATCTATCCCAAAATTCAGTTAGCCAGTTATGTGCCATGCATAAACACACGCTTAGTCAATCATGTATCTTTCAATATATGACTGACGAGGCAGATTTTTTTCCTGCAATAGATTGCCATTTCTTTCTGCGGTAGACCAGTTGCCATCCAAGAAAGCTATAGAACCCGGTCTGTTCTGCTATTTACCCATGGCTTGGGGGAGAAGAAGAGGATTCATACCTTTCCCAAGGGTATTAGCACGTGCGTCAATGTAACCGATTCGACTGTAATTCGAACTCGGCTCTCCGAATCCTCAAACCGAGCCGCTATGCATTACTCCATCCCTATATTACAAACACTATAAAAACCTATAGATATAACAGAAACCGTTACTGTATACAAAAAGCAAATTGACAGTACAGTTTAAAATAAAGCAAGAAATCAAATTGTAAACGCATCTAATGATTAATCAGTTATTTTTTTAGTGACAGACATAATCCTTTTCTGCTTTATTATTATGTTTCTTAGAAAAATATTTTACATTTACCTGTATATCAATTAGGTATCTTTCCTCGGTCGTTCCAGCTGAATATTGATCTGAGTATATAAATGATTAGTTTGTACCTATGAATGGCGCAGATACTTTCATAGAATAATTTCTTTTACAGTACCAGTTATACCGTTCTTATTGTGGTTGGAGCTTTGTGTTTGATAAAGAAAGGAACTCAACAACAAATCCACAAAATCCCCGGTGTACCATCTCTCCAGTAAAAATGGAAAAAAAACTACATCTAAAAAGCAAAGGTCAATATCTTGCAAAGAACTTGTCCATTTATGTTGCTTTAAAAAAAGGCTACGTAAATCACCATCTTCGCTCTTCCTTAATCCAGTTCCTTTATTGTGCTTTTTTCTCACTAAAGTTTTCTCATTCTCTCTCTATAACTCTCTGAGACATAGTGGTGTTATCGTCTTGCTTGGAGTGGATTAATTAAAATATATCTGTCTTTGCTTTAAGGGAAAATAACGAAAAATTACACACTTCGGTCATTGGTAATAACCCGGCATGTTATTATAAAACAAAACAAAAAAAAAACAATCGTTTGAAAATAGTACTACTACTACTACTAATACTACTACTACTACTACTACTACTACTAATAATAATAATAATAATAGTAATAATAATAATAATGATAATAATGAACAAACTTAGTTCTGCGGAACAAAAATAAAATGATTTGCTGCCTGTCCATTTGACATGACACTTGAACACAAGACCGACAGTGATTTAAAAAATTAAATTCTGAAAACCTGTAAAGGACGAACAATGAAAGCAATTATAGTGACAGTGATCTTTGGAGCACTGGAGGTGATGAGAATGTCTTACAGATATTGGATTCTGATATTGAAATAGAACCGCTACAAAAAAAAACTTCCACGCTCAGAATAGCAAGGATACTTCGAAAAGTGCGGGATATATCCTGCTGGTGAAAAGAAACGATCGTTACGTATTCTTGTGACCTTAAAATAAAACTTTTTACCGGCGAACAACAATGGATGTGATGAAAAAATAATCTAAAAAACACGGAGAACACTTATAACTTATTTAGTTTCTGGATAAATGTTATGCAACCGATTTGTGAACGCAGGCTTGACTCTGATTACTAACAAATTTCTGGAAATTCAGATACAATCTACTATCTTTTCCCATACTGATTTCCATACATGTTGTCCACAACGAACACTTTAATTTGTCAACTTACTTTTTGGGAGACGTGTACACACACACACATACACACACACGCACACACACACACACACACACACACATTCATATATATATATATATATGATAGTTTAAACATGCTTGTATCTCACGAACTCACTATGCAAGTAACATCACTCTACTCACCACTAGCTGATGTTACACTGACTATAAATTAACATATCCAAGCCTCATTCCGTCCCCTTTGATTATGGACTTTCTGCCTGAGCAACTGCTTTCAAGTTAGTCATAAGAAATTATCCAGGAAAGTTTTTGTTTGACCAATCCAAAATGAGGTCGCATTTTCAATTTTGTCTTGAAAATAATGGATTTGTTCCCTTCCCTAAAACTAAAATCCATCTAATATCAACATATACAAGAGACACAACTATATCCTTACTCAAAATTGGTCGCTCCTAAAAGACCTGCTAAATATTATCACATATCAGATACCGTCACAACAAACTCTGACACGGAACAAGTGAATAATATCAAACGAATATCTTAAAAAATACAATTCCAGTACCAATAATTCCTGAATAATTTCTAGCACACTGGAAAATAAAGCTGTAATAAATTTATCAAATTTAAATTTTCTCCAGACAAGGTTTCTGTTTTAGAGTTTCCATTACATTTTTGACCAGATCCTGGAACTTTTGACTCAAATAAATTATCTCAGGGTGTCTGTCGTTACAATCTGAAGGAATATTTTTTCGACAAAAAGTGGTGGCGACAATTCTATAACAATTACAACCGAAGATAAAGACAGTGATCGAATCTGGCAAAATAGGGTTAATAAAAATCCATATTGGTATGTAGAAGTAGTCCGAGAGGGAAGCTAACAGTTGTTACAATTTTTTTTTAAATCTGTCAGGTATAAAGGAAAACGTAAAATCAAACGATCACAAAACCTGGAACAACCTTACCACAAATTCTCAAGGAATAGTCTAAGACCTAATTATTTTGCAAACCTACCTCATCGCACTTTCAATTCTATTGCAGTTCTTGACTGACCATCCTTATCACACGATCAGATCAAACCAAAGTTATTGTTGAATTTTTAGACATTAAAGTAGAATTCTCAAGCAATCGTCCAATGACGGTATTATTTTGCAAACCTACGTTATCACACATTTACCTACACCGCAGTTCTGACCATCCTTATCACATGATCAAATCAAACCGGAAGTGTCAATTTTTACACATAAGACGAATTTGAACGGAGATAAAAGATTATTAGAAGCATGCGAAGAATTTAATTCGGCATTATGTTAAGCGCGGTTATCAAGAATGGCGACTGAGACAAATTGCGAATGAAATAGCTAAAGCTGAAGATTACCATAATTTTATACCGGGACAAAACACCGAAAAACGCAATAAAAATTCTGACAGAATCCCATTAGTCATCAATTGGCATCGAAATTTGGCTGGAATTTCGACAATACCCTCACGACAGTTATGAACACATTTCACAAAAATATCCGCGTTTTAAAGAGATTTTCCCAACCCGCCTCTAGTTTCCTTCAAAAGAAATAAATAAAAGACAGAAAAATTTTAACAAATGTATGCGTTCATACTCAAAACAACATTGGAGATTCGGATCGTTGTACTGCCGAAAACTCTCATAAAAGAGGAAAACCCTGTGCGTTATATAACAGCATAAGTTAATTCTATCACAAGTTCAAAGAAAATCATCATGATTTCATCAAAGGGCGACAATTGTACTGATTCCCATTTAATATACGCCGCCCAATGTATCCAAGATGACTTGATTTATATGGTTTCCAAAATGGAACAATTAAATAAACGATTCAATGGACGCAGGTATGATGTTGGACGCAATAATGTGACATCATCGGCGCTTGAAGGACATTTTATTACAAACGACTGTAATTTCGACAAATAAGGTGCACATTCTGATAAAAAAGAAACAGAATCTACCGACCTGTTGACCCTTAAAAAGAATGAAATGAATGACAGGAGTGTTCCATAAGATTTTATACAAAGCTCTTGGATTAATTCCTCTTCGTATCTAATCAACTAACGGGAAATTCCAAGATGAGCAAGAACACCATCATATCGGTTGTATGCGTTCATTAAGCCATTTCTGACTTTATGTCTCTGGTTGGGACCCGCAAAAAATGTTAATAAGGTAAAATGAAAAACGCATAAGAAACTTATATAACTATTTACACTATTTACATCGTTCGTAATGTTGTCCTCATCTTTATTGTTATATTCACGACGTGTGGCCGTTGTACGCTTTCAGCCTTCTTCATGTGTTGAACGTTAAAATTTCGAACCGCGTCCTTTATTTAGTCCACGGAGTAGATTATTCCAATTCCACTTGTCATGCCTTTTTTGGATATGTTAGTTTCAATTAATTCCCTTTAGTACCTCAATTTTGGTTCCCTCTGCTATGACTTGAATTCACTATTATTGGTGTTAAGTCACTCTTTTAGTTTGTTTGAATTATTCAACCAACGCTTTTATCCAATAGATCGTATGAGTGTATTTTTGAGACTAATGTCTCAGTAACCATTTTACCAAAGCTCATATTACAAATTACGTCGTGAATAAAGCACACAGAAAAAGAGCGAAATTCCGGTAATAATGCTATGTGATGACAAGAGAACAAAAGATACATTTACGCATTGGATATTGTCAAATGCACCAAAATAAAAAAAAAGCTATGTATATTTTTACCTGTAGTTACATTAAGTAAAAGCGCTTTCCTGCCAAATAGAACGAACTGTCCTGCTTGTCTCTAACATCTCCGTATAAATATAAACTCAGATGAACATTATAAAATAAATTAAACCATACAAACGCCATCAAGTATTGAACGCATTCATCTTTCAACCGAAATGCGGACATGCGAACGTTCTCTAAATTCGCTGTGGGCACACAACCGTTTGAAATTTCTTTTTCTTTTCTTCTTTTTTCAAGGGAATATCGGAAAGCGAAATGGCGAACGGTTTGAGTGTCCGTTTTATTTATGTGTCGGCGGTCCATGGGTGAAGTCGATTCCATTAAAGGTTCAACTGCATTGAAAAGCATGTTAAGACCTTCCTATAATGGCGAGAACCTTTTAAGGCTATTTGCTTATTTATTAGCTGGACTGATGGAGGATTTAATAGAACTATATACTGAATTCATGGAAGTTTTATGACATAATATTACTTCGAGGAAAACAGGAATCACCACAAATAATTCTGGACAAAAAATGTGTCGTCGTCCTCGTCATTATCCTCAGCCTTTCCTATTGGAGACGTTTCTTTATTAATCCTAACTCATGCTTATAAATCACGCTATTCTTTTTCAATCATCTCAGGTAAGCCAATAATGCCACTAACACGCATGGAAATGGGGCTAGCGAATGTGAGCGAATATGAGAAAAAGAAAATATTATTAAGAAGATAGAAAACGACGGCTGTCATTGCATTTAAATTTTTGAAGGTGAGAATTGACTGGAAAGAAAAGAAGCCGTAATAGGGTTCTACAAGCGCGAAATACGGAGAAACTGTGTGCATAGAACTTAAGGTTACATTTAGCTATTTCGACTGTATTGTGACGAGAGCTTCCCACAAATCTAGTAATACAGTGAGTCCCTCGTATTCGCTGTGGTTAGGGACAACAAGCGGACGCGAATAGTTAGAGTCCGCGAATATATTTAACCCCCATAATATGATTTTGAATACCTATTTTGATTGTTAAAATCCCTTAAAGCTTTATCCTAAACACTTTCGAAACATTTCAGACCTTTTTAAAACATTTCTGAAAAATAGTATTGGTGACCCTACACTTAGCGCAAATTTTCTTTTATACGAACAATAACCGTTTTTAATTACGCATAGATCGATACAACCATTGAAAATACTGTATAAAATATGTGTAACAAGACATAAAATATAAGGTTTAAAACATTTTCTAAAAACAGAACTGTGGTGATGCCCCCAGACTTAGCATAAACCAATTTTATGACCCCACCCGCAGCCCTTAAAGACCAAAACCCATTAACTACGCATGTTTTTGTGTTTATTTTTCACCATAAAGATGGACAATTCTACCAATTTTTACCCTAATATGAACTGTTATATGATTTAAGTCACTTAAATAACAGGCAAATAATACAAGAATATTAAATACGTTCTCTCGAAAAATTACACGAATCGAGGAATATCTCAACGAATAAGTTTACATATGTTCTTTAGAAAAAAAAAAAAAGAAGCGAATATTCGGGGTTTCCGCTAAAATAAGTATATATGTTCTAAGGAAAATCTAACGAACACGACTGAAATTCGAACGTAGATCTCCGACTTCTCACTCACGGCCGTTATGTGTCACACCAACCTCACAGCTAAACTTACAACGCCAGTTATTCTCAAGTGGTGACCGATCAAAGCTGCTTAACTATGGTAATCGGACGGGAAGTGGTATTCCAACGTGATGTGGCATTAAACATTAAACTACGCTAGTTTAAATAAATGTCGACGCATATTTATCTTCGTTTATGTTGCATGTTCTTTAAGGGAAGAAAAAATAGCTATCATCACCTTCCCAGATCAAAATAAATTATTAAATAAAAGATCCGAGCTAATCTCAAAATGTAGACATGAAAACAAATTTTTACTACGTAACTTAAAATAGAAAAATAAATAAATATATAAACAAACAACAATAAAATAAGCAAAATAAACTACTCCAAACAAATCACAAAACCACACCTGTTAGTATATGCGAAATAAAATCAAAACAAAAGAACGGACGAAAGTTATAACTGTTATAAAAATAAAAATAATAATAATAAGCAAAACAATTTGACCCAAATAAATAAGCGAACAAGCGATTTCCGGTAAATGGCGGCCATTATAGACTACCAACAATAAGCTATATAAACAAATTTTTACTACGTTAACCAAAAACACCGATCAAAATAAAAGAATAAATAAATAAATATATAAGATAAAAAATAAAAATAAAAATAAAAAAACAAACAAAAAAACAAGCAAAATAATTTGACATAAATAAATAAACAAATAAGCGACTTCCGGTAAAAGTAACAGCCAAAATATACTACCCATAATGCACCACTGACCCTTATATAAACAGCCGAGAAAAATAACAGCACTAGTCGCCTGACGATTGCACTAGCATGAAACAGACTGTCGCCTCTAAGTGCTGACTTCCATGTCCACTTTTATATTTATATATATATATATATATATATATATATATATATATATATATATATATATATATATATATATGTATATGTATGTATATGATAGGAGTATATATATATATATGTATGTTGTGTGTATTTAGGCAGCATTTTTTCATTCATACATGTTTCATTAAATAATATATATAAGTGTTGTCTATATCTTTTATGTAAGTTCTTTTCATATCGTCTGATAAGCTTAATAACATTATCATTAAACAATGAAAGAAAATCACAATATTGATACATATTTTTTAATCCAATCTAAGCTTTCGGCTTACAGACTATCATCAATTTCTTGTTCGTGTATTGCTTAATATATTGTGTAATTGTCATCTTCGATAATGGCTTATGTAAGCCGAAAGCTTAGATTGGATTAAAAAATATGTATCAATATTGTGATTTTCTTTGTTTCCTGCTTAGGATTGGATTCACGATTCCTTCTAAAGTCGTCTCATTCTCTTTCACTCATAGTAGCCACCTTGCGCCTTAGTGGCATTATCACCTTGCTTGAAGTGAATTGATTATATATATATGATATGATTATATATATATATATATATATATATATATATATATATATATATATATATATATATATATATATATATATATAACCTTTAGTATGTTGTTCTTTCTGGTCAACTGAACGTCAGGCTAAAGGTCAGTAGACAAAATGTCATGGACCTTCAAAAATAGATGCACAACTATTTTTTCTATGATATTTGTATAGGACTAATAAAATCAAGAGATGGCGAATGCAATGTGTATTTTGAAAAACGACTTTCGAAGCATGACATCAACGGACATTGAAGTAGAGATCAACAGAGTTGAAGCAGCTTCCACCAGTGAACTCAGGGTCAGATCCATATAAACAACGCTCACTTTTAAATATAACCGGCTCGAATTCATGCTTCAAGGGCCAATAATGGCATTTCTCGTATGTCACTGGATGGCAGAGTGCGTAACGGTTGGATGGGGTTCCCGAACATCGAATATTTGTAACGCAGATTATTTCGCATTTTAAAGAAGGAATTCTTTGTTTTTAAAATCTCAAAGCATGTTACTCAGATTGCATGCATCCAAGATGTCCTTGTTTAGTTATTTCGTGGAAAAGAGCAACAACCCTTTCTGTGCAACACTTACGAAAGGATATTATTCTTTCTTTTATCTGAATTGTATGTCGCTTCTTTTCTTTCTAGCTCAGATGTGCGGTTCATCTGCCCGGAATTTCAATATCCCAGGAGGCATCTTGGTTTGAATCCTGATATCGATTGAAGCAAAGAAAAAAAATGTTTAAATATACTTTACGAAAATTACCACAGTCTAACGAAAGATGAATTACTTGAAATAAGGGAAACGATTCTGGTGAAACTTTCGCCCAGCTGAGAAATACTGACGTGATTTTTAAAAATCGGCATTTAAATTTTATATTATAAAAACTAAACTGCCGAGCTCCAAAAACTACTGATATATATATATATATATATATATATATATATATATATATATATATATATATATATATATATATATATGCGTTCATAAAAGAAAATTACAATAAATTATATTTGTGGCCAAATTATCTATCTATGTCAATTGCTGAAACTTCCTGACGAGTGGACGAACGATTACAACACGATTCGTCAACGAAACTTTCAAGCCGGGATGTTGAATACATCAGTTAGCTAAATGACAAATTTTATATTGGTATTCATTATATATATATATATATATATATATATATATATATATATATATATATATATATATATATATATATATATGGGTGTGTGTCTGTCTGTCTGTTATTAGTTTATTCTAAGAGATTATAATAAAAACATGTTGAAATCGCTACACCTATTACAGCGATTCAACAGGTTTTTATTAAAATCTCTTATAATAAAAAATAATAATACATATATTTATTATATTAGTGACCAATCTCTCCCTCTCACAATATATATATATATATATATATATATATATATATATATATTTATGTATGTATGTATGAATGTGCGTGTGTGTGCGTGCATTTCCAAGAGAATAAAACTAATATTCTATGGTTATAATTTATTAGATTGTATTCGTAATCTTTTTGAATTTGTAGGCCTTATGAATTGGCTCGTGATTACGATTCCAATGTAATAAATTATACCCATGGAATATTAAGGTTTGAGCCTTTCATATTATATATATATATATATATATATATATATATATATATATATATATATATATATATTTGAAAATATTTTTATAGGTACAAAATTTTATTATAGCGATAAAGGTATTCAGCTTAATATTACTAGACATATTAAAACGCGCGAAGCAACCGGTTTCGCTCCCGCTCATCAGGCTTGCAACGGGAGATTTTAATTTAAAAAACAGAAAATGTACAATAGAAAAAAAAAAAAAAAAATTGTGTAGGGAAAAAAAAAAAAAAAAAAATGAGCAAAAGGAGCTAGAGGCAAATGACAGCGAGCCCCAACACTAGAGGCACTTTACATCGGGTCCCGCAAACCTTCCTTGTGTAAACAACGTGAGTGTTTGTTGGGGCTCGCTGTCATTTGCCTCTAGCTCCTTTTGCTCATTTTTTTTTAATTTTTTTTTTATTTCATTTTTTTTTTTCCCCTACACAATTTATTTATTTTTTTTAGTGTACATTTTCTGTTTTTTAAATTAAAATCTCCCGTTGCAAGCCTGATGAGCGGGAGCGAAACCGGTTGCTTCGCGCGTTTTAATATGTCTAGTAATATTAAGCTGAATACCTTTATCGCTATAATATATATATATATATATATATATATATATATATATATATATATATATATATATATATATATATATATATATATATATATATATATATATATATATATATATATACTCGACTCTCACGTCGAATTCGACGTATTTGGGTCAAGCAGATCGGTTCCTAGGAACCGACTGCACGACCCCTGAACATGAGATTTGATTATAGTGGTGAAGATTTTGTGAAGAACTATCCACACACACACATATATATATATATATAATTTATTCGAAAATTATAACATAAATATGTTATAAAATCATTACAAAAATTGCCATTTTGTTTCAACACCTCTGGTGTCTTATCAAGTTATGGTGTTGAATGTAGAATTAAGAGTTTTAAATGGTGAAAATAATCCCAACACCCGTTATAGGGGAAACGCTGTTACATACGCTGGAATGACCGATCTCAGTACAAGTATATGAAGATAAAAAAAAACCCTGCCAACATAACTTGGTTATGAATATTAATGCCTTAATGTTAGAGTTAGACTAAAATAGAAATTATTCCGACTGATTAATATCAAATTTTACTATAAAATTGAAAAATAAATATTACCAATTTTAATTTTTTTTTAGTTTATAATATTATAAAAATTTTAAAGAAGAAACTGAGGAAAAAATACATATATTTTATTATTTATTTTGTTTGAATTGAAAAGCCAAAATCTCATTTAGAATAAACGTTAATCTAATGGCGATGTAAAACATTGTCACAACTTAGATACATTTGACGTGTTCATCTCGGCAGAGAAGGACGAAATATTGAAAATGACAATACATACACAATCAGATTATAATATATAAACATGTAGGCATATTTAGATATATAAAGACGGAAGAAACAGGAAATAGGTGTCCACAACCAACAAAATTTAATAAATAAATATAATACCAGAACCACCTATACATACAATGAAAGTCATATATAAGCAAGTATACACACATACAATAATTAAGACATAGATATATACACATCCACAAAGACTCAAGTTTGAAATTGTTAGTAAACAAATGGAAACAGACTATTAAGATATTACTTACATGGGCAAAGATATATAAATAAAAAGACAGTTCAATAGATAAAATGTAAGAGGAGTAGAATAGGAAAACAAATATAAGGTAATGAACAACGCAAAGAAAATAAGACAATTAAATATACAGAAATGGACAGAAGAATTAAGTATGTACACATACACACAAAAAATAATTAAATGTCCAGGAAAAATGCAACACTTAAAATAAAATTAAAACAGTTAATATTTAAAAAGGAAAACACATTAACATACAAATATATACAAATAACTTGTATATATTTATATACGCATGAGTACACAGGAATACATACACGGGTAAAAACGTATAACAATATATATAAATAAATAGACACATATGTGTACACATAAGGATCCATTCAAATTTATCTAGGTACATAAATACACCCCCCCACACACACACATATATATATATATATATGTATATATATATATATATATATATATATATATCGGTGGCCCGATGATTGCATCTAGCATGAAACAGACTGTCGCCTCTAAGTGTTGACTTCTATGTTCACTTTTATATTTACACATGGTCTATCTCTGATATTGAGCACTTTATCCCATAAATATAGCACATTTTAAGTCTATATTTCTTCATATATATATATATATATATATATATATATATATATATATATATATATATATATATGTGTGTGTGTGTGTGTGTGTATGTATGTATATATGTATATATAATATAGAAAAAACAACTGAAAAGTTGCAAATTAAGCAAAAAAAAACTTTTCAGTTGTTTTTTCTATATTATATACATATTAAGAAAGTATACGTGGCTTCTCATTATGCTATACTAACACACATATAGTAGATTTCAGGATGCGAATGACAGAGGCTCGTGAAATCCTCAATTCCAAAGAGGCTCTTCTGGTGGACATTTTGGACTTTGAACAAATGTTTCGGCAACAAGTTGCTTAATATCCTCTGTACAATCTGTTTTAGGGCGACCAGTGGCATTGAATTTGTCACGAATGCGGTAAATGGTTTCTCTCTTTGGGGCTTGAGGACCAAATGTTTCAATCCAGTTTCTTCTGGCGGTTTCAGGATTTTGAGATTTCCAAGACTCTTTTAACACCCATTTTCTTTCATCTGTATTTAAATTATTTCCCATTATGGCTTCTCTGAATCGTCTGAAAAGAAAACAGATTAAATGTAAATAATTCTAGTTATAAAATTATCAATAATATTGCACAAATAGCATAATACATAAACCTATACCACATACATTCCACCTACTTTTGAACCACCCAGTATATATATATATATATATATATATATATATATATATACATTTTGAATTGGACATAGTCCGACAATTTATTAAAGACATTTTAGATATGTTTAACATTCTTTTTATAGATACAAGTATTTAAGCAAATGCTCTGTTTATAATAAACAGTATTAAATAACATTTACCGGCCTGAAAATTTCTCGGACATTCAGGCCGGTAAATGTTATTTAATACTGTTTATTATAAACAGAGCATTTGCTTAAATACTTGTATCTATAAAAAGAACGTTAAACATATCTAAAATGTCTTTAATATATATATATATATATATATATATATATATATATATATATATATATATATATATATAGAAATTGTAAGGCGGATTTGATAATTATAATTAAGTAATTCATTAAGTCTGAAAGAAACCTCAACAGAATGCAGAAAATGCAGAAAGCACTAGACGACCGTTTTGTCCTATATTTGGGACTCATCAGCAGTCCGCATCCACTACCGAGAATTGAAACCCTGACAGTTGAGTTATCAAGCAAACGTCAAATTCGTCGGTGACAAAGAGGCGGTATATTGAGTCTGATTTGCTACCTCTAATCACCGAGGCCCGTTGGAGCAGATGGTTCGACGTTTGCTTGATAATTCAACTCTCAGGGTTTCGATTCTTGGTAGTGTATGCGCACTGCTGATGAGTCTCAAATATAGGACGTAACGTCCGTACAGTGCTTTCTGCATTCTGTTGAGGTTTCTTTCAGACTCAATGAATTACTTAATTATATATATATATATATATATATATATATATATATATATATATATATAACATAAACACCAAAATAAGACGACATACAAGCCCAGATGCAAAATTGTAAGTAAATACACACATATAAAAATGAGTAAAAAAAACTAAAGGAAAAAGAACATATATATATATATATATATACTAAAAATAATGTCAAAATGAATATATATGATTCAGTGCCCGTACAAGATTCAATACAATTTTTTTGAATTTTTTTATACTTGTATCTTGATTGGTGATTGTAGCTTATGTAACAGCGCTTCCCCTATCATGGGGTGTTGGGTTGATTTGAACCTTTTAAAATAGCTAAGAAAATAAAAGATAGAAAAATAGATAAGGAAAGACTTGGATAAATAGAGAGACAGGAAAATGCAAATGTAAATACGTAGATAAGAAAAAGACAATGATAGATAGATAGATAGATAGATTCGGAAAATACAAAGATAGACAAGAAAATACAAAATAGATAAGAACATATATACAGATAGATAGACAAATAGATTTGAAAAGAGAAAGATAGATATAGGGATATATAGTAATCGATAGATAGACAGAGAGATCGATAAAAAATACAAAGCTAGCCAGATGAGAAATTACAAAAATAGATAGATAGAATGTAAGAAAATACAAAGATATATAGATATATAGGCAGATAATTTTGATAAACAAATATAGGTATTTATAGATAGATAGACAGACAGTAAATTAGATAGATAGATAGATAGATAGATAGATAGATAGATGAGAATAGACGAATGTATGTAGATAGATGAATAATTAGACGGACACGATAGATGGACAGATAGATGATAAAAAAAATAGATAGATGATAAAAGAAAAAGATAGATAGATAGATAGATAATGCGCAGATTGAGATAAATAGATAGATAGATAGATAGATAGATAGAGAGATTGATGAGAAAAGACAAATATATATATATATAATTATATATATAATTATAATTATATATATATATAGAGAGAGAGAGAGGGAGTGAGAGAATATATATAATTATATATATATATATATATATATATATATATATATATATATATATATATATATATATATATATATATATATATATATACAGAGAGAGAGAGACGATAAAATACAAACATAGATAGATATACAAATTAAAGGACACACAGGATAGATAGATAGATAGATAGATAGATAGATAGATAGATAGATGAGAAAAGACGAATATAGGTAGGTAGATGGATAAATAGAAAAGACAAGCATAGACAGATAGATCATAAAAGACGTAGATAGATAGATAGATAGATAGATAGATAGATAGATAGATGAGAAAAGACGAATATAGGTAGGTAGATGGATAAATAGAAAAGACAAGCATAGACAGATAGATCATAAAAGACGTAGATAGATAGATAGATAGATAGATAGATAGATAGATAGATAGATAGATGAGAAAAGACGAATATAGGTAGGTAGATGGATAAATAGAAAAGACAAGCATAGACAGATAGATCATAAAAGACGTAGATAGATAGATAGATAGATAGATAGATAGATAGATAGATGAGAAAAGACGAATATAGGTAGGTAGATGGATAAATAGAAAAGACAAGCATAGACAGATAGATCATAAAAGACGTAGATAGATAGATAGATAGATAGATAGATAGATATTGATTGATTTAATGAATGAATCAATCAATCAATCAATGAATAGATTGTGTTGGTTTTAGTCAAACTTTGTTGTGTTATTTAATTTCTCTGTCAGTCTTTTTTAATTTGACATTTGTGTCAACAGACATTTAGCTCAGGAATAAGTTTGTATTTCTGCTTTATATTTTACTCACAAAAAAATTCACGACAGGTAAATCTCGATCTATTCTATGTGTATTTATATGCATTTACTTGTTTTAGGGGATAGGTAAGTATTCGTATCTCATATTGGAATGTTCCGTCATTTAATTACTTCGCGGACAGGTAAATATTGTTTGTATTTGCATGTAAATGCCCTAACTTGGTTCTGTGTTAAGTACATATTGGTAGTTTATATTTTAATCTCTGTATTGACATGGTTCAGCGTTAATCATTGGTAAATTATATTCAGGTTTGAAAGTAATTCCTTAGCTGGAAGGTAAATAAATATTTTTTGTGTATCTCTGAGGGTAAAATATTTACTGAGTTTTGGGGAAAGTAAATATTGGTAGTTTATACTTGAGTCTGAAATTTACTTTGTTTGTGGATAGGTAAATCTTCGTCGTTTATACCTGACAATTTACTTGGTGCTGGAAGAGATAAAAACTGGTCGATTATATTCGAGTTTGTAAACCAGCGGTTCACAACCTTGCTTGTCCCATGGACCCCTTTCACCATTTGTCAGAATGCCATTCCCCACCTCCTTTTCAAGGTGACAAGCCAGATAGACCAAATTCTATAATTGCTCTCCTTCCACACTAAACTTACTGTGGTCAAAATTCACCCCTAAAAATACCAAATCCCCTCATGGGGTGAATTTCACCCATGTTTAGAACCCCTGCTCTAAACATTTATTTTGTAGGTTGGCACCCTTAGGTGGAGCATTTACCCCCAGCAAGGGTTGCAGTCAAAACTTCAAGGCGTCCCCAATTGGGCATAGAGACATTGATCAATTTAGTGGGTGAGTGATAGTGTAACTGAGTGCCAAAAAAGAGACGTAAGACAAAACATAAAACACGTATTGTTGCCATATCTCCGCTGGAGCTACCAAATCTTCTCTTACCATCGTCGTTCGTGCTCAAATGTTTGTTTACACAGACTTGTTAGCCATTAATTATTTTCCATCCTAAAAGCCATCGCCCACAGACTCAATGCTGGAAGGCCGTCGGTATTCCATGGAAAATATTTTGACGGGTTACATTTCTTACCCTCAACAGTTCTTAAACTATTACAACTAAGACTCAACTTGCTATGTACACAGATGCGAAGGATACCCATTCCATTCGTATTCCACTGTTTAGAAAGACGTTCCATTCGCACCGCTTCTTCGCAAGGCCCTTCAGCTTTGTGAAACAGACACCTGAGAGGTTGTTTCCATGTACTCTACAATCGTAACCTCTTCAAGACTAGATTAGACATTTATCTATCCTTCATATCCTCATAATTTACAATTTTGAAGTCCATGAAACAAGTCCATTAAATAAACATCTACCTTGAGGAGCTCTTGGGACTGTACCAAGTAAACGATAGCGTAAAAAGCGAACATTTGTTTGATTTCAAATCTCTATTTACATTATTGGGATTTATTGCCATATTCACGATGTTTCGGCTGTTGTAGGCTCCGGCCTCCTTCAGGTGATTAGAATATCGAACTGAAGCTTTATTCTGTTCACCGGGGTAGATTGTTCTAGTTGCACGTGCCGCCCCTCTTCTGGACGTCTAAGTTATCTCCGTTTAACTCAACTCTCTAAGTTTTTGTTCACCACTGCTGTAGCCAGGTATTAAACTCCCGATTCTTTGGGTCACGTTACTGGATCCAGCCAACGCTTTTATCTAGTGGGCCTTGTGTCCTTAGATCTAGTGACAACAGTCTGAACATCGGAAATAAGGTAAATAAATGCAATACATCATCTCAGATTATATAGACAGATTTTAAATCTCATAAAGAATATTTTCTTTTCTGAATTTCACTCGTAGAATAGATGTTCTCAACAAGCTTGTACCTTATTGTTTCGAGGAAAGATTAAACAGTTCTGTTGTTTTTTTTTGTTTCTTTTAAAAAAGAACAAGTTTATCGTTTTGTTCCCCGTTTTCAATTATTGCCTATTTCTCAGCCTCAAAGTTTGTGGAAATAGTCTTTTAACTCTCCTACGGCCAAGGATCTTATTGTTACGCCAACAACAGAACAACAATTGCAAATGGACAGTGCATATTGCTAATGAGATGATGAACAATCAAATATTTCATGGGAGTTAATAACAGCACTGAATCATTTGTAGTAAAGCATACGAAATTAAGGCAGTATCCTCAGGTAAATAAAAATCGTGGAAACGATTTGGTAAATGAAACAGAATCAAATATGGCTGTAAATTTGTCAGTGCAGAGATTTTCGCTGGAAGCCCACATAATTTGGCTTAATTTACTTCCGGGAGAGGAAATCCGACGTCAGTTTTTAACCGTTGAACTGAGCCAATCATTAGAGTAGTTGCCGTTGATAGAAAAAGAAAAGTTAATCACATCTCTAAATTAACAAGTCAAGAAGAACAAGCAATATTTGTTGATGTTACCGTTCGTAATTTCTTCCTTAATTATAGTTTGATTGATTTTCAGCAAAAGATTATTACTTTCTTGGGTTTGTATTTTTGTTATAAAGATTTGTTTTTGCATCTAGTTCTTTCTTCATAATTATATAACTTTCGGCTCACGTTTTCTTTTTCGTTTTTTTACTTTTACCATCCTTTTATATTTATTTTTTCACTCCACATATCTCTTACATTGTTTTCATCAGTTTTCATTTTCTTATTTATTCTTTATAATATTAGCTTCCTAGGTATTGTCGTTCTTGTTTAATTCCTAGGGAATTCCTTTTTTTCATTCTTTCTTTTGGTCATCTACATATATACACACACACACACACATATATATATATATATATATATATATATATATATATATATATATATATATATATATATATATATATATATATATATATATATATTTATCTGTTTCCACCCCAACGAAGGTGATAATTCCACTATGTACAGCAGGAGAGTTTGAATTTATTTTCATTCTTTTCTTTTTTTAACAACCATCTATTGTTTCTTGATTGTATGAATATTTCAAGTTGGAATTATTTTGGTCATCTATCTATCTATCTATCTATCTATCTATATATATATATATATATATATATATATATATATATATATATATATATATATATATATATATCTTTTTCCACCCCAACGAAGGCGATAATTCCACTATGTACAGCTGTAGAGGTTGAATTTGTTATTTTCATTCTTTCTTTTAACAACCATCTATTCTGTTTCTTGAATTGTATGAATTTTTCAACTTGGAATTTATTTTGTCCATCAGTTTTGATACTTATAAATTATAATTAAAACACATATTCGTTAATATGGTCATGTATCTATCTATCTATCTATCTATCTATCTATCTATTTATCTATCAATCTTTTTCCACAAAGAAGGCAATAATTAGACTATGAAGTTAAGATTTATAGGGAGTGAAAGAGAATAAGAATAGAACGGAATAGAATAAGAATAAGAATACGTTAGTAAGGAGAAAGGACAATGGAAAAACAGCATTCAGTAGGACGGAAGAAGGCGTTTGATTATCTATCTAAACAGCTAGATCGCTAGCTGACAAACGAGTAATTTATTAGCTTGATTTCATAATTATTAGTCATTTAATTATCTATCTCTCACTCTCTATCTTTCTCTCTCTCTCTCTCTCTCTCTCTCTATATATATATATATATATATATATATATATATATAAATTCATTTCATTTTCATCATATGTTCTAATATCGCCTGATGAGGGACAATTTTATGCTCACGAAACATGGAAATTTTGGCATAGCGATGTAAAATATTATGCAAAAATTATATATATATATATATATATATATATATATATATATATATATATATATATATATATATATATATATATATATATATATATGTAAGACTGATATTAGAAAATTATTTTTCTTCTATATGCAATTTACATTCAGATCCTTCTACAACTTCTCCGTCATGGTCCTTAGCCATCCTTCAGCCACACAAGCTCGTCTGGTAGATTACGCGCTGTTTTCCTCTCCCCCTCTTGCCCTCTGTATGCAATGTGATTGTCAAATCCTCCTCTGTATGCTTACACGATATCTCCATAGATCAATGTGTCAAATCAAACAAAATCCAATGGTTACTAGTCAATAGTTGCAGGGCGGATTCGTCTCATCAGGAATCTGTGTCACTAAACGGACAATAAGCAATGTAATTCATAGAAACAATCTAAAAACACGCTCCCCTCGGAAAACTACACAGCTATTGAAAAGTCACAGAGAACCACGTTGAAATTAGTACGTGAACGTAAGCATGATACAAAAAATGGTATTGGAAAATTGTATTAAGGACAGGCAAGACCAAAATTAAATTGTTTGGACGAAATACTAGAAATGATGTATGGAGGAAAGATGGTGATGCCTTCAAACAAAAGAACACAGTTCCAACATTGAAATTTGGTGGTGGCAGCATTATGGTTTGGGGATGTTTTTCTGCAGAAGGTACTGGCATCATATCAGTAATGAATGGTAGAACGAATGCCAAAGCATATCAAAATATTTTTTAAGCAAATTTAATGATTTCGGTTGAAAATCTTGAACTACCTCCTAACTGCATGTTCCAACAGGATAATGATCCTAAGCACACTGCAAAATCTAGGAAGAAGTGTCTTGCTGAAAATAATATAAATATCCTGAAATGCCAAGTCAGTCCCCATATTTAATCCAAATCGAGAATCTGTGGCATTATTTGAGAATCAAACCCAGTCGAGAGCTACAACAAATATCCTGAACTAAAGACCATATGCAAAGATGAATGGAAGAAAATGCCAACTAAAATTTGCAAATCGGTAACTGAGAACTGCAAGCAGAGGTTGGTTGTTGTAGAACTAAATAATGGCTATTCTACAAAGTATTAAATGAAGATTATATATTCTATTTTTATTGTACGAATAATCCTTTCACCCATTAAAATGGATAAATGGGATTAATTTTTATTAAATCAATTTTCTGTTTTCTATGCATATTTAGTTATTATGCATCTGTGTAAAGTTAATTAAATAAAAATGTTTTTGTATTCTTTAGTTGGAAAGACAATAAATCTAAAATTAGTATACGTAGGAATATTCGTTTCCGCCACTGTAAATATATATATATATATATATATATATATATATATATATATATATATATATATATATATATATATATATATATATATATATATATACTCATGTTTCATTAAAAACGACAGACAAGGTATTACGGTTAAGCTTTTTATTTAATTTTTCTTGTGTTCGCACAAGAGCTTTCTTTTTTGTGTAGAACTGTCCAAATGTTCTAAAGTTCCGACCGCTTTCGCCTATACTTTTAGCCATTATCAAGGATGATTTTATTTTTCAGTTTAAACGAGTGTGTGTGTTATGTGTATGATTTTACTGTGTTATAGTGGTGTTTTACTTTCTGAACACAGCACATTGTGGCCGTGTTCGTAGTTAATATTGTTAAGAGTTGGCTTTTTCTTTTTTTATTATTAGGACTTCCAATATTTTTAATCTTTTTTTACAAGTGGATGAGGTTATTATGTTTGTGTTTTCTACTAGTATGTTTCGAATGGAGTCTGGTAGGTTTGTGCGTATGTTTAAATGGGTTCTAATGGGGCTCTGGTCAGATAGGTGTAAGGTAAGGCGTCTGGATAGGCATGTAGTTGTGTGACCGATGTAATTATTTATGAGTCCAGTTTGATAAGGAACACAGTTCCTTAAGGGGCATTTGAACTCATAGATAATGTTTATTCGTTGAAATTTTCACTTAGCTGGTTTGTTGTTGTTTTTGAGGATAAGGTTAGCTGTCCTAAATTTTTTATAGTAGATAATTAATTGGACTTTTTTATTTGGGTCGATTGAGGTAGTGTATGTCTTGATAATACTTCTAAGTGAAAATTCGTCTTGTTTGAGGTTAATCTGCATTTGGTTTTTGTAGAAAGTTTTTACGTAATTTCTGACTATGTTCACTTTCATTTGGGAGAAATAGTCTAAATTGGTGGTCTGTAAGGTGGTTAGGGAAGCCATTGTTGATTAGTGTTTGTTTTACATTGAGTTCTTTGAGGAAGAGTAGTCGAGAGAATGAATTTTAGTGTGATCTTTTTATGTGTTTTTTATTACTTCTATTTTTTATGTGAGTGGGCATTCACTTTTAAATTTAAGATGGCAAGAGTTTCTCGTGGGTTTTTATATAATGTCGTGATAAAATGTTCTTACACTATTCTACGAGAACATCTAAGAATGGTAGTTTGTTTTTTTACTAAGTTCGTCGATAAAGTTAAGGACAGAGTTTTTTCTCAAATGTGGTCTCACGTGTATCTATTTCTTTAGTGTTATCTGGTAAAATAAAAGTAGTGTCTACGTAGTGGACATATATTTTGTTTACACACCTGTTTAAATATCATATTTTCTACATGGGACATATAATAACTTGAAAATCATGGACCGAGTTGATTTTCCATACTAACACCATTAGTTTGGGTGTAAATGTTGTCATTATTGTCATAGAATAGAACTTTGGTCGTGCATGCGTGTAGTAATTTTTTGAGTATAAATGGTTTGATGGCTGACGGAGGGATAGAATTATTAGTATACACAGAATTGAGGATAATGTCATTGGTTTGATCGACGGGGACGTTTGTAAATAAGTTTTCGACGTCAAGTGACGCTATGATACCTTGGTTTTGTTTAGTAGTTTTTAAAATTTGGAGGAATTCGTGGGTGGATGTGATGCTGTAATTGGTGGGTAGGTATGGAGTGATGATGTCGTTCAAGAATTTCGATCGCTTGTAGATAGGTGTTGGGATCTGGGAAATGATTGGTCGTAGCGGATATCCGGGTTTATGGGTTTTTATATTTCCATATATATATATATATATATCCTGGTTGGTAGTCTCCAATGATTTTATTGATTTTCAGGGAACCTACTTCCGTGTTGTGGGCTGTTATTAGTTTACTGACGGACCTTTTAGGCTCTCCGTGGGGTTTCTATTCAGTTTTGTAAATTTAGTTCGATAATGTTTTTTAATTTTTTTTTTATGGTAATCGACTTTATCCCAAATTACTTTTGTATTAGTTTTGTCAGCTCTTTCGCGGCGTTTTTTAGCTTTGTTTTTAAGATATTATTGAGGTTGTTGCCAGGGGAGCAATCGGTTTTGAAAAAATAAAATCATGCTTGATAATGGCAAAAATTATAGTCGAAAAGGCTCGGGACTATAGAACATTTGGACAGATTCCTTGCTTCCCCGCCAACTACAATCTTCAAAAATTTAAATGCAATGTCAATCATCATCGTTTATCTACCTGCAACCTGTTTCTTTTTTGTACTTTTCTCAATCATTCTCACTAAAGACTTCCCATTTTCTTTCACTGTCTGGTTTACGGCTATATCACGTCAAAACACCGGTTCATGTTCGATCACCTATGCTACGTAACGTCGAGCCCGGTCAGTACCTAGATGTTTGAATACTTAGGAATATCAGGCGCTGTAAGCTTAGATATGAGTATTGACTAAGCGATAACAGCTCAGAAATGGTTATCGGAGCCGTCTTTCAATTCAAGTTTGGTTCGTTATATATGCTTACGCGCACATGCCCTTGGAAATTGGTATTGTTAGATATCGGTTGAGGAAAGACATTTGGCCTTATATCCACTGCATTTGTGTGTGAGCGGAAACCGGAAATGCTGATAGCGTAAGCAGGAAATGTATCCGGTGGCTAAAATAAACAGGACGTATAGGTGTACTGGGTCTTGAATAAACAGGGCGCTGAGATATCCTTAGCGGAAGGAAATTCGTGTTTGCTTGGGCGGATGCCGGTAAAGGTGTGGCCACACGAAGATGCGTAGGCGACATACCGGAAGAAGTCGTAGCCACGTTAATTTGCGTAGATATCCAAATGTTATAAAACAGGCTCGATTCTTGATCTGGATTGAGAGACTGGCTAGAGGTTCACCGAATATTTGTCTCCGTCATTTCATGTGTGCACAATCCTAACGTCTTTGATTCTCCTTCACTCTATGTTATGGGTCCGTACCTATAACTACAGAATGAACTCTTCCTAACACTATATATACTACGCCTCTCAATAGAGAGCGAGAAAGAGACGAATCGAGTCGAGCCGATAGTAGTTCACTCCAAACCAGACTGACATTCATACTAACACCTTACACATCTTGTATTATTATTCCGTGTAATATATCTTCCTTATTTCTACTCTTGTGTTCGTGTTGTTGTTCTTTGGTCCTAACCCGGACCATAACACTCAACCAATTCGCCGAAACTCTAACAATAAAAATATTTATATATTTTTATATATAAGTGTTCGTCGCCTTATTTGAGCATAACAGCAATAAACTAGAGTATGAATCAACCAATTCTCCCCCAAATATGGGTTAAAGAGTAAGACGAACCTCAGTAAATCATCACCTCCAAAACATTCTTACAAAATTTCTGGCTTTAAATAATCTGTAAAGGGTTGGTAAGCAGTAAAATAAACAAATCAAATCAACCTTTAATTTCTTGTAACGCTCTGCATTTAAGGGAAAGGATTAAGGTGGAAAGGATTAAAGATTACAAAAGCAACAACAAATGATCAATCAGAGAGTATCAGGCATATGGAGGGTGCAAGCGAAGCATAGATGGGAAGCTGCTTAGGCGTTTAGGTGCGCAGCGAGTCTATGATCACACCCGGTCATCGAACTAATGAGGGATATGAAGAAGGAGCAGCTGAAGATCGTCCATTTTGTTCAAGAGACGGATACGGCGAGATAAAACGGGAAAACTAAAGTGAACTCATCAATATGCAAAATTAAAATACAAATCACCGGATTGAAAAGAAAGATAAGAAAAATCTTCTATGAACATCGACAAATACACAAGCACTCCGCTTTCGTTCCGTCGATAAAACAAAGGGAAGAATGAGAAGATTAAAATCTGCTTCTCTTGAGCCGTCAAGCAGAAGAGATAAGCTGACTGTCAGTTTAACTTGACGAAAGAAACATTTTTGCATATCTCTATATTTACATACGAGAAGGTGGGAGAATGGTTAGCGAGATGTTTGAACTACTGAGTAGTAAGTTCGATCCTCAATGTAGACTAGAGTTTCTCAACCTGGTCGATATCGCCCACTGTTTGGCGATATCAACTGTTCTGTGGGCGATAAGCAACTGAACAGAAAATGGTGGGCGAGTGAAATTTTAGTAGGCCATATAGAATTTTGAGTATTAAAAATGTATTTAAACTTATGCTACCCGAAAAAATACTAAAAGGAGATATGCTAAAAACCGTATATATATATATATAGCAAAGTGAATATTTCTCTTATTATTTACTTTTTGTTCCTAATTTTCAAATGAAACATGACCCAGTGCACATGTCTATACTTCGTATGTCAATTCCCCGAAGTCGTTCTTTGCAGAGTGACAACATATTCTCCATTGGATTTAAATTGGAAGAGATTCCGCGTCAGTCTATATTACTTTGATTTGCTGACTGGTAAGGCTTGCCAGTGAGTTCGTGCAGCGTTGCAATTTTCGTAGACTTCCTTTTAGTAAAGTACATTGTAGACAATGGCCGTAGGACAACTAGTCGACAGTCGGGAACATAGTATCTGGGCGTAATAAAAATCTGATCACGGATGATGCAAAATTATTCATAGGCAAACAAATTCCATCATACACTCC
>OZ038491.1:75165205-75185205 GCA_964036315.1 Acanthosepion esculentum | reverse complement strand
TTGCATCCAAAATATGATGATGACTCAGAAAGTGGAAAGCTTGGTCCATATTTCTTCCAAGATGAATTCTTGGAAATATCTGACGTAATTCCATTCTTATCTGAAAGGGATTATTCTTAATTTGGAAAAGTCGATCAATAAAATTAATCGGCACAAAATGTCATTTACCATAAAGAATATTTACTGTTTATGTACACACATACATAATGGAATTTTTCACTATCTATTGAATCCGTTAATTTATTGGGACGTTACAATGGACGCATCGTCTCTCCTTGAATTCGAAACGCCATAAATTATACTAACACTGGTTTAAAAAGTCGAAAGGAAGTACAGCATGATTAACCAATTAAAATCAGATATAAAAGTAAAAATAACAGAATTTATTTCTTATTTTTCTCTATATCTGATTCTCTTATAAAGCTTTGATTGAAGTGAAACTTGTCAGATTGATAAACATTTCCTATTTGTTTTTCTTATCATTCTGTCGGATTCATATATAATCTAAATTTGATTTCAATTCATACATATGCTTCGAGGTGGTGGGAGTCTTTAAATCTTGTCAATCGTAAGATACAGTGGAATGTTCCTCGCATCCAAAGAAAATTATTTGGAGACCTTCTAATGAGAGTGCATAATTCGAATCTGTATTCACCTATAGTTACTTGTACAAATCATTTTATTTCTAGAATTGCGCAGCGTTAGAAAACCTTGGAGAATCATGCAAATGTACTGAAAGAATAGCAAATTTATTTAAACATAAGTGATGTATCTATTTTTTCTTTTCTGGAGCCTGTTTGCTATCGATGTTAAGCGAGACAGATGAAGGAGTCAATAAATTCTGCATAGTTTCAACTACTCAATACCAGGAATCTATCTATCTGTCTATCTATCTATCTATCTATCTCAATCTGTGCATTATCGATCTATGTATCTGTCTATCCAAATTTGTTTATTATCTATCTAAATCTAATCATTATCCATCTATCTGCACAGAAACACGTACACACACACACACACACACACACATATATATATATATATATATATATATATATATATATATATATATATATATATATATATGTATATACGTATATACATATATATATGTACGTGTTTCTGTGTACAAATATGTATGTGTTTCTCTGTGTGTGTATGTGTGTGTATATATATATATATATATATATATATATATATATATATATATATATATATATATATATATATAGCGTACATAGTCAATGCGATTTGTTATGTTAAATATATTTATTTGCAGGTTGTAAACATAAAGACTTGAACATATGCACACGTGCACACAGAAAATGAGCGACACGCGCACATGCACACACATAGCGGCACGCAAGCATACACCCACACAAGCACACAACAAATGAGCTAAACACACACATGCACACACATAGATAGAGGCACACGTACACACACGCACACTGACACAAACACACACACACATACACGCGCACACATATACGTGTCTGTGTCTGAATAGAACGCACAAAAATATCAGTAATACACATTTTCCCTTTTGGTACGGTATCGTGGTGAAAATTAAACAAATATGGACATAAGCAAACACGTGCGTGCGCGTGTGTGTGAATTTGTGCGTGTGCGTGTGTGTGCGTGTGTGTGCGTGTGTATTTGTGTGCGTGTGTGTCTGTGTGTGTATTTGTGTGTGTGCATGTGCGCTCGCGCGTGTGTGTGTTTGTGTGTGTATTCTGTGTGTGTTTCTGTGAAATGTGATTCCGAATCGTGGTTATATTAAAATACATTGCTATTTATTATAAGAAAAGTAAAATGTATACTTCATAATATGAAATCGATCGATATGTGTGTTTATCTATATATATGTATTTGTATATATCTATGTATATGTATATATCAATATATATGTATATATCTAGGTATATGTATATATCCATATATATATGTATATATCTATGCATATATATATATATATATCCATATCGATGTATATATCTATATATATATATATATCTATGTATATGTATATATCCATATATATGGATATATCTATGTATATGTATATATCCATATATATGTATATATCTAGGTATATGTATATATCCATATATATATGTATATATCTATGTATATATATATATATATATATATATATCCATATCGATGTATATATCTATATATATATATATATCTATGTATATGTATATATCCATATATATGGATATATCTATGTATATGTATATATCCATATATATGTATATATCTAGGTATATGTATATATCCATATATATATGTATATATCTATGTATATATATATATATATCCATATCGATGTATATATCTATCTATATATATATATCTATGTATATGTATATATCCATATATATGGATATATCTATGTATATGTATATATCCATATATATGGATATATCTATGTATATATCCATATATATGTATATATCTATGTATATGTATATATCCATATATATGGATATATCTATGTATATGTATATATCCATATATATGGATATATCTATGTATATGTATATATCCATATATATGGATATATCTATGTATATGTATATATCCATATATATGGATATATCTATGTATGTATTACCCAATGTGCATTCTATTTTTTTGTGAGCAAAAGTGAATAATATGTATGAGGCTAACATTTTTTTATTCGCTTCGAATGTTGATGCAGTTTGTAAACCTAAATACGTAACCTAAAATAAAAGCTCGCATTATAAAGAAAAACATTAAAAAAGTCATTAAACTATCCAGAATAATGAAATGCAAAGAAAATAGAAGAAAATACATGTAAGAAGGGAAAAGCATTTACAAAACCTTTTTCTGAAACATTCGTACGGCGTGTATGAAACAATTTTAAACGAACGCTTGATATAGAGAATGGGTGTGTTACGGTGCAATAAAACGGGAGAACATGCTGTGAAACGGATTGCTGGGAATGTAACATTTGTATATAAAACGGATTGAATTCTGTCAAGGTTCTTAATGGAACCAGCAGCGCAAAAAGATTTTGCAGGCGATTTGAATTAATACGAACAAGACAGAAAATTTCATATACACACAGAGGCGCGCTCAAAATTAAATGAAGATCGAATCTATATTCATGCAGCAAAAAACAACCAGTTATAAATAAACAATTATAAGTTAAGAGCGTGCATCCTCACATATGCATATATATATATATATATATATATATATATATATATATATATATATATATATATATATATATATATATATATATATTAAGATTATCACCCCAAGCAAGGCTGGAGGCCACTAGCACGCAAGGGGTTACAGAAGGTTTGGAGGAAGAGCAGATAGGAGTAGTAAAGGAGAGGATGTGGAGAAAGATAGTGGATCAATCAAGGCAAGGGGGTTACAGAAGATTTGGAGCGAGAGCAGATAGGAATGAAAGGTGAAAGGGTGTGGAGAAGGGAAGTGGATAGATCAAGGCAACTGGAGATGTCGATTGACGTTACACTTAAATAATTGGAGATTGTATTTGTCAGGGAAACAGAAATAAGGAAGGGAGTTCCACAGGCGAGATGTGCGAGACATGAAGCTATTGGAGTAGAAGATACGTCTACATCTAACAGTTTCAACGGTGATGGGGTGGGAACGGGATGCCAGCCTCGTAGGACGTTTAAATTCATGAGTCCTAGGAACCAGCGAAAGCAGCTCCTCGGAGCAATTACCATGAAAGTATTTGTAAAAAAGGCAGAGCGAGGCAATATCGCGTCTGTGAGAGAGCGACTGCAGACGAGATGACAGATCATGGCCAATTACGTTGCATATCCGTCTCTGGATCTTATCAAGAACCCTGAGGCAAACACCATGGTATATATATATATATATATATATATATATATATATATATATATATATATATATATATATATATATATTTATATATATATATATATATATAAATATAAATATATCTGTGTGTGCATATATATATATATATATATATATATATATATATATATATATATATATATGTATATGTATATATATATACATACATATATATATATATATATATATATATACATATATATATATATATATATATATATATATATATATATATATATATATATATATATTATATAATGGATTAAGTCAATTATTTTAATATATTTTCTGTTTATGCGTTATTTTCGTATATAAAATATGTAAGTAAATGGTCTGTTTATAATAAACAGTATTAACAACATTTACCGGCTTGAATGTCTGAGAAATTCCATAGAGAATGTGTCTTCCCTGACAGGAATCGAGCCTGTATTTTACATGAAACCGTCATATAGCCTGTAAATATAGATATTACTGTTTATTAAAAAGCATTTACTTATAGAGCATTTACTTAAATATGTGTATCTATAATAATCACGTATAAACAGAAAATATATTAAAATAATTGTTGAACTTTGTCCATTTAATAATATATGATGTCATTTGTTTACGTTTAGATACGCTTCGAGCAGATATGATCGTCCGAGAAAAATCATGGGATTTTTTTTTAAACAGTAATTTGATTTTGCTAACCTGATGCTTCAATGTAGCTAAATGGTATAGCTTGTCAGGATATAATTCTACACAAGGAACGTCGATTCTCTGCGTCGCCCCAGAAGATTTTTCTCGTCTGAGTCCATCCTTCAAATATACAAATCTACCATTCATCCTTGCATTGAATACTGTTGCCATATATAGTCTGGTGTCCCCGCTGTTCCTCTCGAGGTTCTCGAGAAAATCCAATGACAGACATGCAATGTGATAGGCCCTGACCTGGCATCTCGACTCCAGTCACTTTCTCACAGACGTTATGTGGCCGCCCTTTGTCTTTTCAACAAATATCTCCATGGAAACTGCTCTGATGAGTTATATTCATGCTGCTCCAACTGCATGAATTTAAACGTGCGACTAGTTTGGCATATCGGTCCCACCGTTTTAATGTCGAAACAGTTAAATGCAATCCCCACTTCTATTCCAACAGGTTCTTCTCTCGCACTTCGCAAAACTTGAAATCCCTTCTTCTTACTTGCTTCCCTGATAAATATAATCTTCAACAATTTAAATGTAACGTCAATCGACATCATCTGATACTTTGATCTTGATCCCCTTCCGTCTCTTTATCCTTTTCTCAAACAGCCCTCTCGTCTCCTACTTTCAATCTCTGTAAGCACTTGCTTGCTAGCGGCACTCCTGCCTGCTTGATGTAAAATGCTTAAAAAAAGAAAGAAAAAAATATTACGTGACTACGCACACTTTGGCATATCTTTTCATTCTTGACGAGTTCGGTGTAATAAACACCAGGCAGATCATAGAAGCATCTCGGTTCTGCAGCCTGGATTACCCATACAGGTGTTGATATGTCCGTAAACAAAATCAACCAACCAACAACCATCTATTTCTCTGGCATTGCTTTCTCCTTATCCGTTGAAAGATGATCTTGGGAAGTCCTCGCAATCTGGTTACTAGCAATACCACTTCAACAATCTCTTCTTCATGGCGGTCAACACATCTTCATAGCAATTTATCTGACTGTTTCCTCTTCTGCACGCCTCTTTATTCGTGACACATTCGATGTAGTAAACACTAAGCAGACCTCTGAATTATCTTCTTTCTGCAGCATTGATCAGCCATTGAAGTTCGTGACTCGCATGCATTCTTGAGGGCGGAGAAGATGAGGGAATGCCACCATCTTAATTTACTTTTGTGTGTGAGATTTCTGTCTTTCGACATCGTGCCATCACGGCTGTTGTCAACACAATTATCGCATTGACTTCTTGCTTGGATCCATGTTGCATAATATGTGCAACAAGGTATTTAAATACTTTCACTCCATGATTGAAAGTAGATGGTTGGAGGATGTGTGCCCGTAAGTTGGGGTGTCATTGTCTTTTTTGTACGGTTCGTATGTAATTTTGTAATTTTGATGAGGTTGACGTCTAAGAAGTTTACTGTTTTTGTACCTGCATTTATTTCTATATTAAATCAATGCTTTTTAGGGCGTTTGCTATTTTTTCTAAATCTGTCTAATTTGGGGCCATTGGGTTCTCTCTTATCAGGATAAGTCCGTCATCCCTATATAGTCTCAAGCAGCAAATTAATCAAACAGTACTACACTATCCACATATATATGGCATCTAAAAGACAGAAATATTACACCAAGAATAAGCTGGAAAATATTGAAAAATCACCTGCCTACAACAACATTACTAAGAAATCCCTAATTTGCCTACACGAAAAGGTAGCAATAATTTCGCATATCCAACCAAAGAATTTACTAAACATAAGATCAGAAATAATTTCTAAATGCAGACATGAAAACAAATACATATTATCACAATTTATGCCAAACGGATAAAAATAAATACCAACCAACACTACTACATAAACAAGCACTGACCCTATGAACATGAAAAGAGAATCCACTGATACCATAACACCATCAATTATTTTCTAGTTCAAACTACCATCATAATAATTATAACCATAGCTATAACCATTCCACCACCATTACTACGATAACTTCTACCACTTTACAATAACTATTTGCTACTACAATTGTTATTATCATCACCCGCTCCCGCCATAATTACTAACACGTCACAATTACTATTGCCGCATTAGTCCACAATTAGTACGGCACTACAATTACCATTACCGTATCAGTTCACACTTATACTTACTTCTCTCTCACCCAGAAAAATTAATACCTCTGCGTAAATACTAATAAGTATTACAAATTGGAATTTCTACCATTTACATATGCGCAATTACTAAAAACAAGCAAATAACTGACTTTAAAATAATAACAAAACAGCCTTAAAAATTAAAAATAATAGCAATTTTACCTACCATAGTCTTACACAGACCCCATCATACGTATATACGTGTGTGCGAGAAAAAATTATTCAGCGAATAAAATAGAAGAACGGTCTGCGCGTTGACAGTGCAACAAACAAAATATTTGCTACACAATCCAACATTGAATACAGCAACCAAATGCGTATGTATGTACGCAACGACACATGGATGCGCATATATGCCCAGTCCCACACTGTTCACATATGGTTATGTTTGTGTGAGCTCTAATGAGTGAGCGTGCGTGTATATATGTATGTCTGCGTACGGCAATGTGTGAACGTGCGTGTATCTATGCTTGCGTAAGTATGAGTGGCGTTCCGACGACAATATTCCCTCCCATTTCCATAAGAACACCGATATACGCAACCATATAAAACGGGCCTGACGATTGCGTCTAGCATGAAACAGCCAGTCGCCTCTAAGTATTGACTTCAATGTTCACTTTTATATTTACACACGCTCTATCGCTGATATTGAACAGTTTTATCCCATAAATATAGCACAACTTAAGACTATATTTCTTTATATTTTCCAAATTGCTAATTTCGGCAGGGTATCGCGGATTTTAAAACTACATATGGCATATAAGATACAGGGGAATTTTAAAAGGTATTTTTAGTAAAAAAAAAACTGGGCCTTATATGCCGTCAAATACGATATTTTGCTTTCAACGCTTTATCATTTTATAAGGAGCAGTGTTCTCCTTGCAAGAAACCAACGTATTATGACGGCGTACGATTTATTCAAGGGCAAATTTACAAGTTAACTACATTGATTATTTGTAAATTAAGTCAAGGAAAACAAGTGTGAAAATAAAATTAAGGGAAGAAAATTGATGGAAATTATAAAATAAAAATCTGTGGGAAAGAAAAAAAAACAAAGGAAAAAACATGTGAGAGAAACATTTAAAAAACATAAGAATACGCGAGATATTCAAATAAATTTTAAAATTTTCAGTAAGGTGGGAAAAGAATAATAACGAATGTTCAAAATTGGAAATGAAAAATGAAAATGAAAAAAGAACGGGATTAAAATGTCAGGTTTAACATTTATAAGATGACAACATGAGGATAAATGCCTAAAGAAAGGAGAGAACACGACGTAGAAGACATTAAGAAAATTATAAGATTATATTTGATATTTGTCATTAAGATGGCAAAGAATAAAATGAGAAAAAAGAGTTAAAGAAAAAGAAAAATTTAAAAAATGAGACTAACATGGCTGATAAGATAATTATGAAACAGTGATGACTGCGTAAAAGTAAAGAAGCAAAGAATGACAAAAAAGAAGTATAACATGATAGATATAAAATGTTAGATGAAACCCACTGCGAGAAAGTATGAAAGAAAGAAATGATAAATGAGAAAATAGGAAATAAAAATATAATAAAATGGCTGATATATAAATAACTTAAGTCCGTTCACTGTGTCGTTCTAGACAATTTTCTCTCCAGAATCTATCATACATATCTATAAGTCTACCATTCATCCATGCGTAGAATATTGCTGCCGCATATGATCTGGTGCACCTGCTCTTTACATTGAGTTCCTTGATAAATTCGAAGGAATCTGCAGTATTATTGGTCCTGATAAGAGGCAGGGTGGTGTAATGGATAGCGGCTCAGATTGAGGAATCGGAAAGCCGAGTTTGAATTCCATTCGAATCCATTACATTCACTTACGTACTGGTACCATTGGAAACATATATAAATAAGCATCTTCTACCAGCTGTGGGGAAATAACAGGACAGACTGCGATTTAAAATCATATAAAATGATATAAATGATATAAAATTATATAAAATGATATGAAACAAGTGCGATAGAAAATGTTATAAAATGATGTAGAATGATATAAAACAAGTGCGATATAAAATGTCATAAAATGATATAAAACAAGTGCGATATAAAATGATATAGAATGATATAAATTGATATAAACAAGTGCGATATAAAATGTTATAAAATGATATAAAACAAGTGTGATATAAAATGATGTAGAATGATATGAAATTATATAAACAAGTGCAATATAAAATGTTATAAAATTATATAAAATGATATAAAACAAGTGCGATATAAAATGTTATAAAATGATATAAATCAAATGCGATATAAAATGATATAAAACAAGTGCGATATAAAATTATATGTAATGATATAAAACAAGTGCGATATATAATGATATAGAATGATATAAAATGATATAAACAAGTACGATATAAAATGTTATAAAATGATATAAAACAAGTGTGATATAAAATGATGTAGAATGATATGAAATTATATAAACAAGATCAATATAAAATGTTATAAAATTATATAAAATGATATAAAACAAGTGCGATATAAAATGTTATAAAATGATATAAATCAAATGCGATATAAAATTATATAAAATGATATAAAACAAGTGCGATATAAAATTATATGTAATGATATAAACAAGTACGATATATAATGTTATAAAATGATATAAAACAAGTGTGATATAAAATGATATAGAAGGATATGAAATTATATAAACAAGTGCGATATAAAATGTTATGAAATTATATAAAATAAGATAAAACAAGTGCGATAAAAAATGATGGAGAATGATATAAATTGATATAAAACAAGTGCGATATAAAATTATATGTAATGATATAAAATGATAAAAAACAAGTGCGATATAAAATGATATAGAATGATATAAAATTATATAAACAATTACGATATATAATGTTATAAAATAGTATAAAACAAGTGTGATATAAAGTGATATAGAATGATATGAAATTATATAAACAAGTGCGATATAAAATGTTATAAAATTATATAATATGATATAAAACAAGTGCGATAAAAAATGATGGAGAATGATATAAATTGATATAAAACAAGTGCGATATAAAATGTTATAAGATGATATAAATCAAATGCGATATAAAATTATATAAAATTATATAAAATGATATAAAACAAGTGCAATATAAAATTATATGTAATGATATAAAATGATATAAATCAAGTGTGATATAAAATGATATAAAATGAAAGAAGACGAAGGAACGAGAAAATAAAGAAATAAAAAATAAAATGGTAGATACGAAAGGAATATGCAAGAAAAATTTGCAATATAAGAAAAAAATGTTAAAAATGAAAACGTAATTCCATGAAGGAAAAAGGATAGAACATCAATATATATTTTTAAAATTGTGTTCACTCTGTACAGGTTCCGAGAACAAATCCACGTAGAGAATTACAGAGTAAGAAGAACGGTCTATGAGTATATGTGGGGAAGATAACGGTTAACTTCAGATATTTTAAAAGATTTTAGTGATCAGAGAAGCATTCTCTTAGGAGACGGTTCCACATATCAGCAGTTCGTGGGCAGAAGGTGCTTGATATAAAAAAGTTATATGATGAAAACAAGTGAAAATAAAAAATGAAGGAATGAACGTCAAATAAAATAATAAAAAAACGTGAAAAGAGAAGATAATAAAAACAAATGAAGGCAAGTGAGAAAACAATTGAAGAAAGAGTGAAGAAGAAATGAAAAAGAAAATGAAAAATATAAAAACTAAGACGTAACAATTATCTGAATAAAAAGAAGGAAAGAGTTAAAAAAGAAAAGGCATCAAGGAAAAGTATAAAATACAACATATTGAAATGAGAGTAAAAATTGATCAACAGGATAAAAGAGAAAAAATGTAATTCATAAAAAGAAAATGAAAAATGAATTAAGAATAAAGAAAAGATGCTTAAACACAAATGACAGAGTTTTCTGTTTAATAAAAGAATAAATAATTTGAAAGAATTATAAACGCTTTCCAGTAAAAAGAAAAACAAAACAATATTGACGCCAGTGATAGAAAGCAGTTAACTGTGAAAGGAAAAATGTCAGATACAGTAAGAATAATAATTGAAGGAAACAAGACATTTATGAATATTAAAACCCAACCGGAAGAACAGTGAAATCATAAAATAAAGAGAGAGAATCGAAACAATATGGAAGGCTAAATCGTGAAAAGAAATTGAGAAAACAAGGCTAAGTGATGCATCAAATGAACGAACTGTCAAAGGAATGGGTGAAGAAGGAAAAATGAAATAAAAGCAATGAACAATGAAAAGCTAAAAAAATGGATGGAATAATATAACTGGACACATTTCGAGAAGATGCACATTAAAGGAAAATATAATGAAGGACTGGTGCAAAATAGACGAGATATTTAAGACATCGGCACTAGACATATAATCTTAAAGAGACTGGAAAATGCAACAGTCGCCTTACATATGACATAAGAGGATCAAAATAAAAACAATCCACAAAATATATTCGTTAATGAGGTTCTGAGATGTATGAATACCCAACATTTTTCATAAGCAACAATGTATTCTTTATTTTTCTCTGTATTTCTGGTAATCATTTCACCACAATAAAGTTAACAAACGCCATTTTGATGCAAAGGCTCACTGAGTGATAGAAACAAAGAAGGCAATAAAAGAACAGGATTCGAGGAGATATAAGATGTCGATTGTTCTCTGAAAGTGGCTCCTTGCCCGGAACATCTTAAGAGACTTTTAAGCTCACTCCAGTCCTCAAATAGAACTCATACATCCGATCTATTGCTAAAGGTACTAGAAAAATGGTCGGTTCAATCCACCACTCTAATAACTATCAAATTCTCTCCTGCTATACTCTTTACAAAAGATATATCAGACCGAATATGGACATATTGCTTTCATATCGGAGCTGGAGCTACGCAGGTCTTATTTTCTTGCCTGAGTAGAATTTAAATTCGTCTATTAGGCCGTGTGGGTGATTAAATATTTTCCACCCTACAACTCCTTTCCCCACAAACGAAAAGTCGTGAGCCTCTTGTCGCTCTATCGCAATTTCCATTACATGAGCGAGTACCATCAACCCTGACATTTGCAACAGTGACCGGCCATGATATGTCACATACATGAGTGAATCATCGTCATTGCTTTCGTATTCCATTAGTAAGAAATAAGTTCCCTTCGGAGAGCTTATTCCCTAGAATTACTGCGCTTTATGTACAAGACTTTTCCTAATCACTACAAGCTTAACCTTTTCATGTCCTGGGTTAAAGGTTAGCTTTCTTGCATAACCCATGGACCTAAGGTCTTTCCTATTCTTAGGCTCATGCAACACCATGCTGTAGCCTTCCAACATGTGTAGCTCTTGGGCCTTGTATTGTGTGATCATTAAAATAAAAAGGCCTTATATATATATATATATATATATATATATATATATATATATATATATATATATATATATATATATATATATATCTAGAGAGAGAGAGAGAGAGAGAGAGAGAGAGAATGATTATAAGAACTAAGAAAGAAATGTGATATGAAATATGTACATACGTAGATATGAATAGACACAGACGTAGTGAGATAAATAGATATGAATAGCATAAGATAGATGAGAAAAGACAAACATATATATGAATAGATTTAGATTGAAATGAACAGATTCAAATATAGATAAGTTGATATGAACAGATTCATAAAGATAGAAAGACAGAATGACAGAAAGAAAAAAAGAAAGAAAGAAAGAAAGAAAGAAAATATCCAAGCGGTCCTGACATGGCTCGACGTTGCGTAACTTCGGTGATCGCACGTGTTTCAACGTGATATGGCCGTAAGTTTATCTAATTCCACAGATGCCAATATATGCTAAAAATTAAATTAGAGAGGCACAGTGGAATGATGGATAGCGGCGCGGACTGAGGAATCGGAGAGTCGAGTTCACATTGCATTCGGATCCAATACATTCACTTACGTGTTAATAGCATTGGGAAAACTATGTACCCTCTTATTCTCCTTCCCCAGCTATGGGTAAATAAGTTCTATAGCCTTGAGTGGCAAACGGTCTAGGAGAAGGACATATCTGAATTCAAAACTGTATGTAGCCCTGACATAGCACATACTATACAGCTAAAGAACGGATCGTTAGCATTAGCTCGATGATCCCAACTGCGGTCGACATGATTATGATGATAAAGTATCTGTCTATATTTCTGAGTATTATGTACATTATTTACATTATTCGGACTATTGTCCTCAACTTTGTCGCCATGTTTATCACAACGTTTTGGCCGTTGTACGCTCCGGCCTTCTTCAGGTCGTTGGAATGTCGAACTGAACCCTTTATTTCGCTCACTGGGATAGACTGTTCTAGTTCCACGTGCCATGTTTAATGGATGTCAGTTATCAGTTAATCCTGTTAATTTCCCTCTGAAAGTTCTCCACTGCCTTAACCGGGTATTGAACTCACACTCTTTGGGTCCTGTCACTGGATCTAACCAGTGGATAAAGGCGTTGGTTAGATCCAGTGACAGGACCCAAAGAGTGTGTGTTCAATAACCGGTTAAGGCAGAAATAGAAATATGTGGGAAACAGATGTTTCTTTCATCATCTATTTCATAATAAGATGCCTCGATTATTTTTGCGAAACTGCTTTGATACCGTCTTTTTCTTTTATTTTTTTAATCATTTTACCTAAACAAAGCAATGATACCGCTAGGACGCTGGGGTTACGGGTAGGGAAAGAGAATGAGAAGACTTTAGTGACGAGAAGTGAGGAGAAAAGACGACAAAATAGACAGTGATACAGAAAATGGCGATTGACATCTCATTTATATCTTTGAAGATTGTAGCCTTCTGGAAAGCAAGAAATCCAAAGGGCTTTTCACAGGCATGAAGCGCTAGAAAAGAAGCTATTAGAATAGAAAATACGGTTGCATTTAGCTAGTTCAACAATAAAACAGTGAGACCTAGTTGCCAATCTAGTAGCACGGTTAAATTCATGCAGCCGAGGCACTAAACCGATCATCAGAACATGGAAATATTTGTGGAAAAGTCAGTGTTAGAGTAGTATTGACGAGTGTGTCTAGCTAGCACATCACTAAAATGGTGAGACCTAGTTGTCAATCAAGAAGCCCGTTTAAATTCATTCATTTGAAGCACCAAAGAGGAAAGCTGTTGGCTGATTTTGTTTAGTGGCATATCAACCTCCCCGTGTTATTGAATGCCGAAATATAAATATTTTGTAAGTAATTTTACGCTTTCAACAACAGATACATATACTTTCAGGGTAAATACATGTTTTTAGATATATAGTTTGTAGATCATAATATGTATTGTTAGTAATTTTTTAATGCATTGCTGGAAATTTGACAATAAAATTTGTTGTTGGTAATTTTACGAAGAAAGTGTATTTTTATATTTTTTTAGTGTTACATTGAATTTAATTTTACTATAAATTATTAGTCATTTTACTATAAAAATGTACTCTTGATTTTTGTTTGGAGAGTTCATTATTTGTCCATAACACGTGCTACCATTGCAGCTCAGGGTGGGGCTGGAAACAACAGCAGTTAAGAGGTGGTTCCACACTCCTGAGAAGCTTCCATCTTCTGCCTTGCTGCAGGATGTAGTTTATCGATATACTAATGACACAAGAGAAAAGCTTGTTAGAGCAATTGTCATGAAAATATATGTAGCCAAGAATGGAGAACTTTGAAAAAAACATTTATTTTTATTTAGTTAATTATTTTTTTAATGAATTGATACTTATAATAAAACAGTTAGTTAACCAAAATACAAAAAAACAATTATCGTCTGGTTCCCACATTCATAATATCGTGGGGATTACCAACACCTCGTCTCTCAAGAAGCCCGCTAGGAGGAGCTGTTTCATGTTTATAAGGTGAAGGATATAAACCCTTTCTTTCACACTTTTGATCTCTTTTTCTTTATAATGTAGGAGCGTCAACACGGGCCATGTCCCTGCTAGTGAAATTTATTTCTCCGGATAGCTACGTCTTAGATCTTAACTTACATAGACACACGCATCTTAAACACAAGTCACATATTTCCTAACAAGAAAATCTTAATTTTTTTCTGCCTTTTCAGGTACATTAGTATATTGTCTCTTTTTATGTTTTGTTAGTCTTTGTATAAAATATAATGAAGTGAAATTCATCTGCGTGCTGAAAAAATATTCCCACTGAAAATGTTAAAGACAATCTGTTCGAATATTTTCAAATTCAACCTCGTATTTTAGGGGTCACCATTTTACCAATAGTGACGCCGACGTAACAGGAACACGCAAAACGATTTCTCTACCATATTAAATGTTTAAAACTTTTACACTTATTATAAATGTTCCTCCTGTATTTACAAGTCAAACCCATTTAATAATTCATTCTCTTTACTTTTACAGGTAAGCAGATTTATAAAGTCGAACTGAATCTAAAAATACGTGACAGGGTAAGTCGATATTCATCTTAACAACCTTTGACAGACATTTGAACTTCGCTGTAATGATTTCGTTTTCCAGCTTGTCTGTTCTCTGTCAAGTGTTTTATATTTACTGATAGAAGAATGAAGATATTTCTAGATAATGGCATTCGGTGGAATCCGAAGATTGAAAATGAATTGACTGGACTGGATGTTATGAAAGCTGGAAGAAGCTGGAATCAATAGATTGATAAAGAAACTTATTAATGATGCAAAATAAGCGTTTTACCTCCCTTTTGACCGCTCTTCCTAATTTTCTCTTTAGGTCTTCTTAATTTTCTCTTTGATTGCTCCTTCAACGAATCGCTTAGAATTGATTAAACGTTTCTTGTATCAGGAATATTGTATTAATATTAATATTAAATATTCCATAAATTAAACAGGAATAGGAAATATTGGTCAACAAGGAAGGAAGGAAGCAAGCAAGCCAGAAAGGAATGAAATAAAATAAACCGTGAAAGAAATAAAGCTTATTGTAATAGGGTGTAGGTTCACTCGTATTATACCAGCAGAAATAGCCTCGTATTTACAGGAATAAAAACATACAGAGAAATAACAATAAAAGCATGTTAAATTGTAAATTAAAATCAGACTATTTATTTATTTTTATATACACGTATGGGTGTATTTTAGTAGCATGTATTTTACGGTTGTATGTGATAAAATTAAGAAGTCACTTCGTATAAAAACCAACAATGCCCCGAAGAGAAGAGATAGGCATCTTGACTCAGAGTTTTTTGGTGCGATGTCCGTTTTCAGAGGGGAAAAATTTCTGTTGCATTCTGGGATAATTTTTTTGTTGTTATTCTTATTCTGCAGTATTTACATTAGTCGGACTATTGTCCTCATCTTTGTCGCCACATTTGTCACAACGTTTCGGCCGTTGTACGCTCCAGCCTTCTTCAGGTGGTTGGAATTTCGAACCGAACCCTTTATTTCGATCACTGGGTTAGACTGTTCTAGTTCCACGAGCCATGTTTGATGGATGTCAGTTATCAGTTATCTCCTGGTAATTTTCCCTCTGAAAGTTCTCCACTGCCTGAACCGGGTATTGAACTGACACTCTTTGGGTCTGTCACTGGATCTAACCAACGCCTTTATCCACTGTGCCATGTGTCATTGAGGACGAAATAAAGGGTTCGGTTCGAAATTCCAACCACCTGAAGAAGGCCGGAGCGTACAACGGCCGAAATGTTGTGACAAATATGGCGACAAAGATGAGGACAATAGTCTGACTAATGTAAATACTGTACATAATACCTCATCTCAGAAATATAGACACATTCTTATTCTGGTTTACTTAATTTATTTTAAATAAAGTTTTAATGTTATTTGTTTCATTTTATTGATGATATTCATTATATTTTTTATTAATAATAATAATAATGTCCCTACAAGGGACAAAGTAGAAGGAGGCCTGAGATTATATATAAAGAGAATAATTTTAGTAAGAAAAAGAAGCTTATTCGACAACAAATTATTAGGTTGGTACAAAGATAATGTCGTTTTCTCACATGAAGTTGAACGTCAAAAAACGACATTATTCTTGCACCAACCTAATAGTTATAATGGCTTCAACTGGAAATGAAATAAAGAAAGAAGGAGTGAAGGACGGAAAGAATGAAGGAAAGAAGGAAGAGAGGAGGGAAGGAAAATAAAGAAAGAAGCGGCGAATGAAATAGAGACTAGAATATGAACGATAATAACGAGACATAAATAGTGATAGAATACGAATATAAACAGAGAAATACTGACAGAATGTGAATATATGGAGAAAATATTGATAGAGAAAAGAGAGAGAGAAAATATTGTCTAAATGACAATATAAAGAGAGGAATACTGATAGGATGTGAATTTATAGAGAGGAACTATTGATAGTAAGAGATTTGAGAGAGAGTAAAAATGTTAGAACGAGAGTCAAACAAATGGTTGTTTTAAGATGGAGTTATAATATAAGTTCTTCTACATGTCGAGTCCATTTAAGACACAGATGATCATATCTCTCTACGGCTTTCTAACGAAAAAGGCATCAGACAAGAAATATAGAACAACTAGAAAACAAGCGATTAAATAAAAGTGAAATAGTCGCAAATTTCAACACAGGGAATTTTAATAAGTTGAAATGAGGCTAAGGGGGGATCAATTCGCTCAAGAGTGACTCTGATGACACCTCCTGGGGTCGTAGCAACACCATATATAATGTAGTTGTAACATTAGTAGGTGTTTCTAGAACTAGAAGTAGCCAAATATTCTTCAGCCTGAGTTTGAATGCAGAATTGTTGTCCTTGCTAAGGATAAACGTTTGTCCTATATTTTTAAAGCATTTTGAATTCTGATTTGTCCTTCCCCTAAACTTGTTGCTCCAAAAAGATTAAAGAACCCAATATTTTTTTTATTATTTACGAACTTTGAACACAGAGTTACCCCAGCAGAGGTTCATGCAAGCAAAGAAGCAAGTGAATGGAAGCATAGTCAGTCAGGGACAAAACAAACGGACGGAAATAGTAAAGGCGAATGGCGAGGAAGATATTGACAGAATAAAAATATAAAAAGATCAATTTTGGATAAAAAGAGAGAGAAAATATATTTAGAATGAGAATATAAAGAGGGAAATATTGATAGAATAAGAATATATAGAGAGAAATATTGATAGAAGGATAATATAAAGAGAGAAAATATTTCAAGAATATAAGAAGAGAAATAATGATTGATTGAAAATAAAAACAGATATTATATTGATAGAATGGGGTTATAAAGAGAGAAATACTGATAAAATAATATATGGAGGAAAATACTAATAGAATGAGTATTTATAGAGATCAAATATTGACAGAATGATAGTCATAAATGAAGTCAAATAATTTTAGAATAAGAATATGAAAACAGAAGTTCGGATTGAAACGAACAAAGAAGGGGACCATAGGAGAATATAAGGGGAGAAAATATAAGAAGTAGAATATAGAGAGGAAAATACTGATAGATTGAAAATATATAGAGAGAAAAATATTACCTAAAAGAAGAACAAATATTTAGGACAACTTTGGCATTATCACCTGAGGACTGCGTTTAAGCATGGAACAGACTATCGCCGCTGGGTGTTAACCGCAATGTCGACTTTATATATATATATATATATATATATATATATATATATATATATATATATATATATATATATATATATATGTGTGTGTGTGTGTGTGTGTGTGTGTGTGTGTGTGTGTGTGTGCGTGTGTTTCTGTGTAATATAAAAGGCACAAACTCTAATATTCCATGGTTATAATTTATTACATTGGAATCGTAATCACGATCCAATTGATCAGACCTAGGTCTGATGAATTGGATCGTTATTACGATTCCAATGTAATAAATTATAACCATAGAATATTAGAGTTTGAGCCTTTTATATTATATTCTTACTCTGTCTTTGACATTGAGTTCTACCTGGATTCTATCCTCTTGGCACGGTGGAGTAATGGATAGCGGCTTGAAATGAGGAAATTCGAACTCAGAGTTCGAATTGCAGTCGAATCCATTACATTCACTTACGTGCTAATACACTTGGTAAAGGCATTAATCCTCTTCTTTTCCCTCCAGCTATGCGTAAATAGCAGGACAGACTGGGTTCTATAGCCTTGGATGGCAATTTGTCTAGGAGAAGGACAACTCTGAATTAAAAACCTGCCGAGCGTCGTTTGGGGACATTGTGGTACGTAGTACACTAGATCTCTGTATTCAGCACTTCAAGTGAGGATGGTTCTGCACAAAACCTTCACCAATATAATCAGTTCCTATGAATCCATATACTGAAAAGATATAAATATATATATATATATATATATATATATATATATATATATATATGATCCACAAAATATGAATTTAAAATAAGGTGGAGCCTTCACCAAAGCTCCTTCAATAATATTAGAAACAGAAATCAGACACCCCTATGTAAATATTTTTGGCATTTATAAGAAACAAATAAAACACCTATAGTAAAATGGAAATAATAAATAGAACAAGAACTTGTAGAACCTGGGATGACCCATACTCTTTATGCCTACATTTAAAACTACACATTATCAAATTTTCTAAAAAACGAAAATTTACTAAATCAAAGAAATGAATAACGGTATTTTGCAGACACCATCAAATATTCGCCTGAAATAATTAGCATTTTATGAATGGAAAAATGCACAAAACATTCACTATAATCAGTTCCTATGAACTTATCTGATTGACCCTCAAGAGAGTCGAGAGTGTATATATATATATATATATATATATATATATATATATATATATATATATATATATATATATATATATATACACATATATATATATATATATATATATATATATATATTATAATAAAAGGAAAGAACAGTAAGATATATAATCCGGTGTTCTTAATTGATATTTTTATTTTTACGAAGCAATGCTCAATGTAAATTTACAAAGCATAAGTATTATAAATTAACTGATTTAAAATACGGTTTCTTTGCCTAACAGGAATTACCATGTTTCATAAACCGAAGCTAAAAACTTCAAATTTAATTATATAATTAAAATAAAAGCATTAGTTCTGTTTCATCTTCAAGCGAATTTTAAAAACAGATCTAATGCTTTTATTTTAATTATGTAATTAAATTTGAAGTTTTTAGCTTCGGTTTTGAAAACATGTTAATTCCTGTGCAGCGAAAGACCATATTTTAAATCAGTTAATTTATTATATATATATATATATATATATATATATATA
>OZ038491.1:75150205-75160205 GCA_964036315.1 Acanthosepion esculentum | reverse complement strand
CTGAATCCCAATTGAAGAACCTCATTTTATACTGACCACGACTAAGAAATTCTATACACACACACACACACACACACACACACACACACATATATATATATATATATATATATATATATATATATATATATATATACATATATATATATATATATATATATATATATACATATATATATATATATATATATATATATATATATATATATATATATATATATATATATATATGTGTGTTTTTAAAAATATAACCGAGAATAATTCTCAATTCGATCGCAAATTTAAAAAATAATAAGTTTTTTCTACATTTCGTCACTCCAAAGAAATTCTTAAACTACTGTGGACTATTTTGGAATAAGTCATATATATATATATATATATATATATATATATATATATATATATATATATATATATATATATTAATCAATTCACATGACAAGGCGATAACGCCACTAAGACGCAAGGCCGAACAGCCGTGAAAATTAATTACATTTTTTTACAAGTAACCAGGAAAAATTCCGAAACAGGAATCAAGGGTTAAACCCCTACAGGAGCTGTATGAACCGGACGCTAGACGTACCTATCTGCTTCCCATACACATATATATATATATATACATATCTATATAAAAGAAAAACTTTTTCCTACTAATAGCAAACTTAGCAAGAAATTAAAAAAAATGTTTATAACTTACTTTAAAATTAAGTTATAGCTGTACTGAAAATCTAGAAAGGAATATAAAAAACATAACAAAATCCTGAAAAAACACGCATGCAAAAATCAAATAAATAAATATCCTAAATTAAAATTAGATAAAAATAATGAAAAATTATGTAAATGTAGAAAGCCTGAAATAATAAATGCCACATAGAATCTGCGATATACCAATGTAGAATCTCATCCACTGAGAATTCATATACTGAAAAGATATATATATATATATATATATATATATATATATATATATATATATATATATATATATATATATATGTTCCTCAAAATATGAATTTAAAATAAGGTGGAGACTACACCAAAGCTCCTTCAATAAGATTAGAAACAGAAATCAGACATCCCTATGTCACTATTTATGGCATTTAAAAGATACAAATAAAACACCAACAGTAAAATGGAAAATAATAAATAGAACAAGAACTTGTAGAACATGGGATGGCACATGCCCTTTATGCCTACATGAAAAACGACACATTATCAAGACTCAAAAAACGAAAATTTACTAAATCAAAGAAATTAAATAATGTTTTTTTTGCAAACACCACGAAATATTCACATTAAATAATTAGCATTTTATAAATGGAAAAAATAATTTCCACAATATCATATAAAAATGACAGAATCTCATATATCTATTAGCAAATTCAATTAAAATAATAGGTTTAAAAATACTACCTAATAATCTTAACGATATTTTAAGAAATCATCTCCAAAAAATATAAGCAAATAAATAAATATAAAAAAGACCGTAACTACATCAGTCAGTTAGAGATTTAGCAGATACTAGGGTCATTCAATAAATAATGTGAATTTTTCGGTATAAGGACTTCTAATACAGATAGAAGATTACTTTTTTTTTCAACGTAGTCTCTCAGCACTGTCACACAGTTTTCCCATTTGTGCACAAGCTTCCGTATTCCCCCAGCGTAAATTTTTTTGGACTGATGTCTCAGCCAGTCGCTTACAATACTTTTGACTTCATCGTCACTTTTAAACTTTGTGCCTCTCGTGAACGCTTTCAAGGGAGCAAACAGGTGAAAGTCTGAAGGGGCAAGGTCTGGGCTGAAAGGGGGATGAGGGAGCAGTTCCCAGCCCAGCTCGTTGATGGTCTGCACCGTTTGGGCTGCTGTGTGAGGCCTTGCGTTGTCATGATGCAAGATGACTCCTTCTGACTGATGACCCCTGCGTTTGTCCCAACAGATAAGCTCAAAGTCCTTGCAATGTCATCCACTGTCACCCTTCTGTCAGACTGAATGAGGTCATTGACTGATTCGATCACCTCAGGAGACCTCACTTCTGTAGTCCTCCCAGGCCTATCTTCATCCTCAACACTGCTCAGTTCTTCTTTAAACAATTTAGCCCACTTGTAGACATTTTTTGGCTTAAACATGTGGCACCATACACAGTTGACATTCTTCTATGAATTTCAACTGGTTTGCACCCTTCAGCAACCAAAAACTTGATAACTGACCGCTGTTCAATCCTGGAGCATGCTTCTTGGTCGGCCATCTTTGTTAATCGCCAAAACTCTCAAAGTTTTTTTTAATCTGCAAAAGAAATTAAATCCATGTGAAAAAGAAGTAAAACAAAAAATAAAAATAAAAAAAGAGTAAGCTTCTATCTGTATTAGAAGTCCTTATACCGAAAAATTCACCTTATTTATTGAATGACCCTCGTAGTAATAAAAAAACAACGGAGCCTGATTAATTTGGCCATTGTAGCCAGAAAAAAATAACAACACGACCTTACGCGACACCAAAAAACCTGACATATAATAAACACCCCTACTTTAATCAAAGCAGAGAATCCTTGATAATGAAAAACTAACCCCAGATTAAACCTCCATGTCAAAACTATAAATGAATAAAACGTTTCGTTGCTTAGTTATTCCAAACATCGCTTGAGGATGAAACTCTCATCCAACCGTTAAGTTTTAATATTGAAATTAAACTTGAATATGGATGACTTGTTTCGAAACAGCAATTTCTGTGTCGCAAAGGAATCATATTTTTTTAAAAATAATTATAATTTAGTCTCTACTTCTGTATCGAGCACTGTTTTTTTTTAAAATAAAAACAAAAATGCTAAAAAACTTAGGATCATCAATCTAAAGGTTCTTTCTTATTATATCTATATATATACACACACACACACACAGATATATATACATATATATAAAAATATATATATATATATATATATATATATATATATATATATATATATATATATTTGAATTGGACAAAAAGACGGAGAGCGAAAATTTTCTATGAAAATTTCTCGAACATTCAGGCCGGTAAATGTTATTTAATAATGTTTATTATAAAACAGAGCATTTGCTTAAATACTTGTATCTATAAAAAGAACGTTAAACATAATATATATAAAATGTCTTTATATATATATATATATATATATATATATATATATATATATATATATATATATATATATATATATATACGTTTCATTGAATAATATAGACATATTATGACTAATTATTTTTATACTAACCCTTTCCAGTTGTATACTCATTTTTTTGATGCACCGTAGTTTAATTTTACCCAAGTACTTTCGACCTTTTCTAAGATCATCTTCAGAGGCAAAGACAAATTTATTGTAACCGCCATAAAATCTGCATTCCTTTGTGTGATTTTAATATGTAAATATATGAATATATTATTCGTTGCCTGGAACTGGGACTTTTTTTTATACCCGATTCAATCTCCAGGTGCCGAGGAGCGACTGGCCGCTGGATAATTTTTATTTTAATAAAAATATCTGCTCAACGCAATGCTAGCGAAGAACTTACACATGTATTAATGTTTTTATTTTAAGAAGAATCTCTGTTATATTATATCGGGCACTATCTTATTAACACCAACACTCAATGTTCGATATATATATATATATATATATATATATATATATATATATATATATATATATATATATATATGATATTGCTGATTATCGATCTGGTAAGAAGAGCGTAAATAAGCATTAACATAATAGCCTTTTTCGCTGTATCACAGCTCATCAGTTTGACAAGACGTCCGATTTCTTCAAGCCAGGATCGAAACTCAACCGATTTAGCATCAGTCAGAGATCCTATCGGCGCACAGCAGAAAAGGGAAATTTTAACGTATTATATACGAGATGTATACAAACACCGGTAACCAAGAGGGATCAATTCATAATTGAAGAGAGTTAGCAGCAACAACCAATTTTTTTTACCTCTAGAGTGCTCGATCGGGTAACGAGAGCGTAAATAGTAATCCACATACAAGCCTGTTTCGCTGTATCACAGCTCATCAGTGTGACTAGAGGTCCGATTGCTTCAATTCTGGATCGAAACTCGATCAATTTGGCATCAATCAGAGAGCCTACCCCTAAGCTATCGGCTCACGGAAGAGAAAAGGAAATTTTAAGGTATACATACATTTCTGTTATGAATGTTTTCATAAAACCTCTAAGCTATACTTTTACTAGTTGAATGATTGCACGGACCTGTCAGTAATAAAATGAAAGGGGCTTATATATTGAATACGTTATTAACGATAAGATTGACTGATAAGACTTAATGGCCGGCATTATTTCTAGTTTAGAACAGGTTATATAGTTGAAATGTGCCATATTTCGAGCTCAAATCTCCATAATTCTGCATGTTCTTTAAGCTAGGTAACTCTGCGCTTCTTAAGGTGCGACGTAACACAATATTTCTAAGAGTGTTTCTCTCGAATTATCTTATGCCTTGTCATATACAACTTAGACGTACATCAGTTTGTTCATTCATCCTTATGAGATACGGAAACACCAAAACGGGCCAATTCCAATTTTATGGAATATATTTCATTCAGTTTGTCTGCAAACAAGTTCTTATATACAATCGTTTGACTAAGGAGCGCATGGAAATCAGCTAACTCGCATTTTTATGGTAAGGGGATAAACTGTTTTCTTGTGCAAACGGCGATATGTCTAGTGACTATATGCAATTCAATATGGCAGTTTCGTATTGTATAACTCACAAAAGTCAGCTAGCAAACGACTCTCAAAAGAGTTGATGCGGTCTGTAATGGTTTTCCTATTTGCACACCCGTGGGTGATTTAAAACCAACGAGTCGGAATAGATGCCATTTGCTTTTTCAATTTACTCCATTGGACTTGTCTCTCGCTTTTTCGTAGTGTATACGAGATATATTTTCAGCTGTGATGAAAAACACTACTTGACAAATGTTAAAGGTTTATATCATTTAATGGAAAATTAACGCTCACAAAAAAGCGGGGTGCTTCTTTCATCAAATAAGTTTAAATCTAGACGCAAATTCACATTCCCCTTCCGCTTAGGCATTAAAACCAAAAGTTTAAAAATTTCAATGTCTACGATAATGTTATTAGCAACTGTAATGGCGACAGCAATTTTCTTATAAGAAACATACGACATTAATAAAGGGAGCATTTAAACTTACTGTTGGTTTGTAACACCTCTCTTGACCTTACTGGATCGATGTACTCTACAAGGTCTACCGTTAGTCCTGTCTTGGTCCAGTATTACAGGTTCAATCACAGTCTCCGGTTCACAATGTTGATTCTATTCCACTTTCCAGGCAGGTTGGGATTTTTTTTTATCCTGGAGAGCAATTAACAAATCGTAGATACCGGAAGATTCAGCTGGTCTACCTGCAATTTCATTAGGGCGAGAATCGGCCAAGCAGAAAAAAATCAAATATGAACAAATCGATTCGAGTCCAAAGAATAATTTATGTATATTAGGAATAAATTGGTACAAAAAGAATAATGCTTCTTTTACAAGAAAGTAGTGTATATGAAATAAAGTCCAGGAAAAAATATTGCAAATAATTCTGAAAGGTGAGAAGTAGTTTTTGTGTTCACCCTTTTTGTTCTTAGTAGTTGCCGTAATTATTTCACTATCAGGATATAAGCGGTTCAACTGGCAGTATTACGCCAATATTGCATATAACTTGAGGTCACCTCCTCCCTTATTACAACAGCAAGCAGACACTTTTACTCTCACTACCTATCTCTCTTTTCTCTCTCTCTCTCTGGTCGACAGCTTGTCAACTCACTTCACCCAGCTCCATACTTTTTTTGCACAAACACGCGTTTAACAAAAACGCGGTGGTAGAGACAAAAATCCGGGGTATTGGTAAACTTAGAATGTAACCTGATTACTGACCTCTCCCCCCACTCATTATTAAATGAACAGTCTCTCCTTAACTGATATTCCATTGTTCATATAAACACTATTGTTTTGACATTTTATATTAATAATTCTGACGAAGCACAGATTCTCTGGGCACAAACTTCACCACAGATTATTTTCTCATTTATAAACAAAATTCTATATTACTATAATTATTAATATTTCAAGGGTGACCATTGCTCTCTGCCACAGGTTGTAATTTATAAAAGGAAAAAAAGTTCTCAAGTCTCTGTTAATTCTTTTTCCAGTATTGATGTGAGAAGGTGTCATTTGCCTTTTGTTTTGGACATCGTCAGCATCGTAATTATGCAATTATTTTTCTTTGGTTTATATGCGTTACGTTACGTTTATATGTCGTCACTGGGTACTCCCGCTATTAGATAAAATGTTCCCAGCAAAAATGAAGATTTCCTTTGCTTATTCAGTTTATGAGGAGAGAGTGGTGGCAGCTTGGTTTCTACGAAGCAGCGGAAGGAATCACATCACAGGAACGCATGTCGCACATTGGCTCAGTGTCCCTCCGCGACTGGACTTAGCTTGTCGCTAACCTAGGTGTGGGAGGTGTATCGACGTTTCAGATACTTGTAGCCTTCTGTTGAATTCGTACCGTTCTTGACTATCCAGAACCCAGAAAAGGGCAATCCATCACTGTCAGAATACCACCCACAAGGCTCTACGTTTTCGGGAACAAATTGTCATGACCAATCTGTCGCCCTAACAACGATAATTTGTATTTTAGAATATATTTGAAGTACACTAGCATGTCTTTGTTTTGTACACCATTGGATAAAAGGTAATGTTCCCTCCATCCCAATGGAAGGCAAGGAAACACGAAAAATAAAGCAGGGAAAAATCGGTATCTTTTACAATACACGCCATTTCTATCTCGTCTGGCATTAACCGATAATTACGTTTTTTGATCGCTGCAAAACATGACGATTGTTAAAATTCTCCGCAAACGAGATGCAAAATCTCCGTTGGATAGTTTTGCACATGGAAACCTGCGGAATTTCGCCCCAAAAGTTAACGAATTGCTGCCTGTTACGTGACAACAAGTCATTGCAAATAAGAGGTAATTATATAACTGGGTAAAATGTACTTGAAGAAAAATAAAGTTGATAACGGAAAATATTTCTGACTCAATCCAATATGTGAAAGTAGCCGACCAAAGTAATTAGTTAAGATGGGTCAAATGATTTTTAACGTTTGATTTTGATGGCGTCCCCCAACTTCCACTTCGCATAACCGGGACCGTTCCCAAGTAATGGCTTGAGATATTATTATTTTTATTCTTTTTAGTTTCAGTTTCACTAACGATTATCGCTCATATAGCCTAATTTCCAACTGAAAACACTAGTAAGAGGTTTGTTGTTAATGATGATGATGTGGATGACGATGTGGATGATGATGATGATGATGCAGATGTTGATGATGATGATGATGATGATGATGATGATGATGATGATGATGATGATGATTTTTTCTTTTTAGATTTTTTACACATTTCCTCATTGTTATGGTCCAAGGTTAGGACCAAGGAAGATGAAACGAACACAAGAGTAGAAATAACGAAGATATATTACACGGAATAATAATACAAGATGTGGAAGGTGTTAGTATGACTGTCAGTCTGGTTTGGAGTGAACTACTATCGGCTCGACTCGATTTCTCTCTCTCTCTCTCTCTTGAGAGGCGTAGTATACATAGTGTTAGGAAGAGTTCATTCTGTAGTTATAGGTAAGGACCCATAACATTCATTATGGAACTCATTCCTGGTCCCATGGTTTCCAGCGAACTGATCTTTAAAAATTTAAATAGAGTATCAATTGCTATCTGCTGAAGTGATTCTTCTCTTTCCCTAATATTTCTCTTTTTTCTTGTTCTTACATACTTACTAACTCATTGTGTCTTAGTAGCTTTATTGCATTGCATGCGATGTTATGATTAAAATAGCGACAAAAAAATCAATGAATTCCGTCTTCTTGCAATTGAAGGGTTGTCATTTCTTCACACGATACGCCACCATCTTCTGTTGGGGTTCTTGTAGTTTCCTTATTATACTATGTTCATTTTGTATGTGGAATAAACGGACTCGTCAAAACATCAGGTATTTCGTTGCTCTACTGAACTGCCCTTAATCGATCTTAACACTTCTTGTGCTATGCATTTATTATTCGCCGGTTCCTTCTGTTTCGCTTGCCTTTGCTAAATCCTGAGAGTGTTAATTTCTCCAGTCCCCCTTTTCTCATTTTATATCTGTCTATATTTCAGAGATGAGGTATTATAATTATTTACATTTAATTTATGTTGTTCGAACAGTTGTCCTAATCTTTATTGTCATGTTCACGGGGTTTCGGCCGTTGTACGCTCCAGCTTTCTTCAGGTGATTGGGATTTCGAACTAGGTTAGATTGCTCTAGTTCCACGTGATATGCCTCTTTCGGATGTCTCAGTTATCTACCTTCAACTCAACTCTCCAGGTTTTTATTCGACACCACTGCCGTAGCCAGGTATTTAAATCTCACATCTCTCAGGATCAAGTCACTGGATCCAACCAACGCTTTTATCCACTGGACCATATGTCTCATTTTGCTTCCCAGAAAATTCGACTGTTACTTTCCCATTATTGGTAGATTCCTTGTAATTCTAATTTTCCTTATATTTTCTTGTTAATCAAATGCTCTGTTCTCAAGTATTCTATTCGTCATCTCGAGATTCTTGACAAAATCCAAAGAAGGGTCTCTAATGTAATCGATCCTAACCTGGCATCTCGACCTCAGCCACTTTCCCATCTTCATCACATGGCTTCCCACTGATAATTTTATAAATATTTTCATGGCAATTCTGATGCGTTTTCCTCCTCGATTCCATGAAATTTAGCTTATTAATACGTAGATAAGTAGGTCATACATCTGACCGTAGGTTCTATTCCAAGAGTTTCTTTTCTCGTAATCCTCCGTGTAGAACTTTCTTGCTTCTCTGCTACCTACGATATTGAAAAATTTTAAAAAGCATCGCTGACATATCCCGTCTCGCTGAATCCTGTTCATTTATTGTCTTTTTTCCTCATTAAAGTCTTCTCGTTCTCTTTTCACTCCCAAATAACCCCTTACGTTGGTTATTGACTTTATCGCCATGCTAGGGTTGAAATAATAAAAGATAAACAGTCGTATTACCGTTACTTCAAGTGTCTTTTTCATCTCTAAGAATAGATACTAGATTGTAATTCAGTAATATTTTCTTAGTCCCAAAGTATATTATTCTACTTAATAAATTTCTCTCTGTGCCCTCCCCCGCAACTTGCTTTTCTTTGTAGCGCTTATAAATTTCGTCTTTTTATATCTCTTCTAATTCCTGTATAACTAACCATTTATACAAGCTCTTTCCTCCGTCTCTCTTGCATTCGATATTTCATCCGAGTGTCAACTTTAGATATAAGGCCCTCTTCAACATTTTGTGCTTCAGAAATTTCAGTTATCTTTTTCTGGTACTAAGTATGGATGTATTTTTGTTTACCTTTCCCTAAAACGTCGTCGTTACTCACATGTCCAATGATTCGTAGCATCTTTCTGTAGAACCACGTTTCTATTGCACCAACTCTCTTCATCTGCGAGGAGATTGCCCAGCATTTACTGCCATATCGGAGGACCAATATTACATAAAATTCTAGTATTTTTTCTTGGTTCTTAACGAAATTTTATAGTTTCTTAATACGTTGCTAAGCTTTTGACAGACTCCATTCGCTACCCTAATGCGCCTTCGGATTTCGGTGTCGCATTTTCCGTCCTAAGTTAAAACAGTTCCTATATATCTACCTAAAAACATCCAAGGATTATTATTTTTTTCCTTTGATATCTGATGTTTAGACATTTCTTTCCGGGTCCCGCCCATGGACCTAAGGTTATAAATGGTATCATGACACTGTCCACTGCAAAAATAAATAAATAAATAAATAATTACATAGATAAAGCCCTTCTTAAAGTGTGGGCTGTACTTGTCAGAACAATTTTTTGTATCTATTTGAGGCCCGGACTTTCAG
>OZ038491.1:75132705-75145205 GCA_964036315.1 Acanthosepion esculentum | reverse complement strand
GTGTTATCACTGCACGAATACACATGAAAACCTCCTCATCTCTTACTATGCAATGTGTATCAAAAACTTAATTTTTATTTTAATGCACATGCCAATATGCGTAATGCACATTTGTGATCTCAACGAACACTCGTGGCCAATTTTATAATGCCAACGAATACTCGTTGTCACTTTAGTAAATGCTCGTTGTAGTAGAGACTTTGTAATCGCAGATACAACTATAGCACGCCGTTGAGCAATGCTGGTGTCAGACGCCTTGGAATAAGTCTCGCACTAATAGTACGTGCACGATAATACTCGCTCGAAAAGTAACCACCGTATTGATCCGAATAGAGAATAGTGTAGAGAAGAGAATAAAGAATAGCGGTCCTTATAATAATAGAGGATAGAATAGAAATGCAGATCCGTATAGTATAGAGGATAGAACAGAAATAACGATCCGAATAGTAATAGAAGATAGACTAGGAATAACGATCGTTAGCCATCAGCTACTTCCTTAGATATATACGTTTCCTCTATGGTCACGTGGTCTACTCAATTCAATAATGGGATAGACTGTGTTTACTCACTGGAGATCTATGTTCAAACTCAAGTGTCGGCAGTGACACTTTATTCCGATATAACATACAGACTGTTCAAAATAAATTTAGGCCTCTATTTCAAATACGACTGTCTATTATAATAACGTTTGAACTAATATAAATGTTTGGAAATATATATGTGTGCGCGCGCGAAGGTGTGTGTGTCTGTCTGTGCGTGTGGTCATATCTCACGTATTTTACTCATTCTGCCAACCAAAATATTGAACAGTAAACGATTAACGTTCATAAATAGCTTCGTCAATACAGATTATAATATGAATGTCATGCGTTTGCATCTAACTCATTCAAAGATGTCTAAACTATCAACTGTATCGAACCGCTTTCTCAGAACTATGATTAAAAATGACTTCAAGCGAATGAATATTTTAGATTTTAAAAACGACAATCCACCATCAGACACTATGGACTCTCGCTTGAAAGCCCAAAACAGTTTGGAATGGAAAAATAGCCCATATCACTTGAACAACAGTAACACCAGAAATAGTTTGCACGTGAAACTAGAAGCGAAATACAGATATAATCACAGAGCCAAAGTCAATATTTTGTAACGAGGCTCAAGTCAGTTCGAGAAAGAACGATAACAGGGACATGTGGAATCTGATGGTCTAAAACATTCTATCAAATATATATATATATATATATATATATATATATATATATATATACACGCATACAGACATATATACACACAGGCACGCACACACATACATATATACACGCGCATGCAACAACACACATATATATATACACACAGGTACGCACACACACACACACATATATATATACACACACACACGCACACATATATACACACACACACACACACATATATATATATATATATATATATATATATATATATATATATATATATATATATATATATATGAAAACCGGTAGTAACGCTAATTGTTCCGTCAGTAAAGGCCGAAAATATTCAGTATGATTTGTCGTGAAGGATTTGTGCAGAACCAACCACACTTTTTGAAGGGCCGAATACAGTGTACTACAAGGTCCGTAAACAACCCTCCTCAGGTTTTTGAATTCAGAGTTGTCCTTCACCTAGAACAGTTGCCAACAAAAGCTATCCTGTCTGTCCTGCGATTTACCCAAAGCTGGAAGAAGAAGAGGTTTAATACCTTTTCCAATGGTATTAGGACGTAAGTGAATGTAAAATATTCGACTGGAATTCGAACTCGGCTCTCCGATTCCTCAATACGAGTCGCTATCCGCTACTCCGCCGTGTGTGTGTTTGTGAGTGTGTGTGTGTGAAAAAGAGAAAGAGAGAGAGAGAAATATATTTTAAATGCTCAAAAAATCAACCAATTTTTAATCAAATCTCACTATTTAGTGAATTATAAGTTAACTATAGTACGGTACAATTACCAAATATTATTTGAAAGATGTACCCACATACATTGCCCGCGATTCCTAACCTCGATATTTAACATGTGACAACGACGTCGTTTTTATTCAACAGCTACTGGGTAGCAGTCACTAAGCTACAGATACATTGTTTTGTAAGATTTACATTACCTCAATTTATCCATCCTAATAAAACCATTGATAACTAACCTTAAAAAATAGTATAACTTCGTATATCAAGCGATAAATAGTTAACATAATTTAATTCCTTGATGTTAACGAATATCGTATTATTAATGGTAATATTAATAGTTTCCTGATTTTGAAACTTTCGGCATTCTTTGACCGAGCAGTCACTTCATGGTTAGTTGAAATCTTTCTAATAACACAATTTTTCAGGAAAATAGTTGTTTTATCTCCCGTAACTCTTATCAATCTGTCCGCTATTGATGAGGGTTTTTCTTCTTAATATTATTATTGAAATTTGCGTGTCATGGTTATGTCACTATTTTTGTCTTCGACTTCCGCGTACAGGATCGCGCAGAAATAACTAACATGCATAGCTCCCACATAATGGTTACACATTTAAATTGCAGTCTTGTTTGTTCAAGCTTTTCATGGGTGGTCGTCAGATACCTTTGTCTATAAAGTGATCGTCGTGTTGAACTTGGTCTTGTCGTCGCCGTCTTTGTCGTTCTGTTGCTAGTGTTTTTCCTATGGGGGATATTTCCATTTCCCAGTTATGTTAAGTAAATAATATTTTAACATGAAATATATTGAGCAAAAAGCGATTTATGAAATACCAGGAGTACTCATAAATAACAATGAACGTTTAAAAATATATGGAACGGGTTAATTAAACGGTTCGTTGGCCCCGATTTTCGTTGTGAATACTTCATCTCCGCTTTATTGAAACTCAATAGAGATTTATGACTTTTGTTTCATTGCATCTCAATATTAATACTTTCAACCATTGACGTTATTTTGCACACACACACACACACACACACACGCACACACACACACACACACACACACACACGCATATATATATATATATATATATATATATATATATATATATATATATATATATATATGTATGTATATATATATATATATGTATATATATATATATATATTGCATGGAGAGTTGTTTGTGATCCTAGATTTCACGCTTTCATGATCTTCAGAGAAATACTTTTTTATTTACATTAGAAAATGTTACCCCTCCCCTACACACAAATAATCAAACACAAATACAGCATAAATAGATCTATGCAACCTTATATGTTAGCTCTATCACAGATATTAAGCACTTTACACTAAATACCACAAACACACACACACACAAACACACAAACAACCACACACACACACACACACACACACACACAAACAACCACACACACACACACACACACACACACACACACACACACACCATTGTAGTATACCTACGGACGATAATAGGTATACAGCCAATCCCATAAATACAGTAATGAATACTGTATGTTTGGTCTGCTGCCGGAGATTCATTGTGCAATTCACTGGAATCCCTTTTACACGCCGCTGGCGAATCTTATATATGTTGTTCTTGTCCTAACAATTATCGTTCATTGCCAACCTTAGAGTGATTATTCTATTAAGTAACCTTCCCTAGTTTACAACAGTCACACACGCACGCGCACACACACACATACACACACCCACACACACACATATATGTTATGGTAATTTACCTACGCACGCATGGACTCTCCCAGCTATAAATAAGAGTAGGAACTGCCTTTTGGAGAGGGGCGTTTCCAGCAGTTAGCTCTGACAGTCGGACCGAACATTCTTGCTGTAACACTCTCGTTTGTGTATGATAGTATAACTGTTTCTGTTAGTATATTTGTTTAACTCAGTTCCTCTCTTTGTGCCTTTATTTCTGGTCCCTAACAAGACCACAACAATATATATAATTCTTTCACCACAAGCCACTTAAAGCAACTGAGACTCAAGGGATTACTGAGTTTTAGACAATACGAGAAAATATACCCCTAAGGAGGGAGGACAATAAAATGACAAGACTTATAAAACAGAAGATAATATGTAATATTGCATTTAAATTTTTGCACATCACTAAGACGCAAGAAGATGAAAGAGAATTCCACAACCCAAAAAGGAAATCGAAAAAAAATTAGCATAAAACTTAAAGTTAAATGTAGAAATTTCAACTCTAAATGATGAGACCCTGCCGCCAAGCTAGCAATGCGTTTAAATTGATAAAGTCTAGGTATCGTAGAAGAATGTTCATCTGAACAATTACCAGGAACGTATTTATAGATAAATCTACGTTACGGCGATAGGAATGTGACTGAATCAATGATGCCAGGAAGAAGATTTCAGATTCATTTCTAAATATATAGCAAGAGCAACAAACAATATGACAAGTATATATATATATATATATATATATATATATATAGTCATCTGACAGACTGTTTCGCTGTATCACAGCTGTTCAGAAAGGAAGGGAATTTTAACGTTTTTTTTTCTCTATACGAAATACGCAAGCGGCTCCGGAGAACTCAATTCATATTTGAAGAGTAATGCTTAATAGCCGAGCCGCTGTTTTTGACCCCCCCCCTTTAGAGCTCAACCGGGAGCATATATATATAGTCATCCACAGACAAACTGTTTCGCTGTATCACAGCTCCTCAGTGTGGCTAGACGCCCTCATGGAAACCTGACTGATTTTACATCAGTCAGATATCTTACCTCTGGGCCATCGTCACATAGCAGAAAGGAGGGGAATTCTAACGTTTTTCTCTATACGAAATACGCCAGCGGTTCGAAGAATTCAATTCATACTTGAAGAGTAATGTTTAATAGATGACTGGTGCACTAGTATTAAAATAACTCTTTTGCTCTAACGAATTTACTCTTCTGTCTTTTTCTAAAATTGCAAATGATAATAAAAATAATAAGATATAAACTTGTGACGAAGCAGACCTTTTCCAGATAAAAGACTAATCCGTCATGTCTATTTAAGACTAATGTTTCTATATTTGATCTGACATGAACAGGATTTCAGAGTTGTTCCGGAGCACGCGCTGATCTAATCGAATCAGACTATTTGATAAAAAGAAGAAACAAAAATGTTTTTAAACTTACGGTATTTGATAAGGGTATCCGTGTATATAAGCGAAGGTATTTTTATTTAAATTTAAAAGAAAAACACCCAGAAAGTACTATCCATTTTAAAACTGGAGGTAGGTAATTTTTTTCCTAATAAACATTTAAGCAAATAAGACGAACCCAAAAAGCTCGTTATAGCATCGCGATTTTATATTGAATTCGTTTTAGACATATTGAACATTATTATTTATAACTTTCTATCTTTCTTCTTCTATATACGGCGTCTCTGCAGGAAATTCGCAATCATCTCTCTCCACAACTTCCTATTCCCGATGTGCTTTGGCAGTTCCCTTCCTTTTGTTAACGCTCCCGATCCCCATTTGCGCTACCATTTACATAAGCTCATCAGGTCGTGATTCGTTTCCCTTCCCTAACTCTCTTGTCCCTAATATGCCATCTGAGTGATAAGTTTTCGAAGCCTTCTTTTTTCATTATTTGCCTTCACTCTCACTTCCTGATTTTGAATATAAGTGTTCTACTTAGTTGCCATTTCCTGTATGATTTTCTTGTTGCTTACTTGCTGCGCCCAGAGTATTATCAATAAACTTCTGTAGAATCACGTTTTACTTGCCTATGACTTTCTCTTCATTCGTTTGGAGCTTTTCCAGCATTCATTGCCATATAAGAAGATGGACATCCCATATTAATCCAGCAGTCTTTCTTCTGTTTCTATTTTTTTAAATTCTGTTTATGACCATTTGTTTAACTTTTGAAATGACCCTTTCGTTCGTTCAATGCGTGTTCGGAGTTCTTTATAGAATTTTTTATCCTCATGTTCTGTAGTGTCGCAAAACTCGGAAAGGGAAGATGGCAAGCCGTGTTCGAAATCTGATCGGGATCGATATTTTCACTTTCACAGAAATTCACTTGAGAAAGGCTTGAATCCATCTTTTTTACCCTAATTTAGAGAGTCCATATTTCCCTACAATTTATAGATTATCATATTATTTATTGTCTACAAATTTTATCGGCGATTGGCAACCACTACAGGAGAAGTACAAATCCATATTCAAAAAGGAGTTTGCGATATGAGATTTATTATCATTCACTGGTAGAAAAACAACGCTTATCTTAATCTTCAATGAACACGATGGGTGCATAGTGTGGTTGATCAGCTCGGTAAAAATATATACGCAGTCAATGAAAACAATACTTGCAGAGAAAAAACGCGAGGAAAGAAATAATCTTCAAACGCAACTGTACAAATTTTAAATAATTTTTGATTATTGAGTATTTGCTTTCGTTCAATTTGAAAGAAAAAAATAAAAAAAGATCATCGTGAAACAAAGTCTCACAAAATTGCAACGCCACAGAATCAATTGTTTTAGTAAGATAGAAGAAACAGAATGTGTCTACATAAGGAAAGTGTCACGTATTTACTTTGTTTTATGAATGCATGTAATTATCCAGCAGTAACCGACATCAGTCATTGAACGGGAGTTGTGTTATAACTACTACTAACACTGCGTTTGTATGTTTTTCGTGTACTTAATTTACGTTAAAATCGCGATACATAATGGTTAAATATATAAAATGTTGTGTAATTAATTATACGAAAGGTGTGAGTAATCAGCTTGTGAACAAAACAATGAACGTCAAAACTGAAAACTAACTTTGTGAATTTACGCTATATTGTTTGTAACAGGATATAGGCTCTATGAAGCTAAGAATTAGTTTTAATAAACTCAGAGGTTTATTGGTTAATAAATATATTTTTCTAATTTTTAAATATCTATTTTTAATAGGGAAAATATTGTTGATCATTTTCCAGAATGATCTTTCAAATTTCGTAGCAAACAAGAAACATAATTGTCTGAAATTTCAAACCCTTTCAAACCGCTGATTGGTTAATAAATTCGAATGTAGAAATTCAAATCTGGAGTCTCTGCTTAGCACAAAAATAACTCCGTTGAGATTCTTAGTAATATTACTTCAATCTATTGAATGTTTATACAATGTTAACTGTTTCCACATACTTAGTGCGAATTGAAATATTAGACTAGATTTCCTAACCATTATTCGATGGCGAAACATCCTAATAAAGCGTATCAAACAAGCATCGTTAACCAGTGAATGTGACGTTATCACAATATTTTATGTAAAGCTGGGCTGTAGTTGCGTGTTTCTCCAATAAACTTCTGCTTACAATTGGTGATCATCGAGGTTTAGCGATTGTTCGTGTACTGTTTATTTATTTGGGTTAGATTATTTTGCTTGTTTTTATTTAGTTTTTATTTTAATCGGTGTTTTATTAACGTAGTAAAAATTTGTTTGTATCGCTTATTTAATTGTTTTGTTTTGGTTTGGGAAGATAACTAAAGCTATTTATTCAATTTTGTGTTTGATTGTTTTAGTTTATTCAAACTATTATTTTGGCGGGAGCAGGTTTCAATTTGTTTATTACTTCATTTATTTATTTGGATTGATTATCTTTACTTGTTTTTTCTAACGTTTAATTTATGAGGATCGGTTTTAATTTAGATTACTTTTACTTGATTTTATTATTTATTTATTATACTGTATATTTTTATTTACTCTTTTTTTGTGTTTCCGATTTTTAAGTAATAATAATTATTATTATTAAGTAACGTAATATTTTTTACGTTGTATAACAGTTATAGCTATGTTTTTCGGTCGATTTTTGGTTTAATTTTTATAGTCTAACTAATATTTTGGTCGTAATGATTTGTTATGCTTTTTTTAATTCTATTTCGTCTATTCTAACGGGTCTGACTTGGTAATTTGTTTGGCTTAATTTACTTATTTTATTGTCATTTTTTTATTTTTTTATTTTATTTTTTTCAGTTTTCGATTTTTAAGTAACTTAGTCAAAATTTGTTTTCATGTCTGCATTTTGAAATGAGCTCGGATCGTTTATCTAATAATTTATTTTGGTCTGGTAAGGTAAGGATGGCTATTTTTTTCCTCCAAGCACAGTTTGCTAGTTTTCGATTGGTTGTTGTTGGCTGATGGTCTTTTCCTTATTTTCCAAAATATTTTTGGTGTGGTGTGCGTTTTGTTTTTAATTTCCAAGTTATATTTAGAAAGCATTGTGCTGTTCGCGTATTTACTATTTGTGAAAAGTGCTTTGTGTGCATAATTTCTTTGTCTCCAGGGTCCTTCAGTTACTCCTATGTATACTTTTTCTCCATTGTCTGGTGATTTTATCGTGGCTTGGTATATTACGTTGTTTTGTAAGCAACTGCCGTTTAAGAGACATTCCTTCTTTATTCTGCAGTTACACATGGGTTTTATTTGTTCGTGTGGTTTGTTGATAGTTTTCCTGTTGTGCTTTTTTATTATTTGTGCCATGTTCTTGGTGAAACTGTAGCTGATTTTTACCGTGTTTTTGTTGAATATTTTGTGTAGGGTGCTTGATTCCGGGAAGTGTTTGTGTAAGAGTTTGAGGGATATTTTTCCTACGTTTGTTTTTACGTTTTTACTGTACGGTGGTTTGAACCATATGGTATTTCTTTTCCTGTTGGTCTTTTTTGTATTCTGTGATGAGTATGTGAGTGTTGCTGGGAATCCCCTATCTTTTGGGGCTGTTTCGTAGTCTTTCTTAGCTTTGTTAAATATGGAGTAATTGCAGGAATTGTCGGAAAGCCTGCGGTTAATTGATTTTGGTATCTGTTTGATTATAGAAGGCGGGTGATTGGAAGATGTGTCTATATAGAGTGGTTTATCATTGGGTTTTCTGTATTGTTCATATGTGCCCTTTCTTAGGTAACATCTAGAAAATCTACTTCGTTTAGGTTAGTTTTTATATCTATGTCGAATCCGTTATTTTGAAAATTTTTATTATTACTTTTCTAGTTTTGTCTGTGTTTTGTTTGTCGCAGTTACTTAAGATTATGAAACCATCATCCCTGTAGATTCCTGAATCATTTCTATCTACTATTTTGCTTAGTTCGTGTAGTAAGTATATACCCACGATTTCGCAGGCCTATGCACTATCAAAGCTTCCCACTGTAGTCTCAATGATCCCATCTTTCTGTATACATGCCTCTTCATTGTGAAATAGTAATGATTTACGAGAGTGTTTAGTGATGTCGATTTCGTTTGGTTTTATTATTATTTGTTCCTGAACTAAGTTGATGGCCATACGTTCTGTTATGGATGGGTAAAATTATTTTAGGTCTAACTGTAGGAAGTGGAAATTTTGTTTGTTATTTATGCTGTGGAACCAGTCAATAGTTGCTTTTGTGTTTTTCCACTGGTTTACTCCTAACTTCTTCCTAAGTTCAGAATTACTTCTTTCTAATATCGTTTCACTTATTTTACCTAGTTCGCATTTGGCTGGGTTTATGAGTCTGCATGTAGGGTTGGTTTTGAAATATGTTTGTGGTCTTTTAATGTGATAAAGGCTTGCGCCTTGCTGAGGCAAATTAATCGGTCATCTAAGTCTAATTTTTGGGCGATTGCTTTAGCTTTTTTATTGATATCGCGTTCTATTTTTTGGTGCCTTTTTGTATGTTTGGCTTATGTTGTTCTTGAGTAATTTATTGTGCGTAGGAGGTCTTAATTTGTATAAATTTCTTGTTTTGTCCGCAGCGATAAATACATTTGCTGAATTGTTTATTTTAGCTATATCTTTTTTTATGCATCTTGTTTTTGATGGAATTTTATGTTTCTAACTAGGTCAATTAAGTCTTTCTCGAAGTTGTCTAATTCTTTTTGTTGCGGGGGTGTATTTTTTGGTTTTTCAAGACGTATTTTTCCTTGAGTGTATTGTTATTGTGAAGGTCCTGGTTTAAAAAGTAGTGGGCTTTCCATCTCATTCTTTTTATGAAACTTTCTGTTTTTTCAATTAATTTTAAATTATATATGGAAGCGTATGGGATGGGTATGTTTTTTCGGGAATAGTCGAGGATAAATTTTCCTATGTCCATACGGTGTTATAAATGTAGTGAAAGTGAAATGCTATTATCAGGAGCTGAATATGAAGAAATATACTCTTAAGGTGTGCTATATTTTGGGGATAAAGTGCTCAACATCAGAGACAGAGCGTGTGTATATTTCGAATCCAAAACCTAATCTTAAATTAAAATGTAAATTTCAGTTGCATTTTCAGGCGATGCAGGATAACTTTCGAAAAAATTAATTTACCCTATTTATAAGCCGAATAGTATTATATATTTTAATTTGGTGGGGGAATGAGAATTCATTTTTTTTATTGAGGCTTTTGTGACAAGTGAAGATACAAGTATATTTTTATGTGGCAAAGTGAAACTCAGTTAAGGTGATGTGGAAGGACCGAAATTTCTGTTTGTTGATACTTTTATGCGAACGTGTCATCACAGTCTGTTATTTGTTTATTATTTTGGGTTACACTACAATAAAATTGTCATTTATATTTTTTTAATTATTTTCTTGTTTTTTTTAAATTAAGTCTTATTATTTATATATATTATTTACCAAAATCTAAATTTATATTTACTAATAAACAATATTGTAAAATGAAAATATTAGAATTTAATTACGCATATATAAAGTATTTCATTTATGATCAAATCACAGATATATAATTATGCAAATTATTTTTATAATTAATTATTTTTAAGGAATATACATTTTTTTCTTCAAGCCTTAACAGATTAAGTTTTACTTTTCTAATCTTAATACTTAAGGATAAAATTTTCCTTTATATTATCCACATAATGTTACAAGAACACATGCCGGTAATGTTACTGAAGCAGCGATTAGAATCTTTATGTTATCATTTTTAGGCGCTTTATATATATATATATATATATATATATATATGTTTTGAATAATACTAAATATTCAAAACTTAACATTTTCAGACACATAGGTTTATATATTATTAATATTGTTGTGGTTTTATTATTTCAATTATATTCCTCTACTAGTTTTGTCCAGTTTGGCCATCAGAAGAAGAAAAAAATTCAGCTACTTAGTAGCAGTGAACTACAGAAATGAATGACTTGATGGAGAAAATGAACTTTATCTGCAGTTTTCATTTACTTTTCCTTTGTATGCATATATATATATATATATATATATATATATATATATATATATATATATATATGTGTGTGTGTGTGTGTGTGTGTGTGTGTGTGTATGTATATATATATGTGTGTGTGTGTGGAGAAATATAGTTTTAAGATGTGCTATATTTATGGGATAAAGTGCTAATATCAGTGATAGAGATTATGTAAATATGAATATAAAAGTGAACATTGAAATCAACACTCAGAGGCGACAGGCTAGACGCAATCGTCAGGCGGCATGAAGACTGCGTCTAGCATGAAACAGACTGTCGCCTCTGAGTGCTGACTTCAGTGTTCACTATATATATATATATATATATATATATATATATATGTTGTGTAATAGATTTAGTCTGCTTTGCGTTTCCTGAAATTACAGTGCGTAAAATTTTTCCCCCACTCATTTATTTATTTATTCCTGATTATCATAGCGATAAGAGAGCGGAAGTAATTATATTTACAGCAGTTCTAGAATAAGCGTTTATAATGTTATTGAACAAGAATATATCTTGCAAAAAAACATAAAAAAACATACTAATGATGTGATTATGTATTTTCCCCCATGAATTTTTCTTAATGTTTTCAAAACAATGAAATGTCCAACTATGAAAAAATGGCGAAAACATTTTTAAAAAGCAAAGAAAATGTAGGCGCTTCTTTAAAAAACGGAAATATGTTTTGATATTTTGAATTTTATAGATTAGACAATAACATTTCGATTCCAAGTACTGGATAGAAGATTTCATTGAATTTCCTAACATGCACTGCTACCATTATTAGTATTATTAGTAATAATAAAGATAATAATAATTCGAATATTCCGATTCTACACCGGGTACGCCTGTGCTCTTAACTGATCAAACGTGTTAATATATATATAGTTTTAAGTTATGTAAATACTCTCTCTCTCTCTCTCTCTCTCTCTCTCTCTATATATATATATATATATATATATATATATATATATATATATATATATATATATATATATATATTTGTCATCCACAGACAGACTGTTTCGCTGTTTCACAGCTCATCAGACGCCAGGTTGCCCCTAGCTAGGATCGAAACCCGACTGAATTGGCGTCAGTTGGAACTTCTGTCACAAAGCCGTCGGCTCACGGCAGGGATGAAGGTGAATTTTAGCGTGTTTATTTTTAGATTTAGATAAACACACAGCGACTGACAGTGACTCAATTCCGCCGAAGAGTCATGCTATATTACATTAAATAGTCACTGTATATATATGTATTATCAATAAAAGACGAAATAAATCACCATATTGATACATATTTTTATCCTATCTAAGATTTCGGCTTACATAAGTCAT